>JAZDUA010000156.1:0-375000 GCA_038098605.1 Gryllus longicercus
AAAAATGTAAGAAGCAAACAATTAAAATAATAATTTTTTAAGCTCAAATAAAAAATATTGAAACTTTCAGTGAGTAATGTTAATGTAATTCACTGTATCTATATTAATAAAATCAATAATTGTGGAGGAATTGTATTTAATATTGATATCGCATATAGATAATTTATGATATAGAAAAATAAATACGTTAGTCCCCTGACTTTCACTCTAACCAGATTCGACTATAATGATTTCATGTTAATTTTTCTTTGTTTGCGTGTCTGGGAATGTTGTTCAGTTCGTGTAGCACAGTGCAAGTCATGATAAAGTGGGGGTTTCATAATTAAATAGGTTGTATTGACGTATTGATTTATGGTTTCAGTCAAGGAAGAAAATGTTACGAATTCCTTCAACGTGGATACTTCAGATACGGACGTGCAATATGCATATTGCATCCGAGATGCATTGCCAGCAAAGGATGCCCTTTAATCCCGCGTGAAATAAAGACACTTCAGGAAATTCACGTGAAGTTGCAGCAAATTTGGGATTATTCAGAAGGGCGAAATTCCTAGTTTATAGCACAAGTGGTACAGTTTAAATTTTGCAGTTAATTTACAAATTGACAACCTGACTTGATGTGGCATTTCTTGTCCAGTCCAAATTCTTTATTAGTTGTCTCGAAATGCTGTGTTGGTAATTTGGACGGCATGGCTTGTTGCAGGGTAGGCGAGCGGTGGCGCCATGGACCCGCGCGGCGCGCGCGGCGCCGACCGCCCGCCCAACCCGCGCGCCCGCGCCTCCCCGCTGTCGGCGCTCACCTTCGGCTGGGTGCTGGGCACCTTCTGGCGCGGCTACCAGCGCGACCTCGAGGTGGACGACCTGACGCAGCCGCTCACCGAGCACCGCAGCGACCTCCTCGGCGACGTCTTCGAGAAGTGAGCGAACATCATCTCTCCTCATTGCGTCCAGAACACTTTGCGTTCAGTAGCATCCCGGCGCTTTGCGTTCAGTAGCATCCCGGCGCTTTGCGTTCAGTAGCATCCCGGCGCTTTGCGTTCAGAAACACTTCTTCACTTTGCGTTTCGTTCTGTGCCATCCAATCACTTTTTGTTCATTACAACTCTGCTCTTTGCGTTCAGTAGCATTCTAACACTTTGCTATTTCTAAAGCATCCTCAGGTGTTTGGCACTTTTCTTCTCTGATCAAGAGGCAAAATAAAAACCATTGATCGCTGTTATACGTAACCAATACCAAGGATCTGGAGCTTCGTAACGCGTTGGCGTGCACTTGCGCAGGTACTGGGCCGACGAGCAGCGGCGCGCGGCGCGGCGCAAGGGCGCGCGGCCCAGCCTCACCCGCGTGATAGTGCGCGCGTTCGGCGTGCCGCCTCGCGCTCTACGGCATCGTCCTCGCCATCATGGAGATCGTGCTGCGGTGAGTTCTTTTCTTTTTGTTGCACTTGCACTTGCCTCCTGTTCCTTGATCTTCTTCCATCTGTCTCTTTTTCCTCCTCCGTCATCTGTCTCTTTTTCCTCCTCCGTCATCTGTCTCTTTTTCCTCCTCCGTCATCTGTCTCTTTTCCTCCTCCGTCATCTGTCTCTTTTTCCTCCTCCGTCATCTGTCTCTTTTTCCTCCTCCGTCATCTGCCTCTTTTTCCTCCTCCGCCTTCTGTCTCTTTTTCCTCCTCCGCCTTCTGTCTCTTTTTCCTCCTCCGCCTTCTGTCTCTTTTTCCTCCTCCGCCTTCTGTCTCTTTTTCGTCCTCCGCCTTCTGTCTCTTTTCCTCCTCCGCCTTCTGTCTCTTTTTCCTCCTCCGCCTTCTGTCTCTGTTTCCTCCTCCGCCTTCTGTCTCTGTTTCCTCCTCCGCCTTCTGTCTCTGTTTCCTCCTCCGCCATCTGTCTCTGTTTCCTCCTCCGCCATCTGTCTCTGTTTCCTCCTCCGCCATCTGTCTCTGTTTCCTCCTCCGCCATCTGTCTCCTCTGCCCTCTTTTTTCTCTTAACTTAATCTTGGCGCCTTCATTGTTGAGGTTTCATCCAATTGAGTGTGACCGCCGTGTATCGTCCGCAGAGTGGCGCAAGCCGATCTTCCTGGGGCAGCTGGTGCTGTCGTTCAGCAACGATTCGAGGGTGCCGCGCGGACGCCGCCATGGGGTACGCGGCGGGGGTGGTGCTCTGTTCCGCCGCCAACATCTTCGTCATCCACCCGTACATGATGGCCATCTTCCACATGGGCATGAAGATGCGCGTGGGCAGCTGCTCGCTGCTGTACCGCAAGGCTCTGCGCTTGAGCAAGACGGCGCTGGGAGACACGACGGCCGGGCAGGTGGTGAACCTGCTGGCAACGACGTGGCGCGCTTCGACCTCGCTGTCATCTTCCTGCACTACCTCTGGATTGGCCCCGTGAGACAGTGCTCGCCACCTACGTGATGTACCGCCACGTGGGATTGCGTCAGTCATCGGCGTCGCTACTATCCTCATGTTCATTCCCGCTCCAAGGTAGTTTCCGCTTCGCAAACTGGCATATTTTGATCCTTTAGCCTTTCACCACAGACATTGGTGAACATTTTCTTTCTTATATTGTATAAAAGTTGTTCGAAAACGCGGTTTAGAGTAAACCTCAAAGCCAATTGCTCTTTTTAACCTTTATTTTGTGCACTGCAGTCAACTGTATTTGCAATATACACACTTCAACTAGACACAAACACGTTACGTGAGGGACCAAATGATCCTCAGTGGATTTGAAATGACACAGTAAAACATGGTTATCACACATCGTACGGCCCGTGCTCCCGGTCCTGAGATTTTTAACTTTCTCTTTGCCTTGATGCAATCGTTACTTTGTAGACAGAAATTTTCCCCGCAGGTCAGGATTTTCTGAGGCGATCTCTACTGCCGTCAAACTGTTTTGCCCGTCATTTTGAAGGTTCGTCGAGACCGCCAAAGAACGTTATGTGCAATCTGAGTCTTCTTCACATGTGCGTTTAGTTTCGAGCGGAGGCACACGAAACGTTAGAACGAGCAAGCCGTCTGAGAATTGATATGTTTAAGGACAACTAGTTAAAATTGTGTGTAATGACGTACAATGGTGATAAAGGACAATCTGTGCACGTTTTCATTAGCTCTCGGTTCCCTGCCTTAACTCATTTACAGAATAGTTAACCTCGCAACCAATGTATGAGAGCACATGGTAATTTGGCAGCCGTGTATCTTTGCGGCAAGTTAAGGGTGCCTTCACACGGAGCCATTCGATGGCGCCACCGAGAAGTGGCAGAGCCCTTCAGACAACAACCTCCGAATCCCACTGATCGCGAGAGAGGAAGGTTTCGTGAGTTACGCCGCTGTGGACTCAGGCGGCTGAGAGGCAGGCAGGCAGTAGACCAAAAGGGTTCAGTGGCGCGTTTAGTGTGAACGCTGCCAATTAGATCTGTTTTATTAGCGATGGCGCGAACGCTCGTCTGCGCTGCTGGTGGCGCGAGTCTGACACCGAACGCCATACTACCGCGACCACACCGCTCGTGTGAATACCTCTATTTAAACCAGTGCTTTACCAGCACACTCTGAAACACTGCTGAGTGGCGTCATGGGAATGGACACTTAGATCTGTGTTCTACTAGAGGTGGCGCGAAAGCGCTTATTCGCTTCTGGTTGCGGGAGATCGCCCCTCTCAGGCACCGAGCGCCCCAACAAAATCTCCTCCGCCCCTCGTGTGATTACCCCCTTTTAAACCAATGCTTTGCCAGCAGACGCGCCAGTCGGATGCGCTGCTGACTCGCGCCGTGTGAAGAGGCCCTAAGGCAGCCGCGAACGTCGGGACGGCAGAGGAGGGTGAGAGTCAGGTCATAAGCAGTACAAAACAATTTTCATGTTTCTTTTTCCCACGCAATACCCATGAAGGTCAGGTATACGACTCTGTGGCGGGAAACCTTTCGTACAGAGCGCCTAGTGGTCACGCGGCGGTTGGAGAGTCGCTAAAAGTGAAAGGAATGCCAAAGAGATTTCACGTAGTTGTCAAATTGCCACAATAAGAGCAAGTCTAAAGGGTTGCGAGATAAAATAAAGACCTTCTGTACACAAGAAGTTGTATTATGAATACTGATAGAAACGAGCGGTATTGGCAAGAATTGACGAGAAAACTACGTCTAGATATGACTCTTGACTGGTGACACGTACGTAAGCATCTTGACTGACCACCCGCACCCATTCATGTTCATTGTGCATCCGACGACCATGGCCAATTCCAGCAGGACAATGCGACAGCCCACACGCCCAGAATTGCACAGTGACTCTAGTGACTCCAGGAACACTCTTCTGAATTTAAACACTTCACTGGCCACCAAAATCCCCAGACATGTACATTATTGAGCATATCTGGTATGCCATGCAACGTGCTGTTCAGAAGAGATCTCCACCCCTCGTACTCCTTATGAGTTTATGGACAGCCCTGCAGGATTCATGGTGTCAATTACCTACACCACTACGTCAGACATTAGTCGAGTCCATGCCACGTTGTGTTGCGGCACTCCTGCATGCTCGCGGGGATATTACACGATACATGGCTGGTGTACCAGTTTTTTTGGCTCTTCAGTGTATCTTTTAGAATGATACGGCTAAAATGGTCACTAATTCATTAAATATTATTAAAATCAATATTATTTTCCTTTCTTAAACTTAAAATAGTCTCCATTTGTACAGAAACAGGCAGCTGGAAATATTTTATTGGGAATATAATAATATTAAATAATATAAATTCCAAAAACATTAAGGTGGTAACTTCATCCCACAATTTGCCTCTTTCAGCGGCAACTTATCCAAAAAGAACCTAACAATAAAGTATCTAATCAGTAGGGGCAGGATTTTAATGAAATTTATTTTTTCTTCTCGCTTTACTACAATACCGTTTAGTAAAATGTCAGCCGTTGTGAGTACTATGTAATCCAAGCTTCTTGTGACGCATATCGGCGCCATTATCAATTAGGCCGATTTCGCGATGAATAAAAGCAGAAATTTTTCAAGATCAGTCCAAACCGAAGTTTGCGAGTTGATTTCACTTGAAGAGGAAGAAGCATCGATTACAACAGTAACGTATCCAACAGCCGAGTTGTTCATCTGAAGTGGTTTGATGAAATTTGTTGCATCATTTTTCTTTGTTTTTTATGTAATTTTTAAAGCATTTTATTGATAATTTTTGGCAATGTTTTTGGTCATCAAAATCACGCCCCTTCTGAGGAGTATTCAGCATTATGTGTAAATGCCTTGCCTGGAACTTGCGGTGAAAACCTACCAGTTCGTTGCACCCCCTTTTATCGATTGTCAACAGTAGTGGTCTCTAGACTACCATAATCTCAACAGAAACAGATTTCTTCCGTGGGATGTTCTCGTTGCTTTGCTGTTGCTTTGTTGCTACGTCGTATATGCACCCTACGGTCAGTGTGGACGAGGGTTCGGCCAAAGGAATGTTCGCGCTTGAACGGCGACCGAAGACAACGGCGACCGAAGGGGTTTTTATGAACAATGCAAACCTGTCTGTAATATTAAAATAATTATTCAAATTTGCGATGAAGTGTGTATTGTCTAGTCACGTTAAATGCAAAATGCAATCTAACCTCCAAAATTTACGAATTGTGCTCATGTCAGCGGATACTTCATCTCCCTACTGGTCCAAGACAAACCCTTTGACGTAACTTGGACCCCCTTAGGTCCATGCATTAACCGCTATTTGGAGGAGAATTCTAGGGGCCGGCGGTTCTGATGGGTAGTTTTCCCTAGTATTTTTTCCCTCCGACCTACACCAGGCGAATTCCGGAACAGTTCTCTAAACAACAGGCCACGCACCGCGCCCGATCTGTCCGTCCTTATCCTTGCCCTATCCTCACCCCATCACGTACACACACACACACACACACACACACACACTACCATCGATGTCCGGAGACCTGATGGGAGCTTAGAGCTTGCCCCGGCTGGGGTAGTGCCCCGCTGGTGGGATACCTGGTTGGGAAAATCTCGCAAGCCTACGTAGTTCGGTACCGGAACTTCACCCAGCGGGGAATCTCCACAATCTCCGGCTATAAAAAAACATGTCCTACACTCAAGGGACTAACGAAGTTCGCATTTGACGCGCCCGAAATCCTAATCAAGCAATCAATTAACTGTCATATTGGATGTTGGAGCGTGATGAGTAAGTGCGTGTTGCAGCGTACCTGGGGAAGGAAGACGTCGACGCTGCGCCTGCGCACGGCCATGCGCACGACGAGCGCGTGCGCCTCATGAACGAGATCATCTCGGGCGTGCAGGTCATCAAGATGTACGCGTGGGAGATCCCCTTCAACAAGCTGGGTCACCACGGCGCGCAAGTAGGTCCTTTGCTCTTTAAATGCGTCTTTGTAAATCATTTGTGCTTCTTCTAAACATGGTTTCGTCTTTGTACGCTGACAAAATGTGAGAAAATTGTAACGGGCACTGATCTTTATTGCTCTTGATGCGTGCTTGATGCTTTAATTTCGTTTATCAGGTTATTCAGAATACTTCATACAAAACTTTTATATTTTGGGCGACAAAAATAAACTCTTAAAAGACGAAAATATGCTGTATAATCGTCCCCCAAATTATTTCAGTAGTATACATACCTTTGCGGTGCTCACACGCAACAGGTCTTGATAAATGAGGTCTTTAATGAAAGAATTATCACGGAGACGTGACGAATTGCACTTTGACAGTAAAATGTGAAGGATTTGTAAAAAGGCATGTAAGTATTCATGACAAATGCAACCCGCAACACTGTCTGCTATATCGTTAAATAACTCCTAAAGAAAGCGTTCTAGGGCCTTAAAAACTAAAATTTTGAGATCGAAGGCCTCAAAGAAACGTTCTTAACCCTGTAGTTTACAGGATGAAATATTCTTGTACATTTTATTGATTTTATTCTGGTTCGGTACTTTTCGATACTGCCGATGTCACCTATATTAAGCACGGGTAATTTGAAATTTTCAACCCTTTGTGATGTCACGTTTGATGCTTTGATTCCTCTATCTTATATTATTTACGCTTTCGGTGTACATCGTGGTTTGCGGAGACTGGCGAGGTTTATTTGCATAATTATTAATTCAAAAATGTAAAAGTAATTAGCACACAAAACGTGGATTCTAAGTACTCAACGTTTAAGACGAAGTAATTTACTAAGTACAGCAACAAGATTAATCCACTTTTTCGGTATCAGTATATGAAATAATATTCTCCACCATCCATTTCATATAGTTTCATATTTCAAAAATCCATATACAGGAATCAATGCAGGTACCCAATCTGCAATATGAGAAATATGAGAAATATGTGAAATACATTGCTAAGGAGTTTTTTACAGTGGATTTCCATAAAAGGGAGTAACTAGTTGAGTCTTTCTTCCGGTTAACTCGTGACATATATTTTAAGTATTCATTTTTTTGGAAACTACAAAATATTTGGCAATCAAATTTAAATTTTCGAATGTGGAGAGTATTTACCAATAAATATTTTAAAATTTTAATTTTAATTTTAATTTAACTTAAAAAAGTCATTTTATTGTTTTTGTATTTTATTCTTTTTATCGGAAATGTGCTGTACTTTGGTCTTCAGGCAGGAATTGAAATGCTTGACGCAGACGTCGTACATCCGTGGTGTGGTGCTCAGCTTCATAATGTTCAACACGCGAATCTCAATCTTTACCAGCATCCTCTCGTACGTATTCACTGGCGGTGCCATCACCGCTGAAAAGGTAAGTTCTGACCTACCAGCAAGATAAATCAAGATATTGGTAATACCAGCACTCCTGAGAACTGCAGATTAGTGGAGATATAAAAAGCCACTGACTTTCTCGCACTAGTTTTTTTGTAGGGCCTACATTTTGTTCTTGCTTTACGCTCTTCTCGCCTGTCATCATTTATTGGCGCGTAAATGTCTTGACAGGGCTTGCCAAGGTAATAAAATTACCATCCCCCTGGGGACAATTGAGAGCGAGATATTCCTCGTGCTCCCCCGAGTAGACCTTAGGCTCACCTCGGCCATGAGGCCCATGTCAGTCCTTGGGGCCATTTAGATGCTTGAACTGCCTAAGACCTGGCGCCTAAACGTCGGCTCGCGGGGTTTTCCCCAACCAGTTATCTCCCACCAACGGGCAAGCATGTGTAGCATTGTAGTACAAGTGTCTGTGTGCGTGTTTATGTGTAAGTAAGGGGGTGATGATAGGACAAGGGAGAGGAAAGAAAGATCGCGCATGGTACGTGGCCAGTTTGTTAGAATACTACACCGCATTCGCGTGGTGTTGATCGGAAGAAACACGAAAAACTATCAATGCGAGCAGCCGACCGCTAGAATTCTCCTCCAGACAGCGGCTGAATGTAACCAAGCTATGTAGCTAGTGTCGAAAGTCCTGCCACCATCGGGACTCGAACCCTCTTCCCGTTGACGAATTGTTGAAGTGTAGGGAACCAGTTTCTCAGTAAGGCACTTAGACCGTTACCGGTCACGGCAAGGGATTGTGGAAAGCTTTGGGTGTATTTTTTCATTTATCTTTCCAATTTCTGTTCTTTCTGAAATCGCCGGTCCAGCTCTATAACATCAGTGAATTTCGCATTTCCGTATTAGTTTTGGTGCGGCGAATTTTTTTCTTGTAAAATTAACGACAATTTTAAGAATATTCGAGCTGTTTCGAGAATTTTGGTATGGTAACTTTACAGAGGTCTACGTGTACAAGGAAAACAATGTTAATGACAATGTAATTGTATTGCCACACATTTAATTAGGAAATCTTGGGACTTTGTTCGTGATAACCCGAAATGTAATTAACAAAATATTCTCAGCAATTCGAGTGTAATGTGGTTGGGTCTTTACCATGATTATGACTTTTGTATAGATAGCATTGCAAGTGTGTTATTGAAATTTCCAATTTTTCTTCTATTATATACATATATTAAGTGCAGAGAATCCTAATTATGCATTGTTCAAGTTGATACTCTATTGGAACTTTTCAACAAAATGATACAGATTTGTTTAAATCGCAATGGAAAACAATTTTTTCTTATATAATCGTACTGTTGGGAACTACGTAATCGAATAATGTACTATCGTACTTTCTTTGAGCGTTCTTTGAAACTATTTAATAACGTATTGAAGACCTCTTTTTGCAGTTGTCTTTCTCTGACTGATGTGTTTGACTTTCGCAGGTGTTTTTGATCACGGCCTATTACAACATCTTACGACAAACAATGACTGTATTCTTCCCTCAAGGGCTCACCCAAATCGCAGAAGCCTTTGTGTCCATCAGGCGCATAGAGGTAAGAAATCGTAATTCCCTATGTGCATTGTGTACTTTTTTCTAGAATAATGACAATGACACCCTGTCACCTCAATCACACAGCTAATCTTCGTTTAAATATAGTGAATTATTGTTCCGTTGCAGACTGGCTTAAAAATATTCGTTCATATTCCAAAAATTCGCCGTTCATTTGTCAACTTATGGTAAGCCTAGTCTCTTAAATGTAGTGCACGTTATATCACGAGAGCGTGGTGGTGTCATTCATCAGGTCATTCGCGTGGTCGCATCGTCATATATCGCAGAAACTACACAAAATTAGAGCGGCCGGTCGCTAGAATTTCAGTCAAGTCAGGGTCAGAATTGAATCGTACTAAGTACCTAGAGATGAAAATCTGCTGTTGGGTCTCGAACACTGGAACTTCCAGTTCAGCGAACATGCAATGCGGAGACAATGCTACTACTAAGCCATCCGCATCAGATCAATAGAAATCATCTTTGCACGGCATTTCACTTGGCAGTTCGAACATCGCGACTAAGATTTAGACCAACGTTTCGCTCCCCATCCTACCACGGCCCTCTGCAGTGTTGAAATGCGATTGAAACCATACGCTATGAAAGGCCGCTCGTGGCTGGTCCGTCATCCTGCCAATGAGGGGTTGTGTTGTTGCAGAATTTCCTGCTGCACGAGGAGTCGCCGCGCTGCGCCGAGCGCAAGGCGGAGGCGGTGGCGGCGCCGCCCGCCTGGTCGGAGGAGATCGCGCTGATGGAGAAGGCCCCGGAGAAGCCGCCGTCCGCCAACAACGCCAACAACAACGCCGCCGCCCACGCGTTCGGTGGCGCACGCCGCCCCGGGCGTGGAGCTGAGCGACGCCAGCGCCAAGTGGTCGGGCGACGCCGCCGGGGAGGACACGCTGAGTCACGTGACGCTGAGCATCGGCGCCGCGCAGTGCGTCGCCGTCGTGGGGCAGGTGGGCGCCGGCAAGGTGAGTCTGCCTCCTCGGATTCCTTCGAGTGGGCACCAAAGGCTGTGTACAGACGTCGGTGCTCCGGGAGCTTAGGCCTCCCGACCTCGCCTTCAGCCCTTCCCTGTCCCGAACACTTAACCAAACGGATTGAGGTTGAGAGTGCACGAGGCCCGAGGGCTGCCTCGAGTGAGCGTCAAAGGTCCTGTTGCTGTGTGCAACTGCCACTGCGAGCCTTTGGACGACTAACCCTTTCCGAATGTCTTTGTCCTCTTGTCCTCGCCTTTAGCCCTTCCCTGTCCCCAACGGAGTTGAGAGTGCACGAGGCCCGAGGGCTGCCTCGAGAGAGCGTCAAAGGCCCTGTTGCTGTGCGCAGACGTCGCTGCTGCACGCGCTGCTGCGGGAGCTGCCGCTGCGAGACTTTGAACGACTAACCCTCACCGAACGTCTTTGTCCTCCGTCCTCGCCTTTAGCTCTTCCCTGTCCCCAACGGATTGAGGTTGAGAGGGCAGAGGGCTGCCTCGAGTGAGCGTCAAAGGCCCTGTTGCTGTGCGCAGACGTCGCTGCTGCACGCGCTGCTGCGGGAGCTGCCGCTGCGAGACTTTGAACGACTAACCCTCACCGAACGTCTTTGTCCTCCCGTCCTCGCCTTTAGCTCTTCCCTGTCACCCAACGGATTGAGGTTGAGAGGGCAGAGGGCTGCCTCGAGTGAGCGTCAAAGGCCCTGTTGCTGTGCGCAGACGTCGCTGCTGCACGCGCTGCTGCGGGAGCTGCCGCTGCGCGCCGGGACGCTGGAGGTGCGGGGGCGAGTGTCGTACGCGTCGCAGGAGCCCTGGATGTTCGCGGCTCCGTGCGACAGAACATCCTCTTCGGGGAGCCCTTCGACCGCCACCGGTACAACCAGGTGAGTTGGCCACGACGCCAAAAGGATGTAACGTATTCCGCATCAGAAGGATAGAAAATCGTGGAGTATCGTTCTGGATTGATCGATGCCACAATCCATGAATGGGGGATCATTCCGGAATTCTTTATATGTATATACATGTATGTATATATATATATATATATATATATATATATATATATATATATATATATATATATATATATATATTTACGTGTATATATATATATATATATATATATATATATATATATATTATATATATATATATATATATATATGTATATTTACGTCAAAAAATTAGTCATACGTCATACGTCAAAAATTAGTTTTACACTTGTTGCCGAAAATTGATTCAAACATGCTTCTTTCCTACTGCAGCGGCTCAGTAACCATTTTAAAGGGGAAGGGCGTAATTTCAGTTAGCCCCTATCCGAGTGATTTTGAAGTAACGTAAAAAATAACTCGAAATTGGAATTAGTCACATCCTGAATATTCCTTTGGATAGGATGTGATCAATGATTGAAATTAGTTTTGAATAAATTGTGAAAAATTTAAATAAACTATCGTAGAATTGTTTTGAAGGAAAAATTAACACAGCGGATTGGAAAGAATTAACTCGCTGACCCTAATTTTCTTCTTTTGTGAACTTCCACTCAAAAATACATTAAAGTCTCTAATGCATTGGTATCGATCAACAGAATTCTCCCTCTTACGGTATCGTACGGTCAAGTGCCCCATGTCCTCTAGGTTCTACAGAGGTCTTGAAATGGATTGTAATGATATCTACTGGTGTCACTGGCACACCCAATTTGGGCTCCATGGGCTTCGCCCCTCCCCTGAAGCCAATGATGCACTTGGAGAAATGAAATTTTTACTAATCTTCTATATTATGAAAGTTCTTGGATAAATCAGATGTTACCATTATAAATATTAACTTAAAGTTAGTAAAATAACTTTGTAACTTAAGTTAGCAAATAAAAATACATTGTATAACATTCGGCATAAATGAAAAATTCTTTAAAACAAACCTTCAAACTACTCACATGGGGTATTGAAAATACTCTTTTGCGCTACGTAATTTATGGACTGCCCCTAAACATACTTGAATGATGAATAACAAAGCTAACAAAGCGACTGGCTTAATTCAACTCAAGCCAGCATTTCTGCTAACTCTGACTGGGAGGTTTGAGGGTTCGAATCTCGAAAGAAACTGATTTTTGGCATTACCAGAAAGCTAGGTCAAATCCAACCACTCACTGGTTGAGAATTCTAGCGACTGGCTGCTCTTGGTGTTCCGTGGTTTCTTTGATCAATGGCAGACTAGTATTCTGACAAAACTAGCCTCCGACCGAACTTTTCGTCTTGCCCCTTCTTCCTGATCTCCTAGCCCCCATTCTCATACTCTACTTCGTCCTGTCCTCCCCTCACACTTGCATGCACTACAGTACCACACGTAAGGATGGAATGTTGGGGGCTTAGTTTGTCCCTAGAAGTGGTTCCCCATTGGGGGAGAGGAAATCACTGACATGTAGGTCAGTGCCAGATAGGGAGGGAGAACACCGAAACAGAACTAATTAACCATATTAAAAGAACTGATGATCATAGCAATTGGCTTGCGTGGAAACATCACGCAATGAAAACCCACAATGCGAAGTTAGCAACATTTAAAAACTAGAAATGTTTGCTCCCGCGTCATACTATTTTTCAAATATTGCTAATCTTGCAATGTTAAAATTTATTTATTTATTTTATTTATTTATGTTAAACTTTTACTCACCTTTCAACTATTTATAGTTTAAATTACCAGAAGGGATTCTGGAACTCAAGAAAACTTGCGCAGATAATCTTTTCCCCCCTACGTCACATACAGTTTTTACTGATTTTTGACTGAATAAATCTAAATCTAAATCTAAATCTAAATCTATAGAAGACTTTTTTGCATCTGTAAATGAACTACAGATTTGATATTTTAGTATTGCTAACAAAATAACAACCACACCCCTGGCCCTACTCTTACCACAACTAGCAAAAGGAGATATCAACAAGACGTGCTCATAGTGAAGCTACAGTAAATGAAATGTAGTATGTCCAGAACAAAACTTGAAGCAGTATCAGTTGGAAAACCTAAAACTGTCTCTGTAGTACGCATAAATGGTGTGGTATGCATAAAATTAACTTGCGTGCTCAGGTTCCTCGTTTTGTGAGAATACCCAAGTTTGCCGAGATTTGCCGCGACTGCTACCAACATTGGTGCGAGTTAAATTAAGAAATGTAAAATAATGAAATGTCTAGAGGCGCTCCAACAATACATACTTTCTCGTATTATTGGAAAAGTCATCTTATAACATGGCAACTTCTATCCTATTTACACTTCAACCATCACTTGAAAAAAACAAATAATATAAATCAAAGCAGCATTAGGTTTCATTCACATAAAAATACAGAAATTTGCAGCTCTTATTAGAGCACCATGGTTAAGATGTGGGTGTGTCATCCACAACCCTCGTTTTGAATCTGAGCTGGCATGAATGTTGTTTGTTTTTTTGTTTTTGGTTTTTTTGGCTTGTTTGTTATTTTTGGCTTTGGCTTGTTTTTTTTTTGGCTTTGGCTTGTTTTTTTTTGCTTTGGCTTGTTTTTTTTTTGGCTTTGGCTTGTTTTTTTTGGCTTGTTTGTTGTTTTTTTGGCTTGTTTGTTTGTTTTTTGGCTTGTTTGTTTGTTTTTTGGCTTGTTTGTTTGTTTGTTTTTTGGCTTGTTTGTTTGTTTGTTTTTTGGCTTGTTTGTTTGTTTTTGGCTTGTTTGTTTGTTTGTTTTTTTGGCTTGTTTGTTTGTTTGTTTTTTGGCTTGTTTGTTTGTTTGTTTTTTGGCTTGTTTGTTTGTTTTTTTGGCTTGTTTGTTTATTTGTTTGTTTGGCTTGTTTGTTTGTTTGTTTTTTTTTGGCTTGTTTGTTTGTTTGTTTGTTTGTTTGGCTTGTTTGTTTGTTTGTTTGGCTTGTTTGTTTGTTTGTTTGGCTTGTTTGTTTGTTTGTTTGGCTTGTTTGTTTGTTTGTTTTTTTGGCTTGTTTGTTTGTTTGTTTTTTGGCTTGTTTGTTTGTTTGTTTTTTGGCTTGTTTGTTTGGCTTGTTTGTTTGTTTGTTTGTTTGTTTTTTTGGATTGTTTTTTTGGCTTGTTTGTTTGTTTGTTTTTTTTGGCTTGTTTGTTTGTTTGTTTGTTTTTTGGCTTGTTTGTTTTTTTTGGCTTGTTTGTTTGTTTTTTGGCTTGTTTGTTTGTTTTTTGGCTTGTTTGTTTGTTTTTTGGCTTGTTTGTTTGTTTTTGGCTTGTTTGTTTGTTTTTTTGGCTTGTTTGTTTGTTTGTTTGTTTGTTTTTTCTTAAAACATTTTAAAAATATTCTCTGACTTTGTTGACAGACAATTTTTAAAAAAGTTGTACTTAATGAAAGTAGAGTAGAAGGGAAGTTACAATAATATGTTATCTAATCATTGCCTATAATAAAAGAAATTGTGATTTTGTTACATGGAAGGTTGTACTGTACAATGAACACACTCAATATGTTTATGGAAATATGAGCTAGAGAAAATAAACAAAATTTCATAATGTCACAATTTATGTGTAGGCTACTTGTCCCTTCAAAAATGAACGATTTGCAATGCTAAAATAATAATGGAAAGTCCATGATGCTAGAAGGCTTCAGATTTAGGAAGTCGCTTTCCTTCTAGGTATTAATGTGATCCTGACATTCTGGAACTGGCTGCACCTGACGTCTATCAAGCATGCGATAACGTCTGTCAGCCGCTCCTGGTCATGGAGCTCTTGGAGTTCCTCTGGCATCTGCTTCCTCTAGAAATTTTGATGCAAGATTGTGAAGGTAATTAGATCAATAAAGTCACGATTCTTCTCTTTTTCAATATATTCTAATAGGATGTAAAAGAGAAAATACTGATGGTACAGGGTATGCTTCATCTGTTTGTGATAGTAAATGTTCATTTTCCTGTGTGAAGAAGCATCAGTGATTTTTATCTGTTCAAGTCATCAGACCAAAGTGCAAACAGAAATGAAAATTAATATGCAGAAGCTGCTATGCCGAGTGAATGAGAGAGCTCCAGTTTAGCCAGGTTGACTACAAAGATTCCACTTATATTCATACCTTAACTGTTATTTGCATTTGAGAATCTGTGAGGACAGAATAGGCTGTTTTTTGATAACTACTTTGATTGTACTAATATCGTTTGTTACATGAACTTCCAATTATTTTATCACTGCTTCTCTTTATTGCAGGTGTTAAGTGCATGTGCATTGCGCACTGATCTTCAGCAGCTTCCCTACAGTGACAAAACTATCGTCGGTGAACGTGGCATATCCCTCTCTGGTGACAACGTGCCCGCATCAATCTTGCCAGGTGAGTGGCCTCTGCTTTATCGTTTCACTCTTGGATGCAAAAATGGTCTATTTTGTAATCTTCAGTCATCACTTTGTCATGTATTGGCTTACAAAAGTCTTAACATCACTTTATTAACCATTTTTGGTGTTAGACATACAAGCTCTTAGTATTTGTTCAGTACATTTGGACTAGATAACAATTTGATTCAATTGATTAAGATCCACCATATTAAATTGTTTATATTTTATTTAAACATACGTATTTTTTGTAATTTTTTATTGTTTATTTTATATTACTTTCATTTTTATAGTTGGTAAGACAATAGATCAGATTTAAAAGATTTCTGGTGGCAGATAGTCCATGAAGATACTGTATTATAAATTGTTAAAATTAAATGCTAAATTGCAGTTTATTCATTTGTGTTTTGTTTTTGTTTTTTCTCCTTTTTTCTTTTCTTTTTTTTCCTTTTCCTTTTTCCTTTTTCCTTTTTCCTTTTTCCTTTTTCCTTTTTCCTTTTTCCTTTTTCCCTTTTTCCTTTTTCCTTTTTCCTTTTTCCTTTTTCCTTTTTCCTTTTTCCTTTTTCCTTTTTCCTTTTTCCTTTTTCCTTTTTCCTTTTTCCTTTTTTCCTTTTTCCTTTTTCCTTTTTCCTTTTTCCTTTTTTCCTTTTTCCTTTTTCCTTTTTCCTTTTTTCCTTTTTCCTTTTTCCTTTTTCCTTTTTCCTTTTTTCCTTTTTCCTTTTTCCTTTTTCCTTTTTCCTTTTTCCTTTTTCCTTTTTCCTTTTTCCTTTTTCCTTTTTCCTTTTTTTTCCTTTTTCCTTTTTCCTTTTTCCTTTTTTCCTTTTTCCTTTTTCCTTTTTCCTTTTTCCTTTTTCCCTTTTCCTTTTTCCTTTTTTCCTTTTTCCTTTTTCCTTTTTCCTTTTTCCTTTTTCCTTTTTTCCTTTTTTTCCTTTTTCCTTTTTTCCTTTTTCCTTTTTTCCTTTTTCCTTTTTTCCTTTTTTCCTTTTTCCTTTTTTCCTTTTTCCTTTTTTCCTTTTTCCTTTTTCCTTTTTCCTTTTTCCTTTTTCCTTTTTCCTTTTTCCTTTTTCCTTTTTCCTTTTTCCTTTTTCCTTTTTCCTTTTTTCCTTTTTCCTTTTTCCTTTTTCCTTTTTCCTTTTTCCTTTTTCCTTTTTCCTTTTTTCCTTTTTCCTTTTTCCTTTTTCCTTTTTTCCTTTTTCCTTTTTCCTTTTTCCTTTTTCCTTTTTCCTTTTTCCTTTTTCCTTTTTCCTTTCCTTTTTCCTTTTTCCTTTTTCCTTTTTCCTTTTTCCTTTTTCCTTTTTCCTTTTTCCTTTTTCCTTTTTCCTTTTTCCTTTTTCCTTTTTCCTTTTTCCTTTTTCCTTTTTTCCTTTTTCCTTTTTCCTTTTTCCTTTTTCCTTTTTCCTTTTTCCTTTTTCCTTTTTTCCTTTTTCCTTTTTCCTTTTTCCTTTTTCCTTTTCCTTTACGGTTTTGTAAGCTTATGACTCACCATGTTTAAACTTGTATTGCATATTCAGGGCTGTGTATAAGGAAGCTGATATCTACTTACTTGATGACCCACTGTCTGCAGTGGATTCACATGTGGGCAAACATCTCTTTGATGAATGCATTAAAGGATACCTTGCAGGCAAGGTAGTAGTACTCATTACACATCAGTTGCAGTATCTCAAGGACGTAGACAAGATTTATGTAATGGAGAATGTAAGTACAAGCAAAATGATACATTTTTGACACAGAATGATGTATGACAGTGGCGGCAGGTGTCCTCATAAGTTGGAAATAAATGGAAAACTAACATCAAAGATATAGTTACTTTATCAATACAAATATTGAGTTAAAAGTTATGTAACTAAGGAGCAAAATTTCTAGTTTTTATATCTTGTCAATCTCGCTTTTTGGTATTTTATTCATCATCAATCTATGTATAAAAAAATGGTGGGGAATGGATTTTGGGCCTCATATAATCATGCACATATAATATTCTCGGTCATACATAAAACTCGGTTTTTACGATTTTTGACAAAAATAAATCAAATTAAAAAAAATCAAATTGAGACAGGAGGTTCACAATAAATGTGCCAGTGTGGCCCAGTTGTCTCCATCAACAAATTTAACTGTCTGTAAGGGACTGCGGATTTTTGAAAGTAGCCAAGAATTCCATCATTATTACATGGGGGTGGGGAGGAGGGGGATCTCATCCCACCATGGATCAAGCATTTTTTCCTCCTTTCTTGAATTTAGGAACTTTAACGATGCTTACACAACTATTGAAATTTGTATTTTTGTGTTAACCTTAATCATTCTTCATTCTGTTATAAATTATAAACTATTATAATAATATATTTATTATACATAAATAATATAAACAAAAATTAATTAAATATAAATCATAACATACTAATAGGGCCTACATTTTGATAGCATAAAATTTGATGTTTCACCGATGTGTAATATAAACAGTAAATTGTCGGAATTATGAATTATGTGTTTCATGTAAGTTATGATAAAAAGGGGATCTGTATCATAAAAGAGCAAAGTTAAATTGTCGAATACAAATAGATTATTCATGAAGTAACACAGTAACTAATCATTAATTACTTTAAGCATGAGCTAGATCAGTGGCACAGGCTCAGCAGATGAGTACTATGTTGCATCCCAAAGATTTTCTATAAAGTATCTCCTTTAAGTAGCTCTTGTTATTTCCGTGCGCTTTTCTACAGGCTTTCATCCCTCTGTTAAACTTACAGTGATTAATTTGAATTAAAAGTAAATACATTTTTATTTATTTTAATGAAAAAGCAGTTTTGAGGCTTTCATTACCTCAGCCTGTGGAAAGTTGCCCCAGCTGCCCCCTTCTGGGTGCCCCTGGGTGTATTTTGAAAGAGTTATGCTACTATACATTGCACAAGTATGCGCCTGTTAAAAATCGAAGTTCTTTACTCTGACAGATGAACGGCACTGCTAATGATAACATACCGGTTATATTTGTGTCCCTTCGATTGATACTTTTGGACGAAAGTGTACTCAGAACCTTGAATATTTGTTGGGAAGGTAAGGAAATTCGACCGATGTGTTTGCCAAGGTCGCTGCACTGCCCATCTTCAGCAGCTATTCTTCCCGGAGCCGCACAATGATCATGCGTGCATTTGTTATTTGTATGATGCCAGTTTTCATACCCTTTTATGCTGTTTATTATTTATTATATAAAAAAATAACCTGTATATTGAAATAGCAAAAATTTGGTTCTAACACCAACATATGACTGGCATATGCCGCCACTGTTGCACAGAATAGCTTTTATAGTTTTCCCCTGTTCCTTTTGGTGTAGCTATCTAGATTTTTGTGTATTTCTTCAGGGCTCAGTGCGACAAGAGGGTACATTTGTGGAGCTCCAGGAGTCAGGTACTGATCTCTCTCAACTCATAGAGAACGATTCCAATGATACAGTTGAAGCTGCAAAAAAAGAACGTAATTCAACACCTATTCGCACTTCTCGAGCAGTAAGTTGTTGTCTCTAGCATTTGAAAAATAGTATTGTTGTATTAAACATTGTTATAGAAAGTTTTAATGGTGTTTCTTTGTTCTAGAGTATGTCTAGTGTAGATGAGAAGTCAATAAAAGTTCCTTTGGAGGAAGAAGAATCTCGCAGCCGTGGCACTGTTGCTGGCCATGTGTATACACGCTATTTTGCTGCTGGTGGCAACTGCTGTGTAATTTTTATGATGTTTGTTCTATGTGCTGCTGCTCAAGTGGCTGCTAGTGGAGCTGATTATTGGATTACATATTGGTAAGATGATTTCTTAACTGTTAATAAAATGTCATGATATTTTAGAATAATGACATGATTTCTTGCATCCTTGTTCAAATGGGATACACTTTTTTATGTTACTAGCAACTTTTACTTTGGACTGTTTTTCCCCTTTATGTCATAATGGAAACTTAATAGAAAAAAGCAGTGACTCAAATATTACTTTATTTGTATAATCTTTTTTAATGTTATTATTTTCTTTGTCTTTAGGACTAGAGCTGAGCAATATTCTGCTTGGAATCAAAACAACTCTTCAAATTCAAGTGGTACATTCGATGACGTAGAATTAGAGGAAAAGATGCTGTCACGAGAGGATTGCATTTATATATACGCAGGAATCATTGGAGCAGTAGTGGTTTTGTCCTTGGTTCGTTCTTTTGTTTTCTTCAAAGTTTGCATTCGAGCTTCTCAGAGGTTGCATGATGCTATGTTCTATTGTGTCACACATGCAAAAATGCGCTTCTTCAATAAAAATCCTTCAGGTATGAGACTGAATTTGTTTCAACTACCTACTTGAAAATGGTTTAAAAAAATATTGTTACCTATTTCATAAAATATTTCATCAGAAATGTCTAACTAAACTAATCAAATATTAATAACAAAAATCAGTTCAGTGTAAGAAAATCAAAGGTATCTATTTTAATTTAATTAAAATAAAAAAGAATGAATGTGATGTATGAGGGAGAAGTATAATCTGTGCAAGTTTTCTTTAGACCAACAGACGTGATTGGTAACATTTGAAAGCTTGAAATGATCACTCCCATGTAACACAAAAAGTATTTGCATCACAAATAAATTACAGATTTGGTTTGATAGAATTGGTGGGGGGGAAAAAAAGACCTCAAAAACGTATGCAGATTGTGGGATAATGAAGCTACACCTGCGTCCAAAAGAAATGCACAAATTCACTTTACCTTAAAAGAAGTCAAAGGTCTTGTCCCAATGATTCTGGCTTAGAGGGAATCATGTGTGTGAGAATTTATTCTCTAATATTTGGCAGAAATTGAAATTTGTGTCTTGAAAAAACAATGAATAACTTTTTCTTTTAGATTTCAAACTTACTAGTCCTATTACATTGACATTTTGATTGGTGCAGTGACAAATTATGATAACAATTTGATACTTATTTGATAATAATTCTGAAAGTCCCTTTTTTCTGTACAGACCTTTTTAGGACTTCAGATACCTACTTATTGTTTTGCAGTAGTGATTGATATTGATTTATAGATATTTCTGAAGCATAGTGTACATGATGTTTTCAATACTTGTTACAAGTAATGAGGATAGTGGTTGAAAATTGGCAATAAACAGAACATTGTTGAAGAAAAATTCATTGTAAGTATTTGATGACTTGTAGTGCTATTGTTTGTTTCCAGGAAGGATCCTAAATCGTTTCTCAAAGGATATGGGTGCTGTTGATGAGATATTGCCTCAGTGTATGGTGGACACACTCCAAATTGGATTAGCTCTGCTGGGCATAATTGCAGTACTGGCAGTTGTAAACTATTGGCTCCTTATTCCTACTTTAGTTATAGGATTTATGTTTTATCTTATGCGGCAGTTCTATCTGTCAACTTCAAGAAGTGTAAAGCGTCTCGAAGGAGTTAGTAAGTATACTTTATCTTAGAAAATATTACATTATTGATTTTAAAAATTGAATACTCAAAGAGAACGAGATTTGTATTAACTGAGAGGAATAAAAACAGAGTTTGGAAGGTGTTAATTTCTCTTTGGAAACAATATGTATTCTTTTCTTTTGTAAATAATAAACAA
Source organism: Gryllus longicercus (assembly GCA_038098605.1). Lineage (NCBI taxonomy): Eukaryota > Metazoa > Arthropoda > Insecta > Orthoptera > Gryllidae > Gryllus > Gryllus longicercus. Next base: position 21,101 of record JAZDUA010000156.1, read on the forward strand.
TTTACATGTTTCTGGAGTGTTTATATGTTTCTGATATGCAAACTTTTGCATATAAAGTATTTTTTCAAACCTACTTTGGAGTCCTTATTGTGGCTCAGCCATTTGAAATATCAAAGGAGTTTAACAGATAAAATATGCTTAGATTGTCGTATGAGCTTATTTTCAAAGTTTTGTTGCTTCCTCCCTGGACATCCTGTATAGTTAAAGTCGGTAATCCCCCCATTATTAATGTGTATATAAATAAATGAAAAGAAAAGAATTTGGGAGGTAAATACTTATTGAATAATAGCAGACTTTTGTAATAAATGAAAATGGGGAAGGAGTTTGTGTGTAAGGAAGTGAGATAAGATTCAGGGTACCAGTCCCTTTTTATTGTATGCTAAGTAAAGATACTGATTTTTAACAACTTTTAAGAAGCTGTTGACACAAAACTGTTAGAGTACACACAGTAACACTAAGTGTACCACAACTGGATAGGGTATCTCCCCCATCTTATACGTGTATTAAAGACATTTAAAGACAAGAAATATAGAAGTTAGGAGGTTACAGCTTAGTTGGAAATCAGGTGAACTGCAACCTGCAAAACATGTTACTCTGTATCACACTTCACCATTGTGCGTAATTCAGAAAAAAAGAACTTTGACCTTTGTTGTTGTGTCCCTTTAGAGACCTGAGGTATATTTTTTCTGGCTTAATTTTTAAAAAATGACACCTTTTTGGATGGTTCCTTCACCTCAAAGTAGTTTGCCACAAATGCTGGATGTAGGTTTCCAGTGTGAAGCTAGTTTTACTTCTAAACTTTGGAAGGGGAGGGGGATTGTTTCAACTGCTGTGGAAGCCACTACACTATCTGTTGCCATAATATTTATAAAAGTATTTCATAATAAAAAACACTTTCATAAAATTTTTGAATATCTTAGTTTATTTTTTGAATTAACATTGAGGGGACTTGTGACAAACATGTAGGGAACATGAGTGTTCACATGGGGAACATCAGGCGCTCATGTGGGGAAATAAGAGGCGTTCGCTTGGGAACAATGATTTACAAAGCACAGAATACTTTCTTGGGTCCAGCTGGTTGTTGTTTCTTTTAACAATGTGTTATTTAATGTTTGAGTTAGGAAGGTTTCCCTAAATCTCTTGCCAATTGATATAATTATCTTTTACTATTTGATTTGTTGAAATATTAGAATTCTTGTATTGAGTAAATTAATGAAATGTGGTGTTGCAGCTCGCAGTCCAGTCTTCTCTCATATGAATGCATCTTTGCAAGGCCTTACTACAATTCGTGCCTTTGGAGCTGAAAATATTCTTGTCAAAGAGTTTGATAATCATCAGGTAAAGCAGTTCAAAGCATCTAATGGAATTTTTTTGGGTAGTAAATAGAATATTTTATTATTTATTTGTATGTACTCTTCATTTCAGGACCTTCATTCATCTGCCTGGTATGTGTTTATTGCTACATCTCGTGCCTTTGGATTTTGGCTGGATATAATTTGTGTGGCATATATCACAATAGTAACTTTCAGTTTCTTAATTATAGGAACAAGTAAGTGATTAATTCTCTAATAGTTCAAGTGTTGCTTTTTTATTCTGTCAGATAAAAAAATTTGTCTTGCAAATTCATACATTGGTAATTCAATCACAGTGTATATTAAATATTGTAAATGTCACATTGTGGATTTTTTTATTATCACCATCATCATCATCATCAGTAACAACAACAACAACAACAGCAACAATATTTTACCAAAAGATTAGAACTCTTTTTGCTGGCCATTTTTTGTAGGATAATGATAACTCTTTCATTTTGTTTTTTAGATGTTTTTGGTGGCAATGTGGGACTGGCAATCACACAGGCAATTGCTCTTACTGGTATGTTTCAATGGGGAATGCGTCAGTCAGCTGAGATGGAAAATCAGATGACATCTGTGGAACGAATTATGGAGTACAAGAATGTAGAACAAGAACCTCCACTTGAATCTGCTCCAGGTGAGTAATGAAGACCTTCTAAATTTACACTAATATTTTTTTTTATCATAAATTTGGCTACAAAATCAGTATAGATTTTATTAGGTTTATATATTTTGTGATGATAATTGATTTGGGCAACTCAAAAAATGTTATTTTCAACTGTATAGGAAAGAAACCTCCACCTGATTGGCCACAGAAAGGCCACATTGTTTTTGATCAACTGTCATTAAAATATAATGCTTCAGAAGCAGCTGTATTGAAGAATCTTAACTTCACTATTATGGCTGGAGAGAAGGTGAGAATGTGGTTTTGCTGCCCTTTAACATACCGGTATATTTAATGTTTACATCTTATACAAAATAATAAAATAATAGTAATAATAATGATTATGATGATGACAATGATGACGGCAATGATGATGACAACGATAATTATGCTCATAATAATAATAATAATAATAATAATAATAATAATGATAATAATGATAATAATAATGATGATGAGATGATGATATTTATTGAGTCGCATACAATTTCAATCACCTTTGGGCGGAGAAGTAGAATTGTGTATGTCTTTTTAAGTTCCAGAACCCTACTTTTTCTTTTACTACACTTTTTTTACTGCTTTCTTTTACTGCATGAATAGAGGTAGAAAAAAGCATGTTAGTATTTGATAAATGTTCACTCCCATAAAATAGAATTCCATGGGCAAATTATCTCCAAATTGAATATACTACTGACAAATAACTATCCCTCCATCTACCTCATGCCTACCAAAAGAGAGCTCAGGAAACCTTGTGCAGAAAGCAGGGGCAGTTGGTGCCCAAAGAGACTAGAGGTGGCACCACCGTCGAATAACAGTAATATAATTTCCAAAATTCAAAAGACAAATATGTTTTAAAATGTAAGCAGTTCAAGTAAATTAATTAAAACTAAATCAAATTAGTGTGTATGGAAACATTACTTAAATAATTTTGTGTAGTGTCCGTGTCGGGTATATACACCTTCCGTGCACATAGTTCTGACTTAATTTCCATTGGGCATTTGAGTTCGACTCCAGCGAATTGCAACAAGCATTATTACTTCGACACGTTTCACATAAATTAAATAATTTTATTTTGAAAATTTCACTTCCCAGGTATACTTTGTAATAAAAATCCTTCCACATATACACACGCTCGTGTTCCTATCAGCGCTTTCCGACTGCAACTGGCGGCTGCTGCAGACGGAAATATGCATCCACCATGAGAGACATAAAGAGCCTTCCTTCCAGAATAGCCAACTTTACACAAGTAATTCTTCAAGGGGACGTTTTCTAATATCAAATCTATCAAATCAATATCTAATATCAAATGAAAACACATTCTCTAAACATCACAAATAATGCATTAAATTCCATCAATAATTGACTGAACTTTTGTACTTTCAATAATACACGAAACCCATAAAATTAAGTTGCACCTAGCCAGAAGAAGACAAAATATTGGTATTCTCCTCGGACTTCCTCGGTCGCGGCGCAGCGTTCCACGGCGCTCGGCCTCCACCCATTTGGTCGCACCACCAAAGGCCGTGTGTTCCCCGGGATAAAGCGAAGGGCCAAAGGGCAAATGCAGTAAAGCTAGTAATAGAGCAGGGACTGCTTTGTTCGGATTACCTCGCTATCGACAATTCTGGGAATCAGCGTCGGAATCTGCTTTCTCGTCGAAAGGACAAGTTCTGTCTTTTCCGTAGTAATGCCAAGCATGTGATCCTTCGTCTTCGTTGCGAGGACCGTCTGCACTGTTGTAGACTAGTTCCTTCTCCCTCAAGTATTTGTCGAGGATTCGTAGGGTGTAGCGTGGTACCTTAAATTTCTTCTCCAGAGCAATTATGATATACGTCCACCTAGTCGAGTTGAAAGCGTTCCGCACGTCTGTGCTGCTACCAGCACTACTTCGCGGGAGTGGTGGTTTACCAGCCGTGTGACTTCAACGGCTTCCACTACAACTTGGGCTGCGTCCGCTGTAGATTGCCCAGTCCTAAAACAGTACTGTCTGTCCGATAGGTTTCCGCCAGCGCGAATCGCCATAGCAGGCGTGGTTTGAGCAACCTTTCAAGTATATTATTATTATTATTATTATTATTATTATTATTATTATTATTATTATTATTATTATTATTATTATTATTATTATTATTATTATTATTATTATTATTATTGTGTTAGTGTTGGTGTGTTATTGTTAACGTTATCATCGTGGTTGTTATTTCGTGAGTCACATAAAATTACAGTCGTGTATGACGAGTGAAAATGATGTTTGTGGAGGGAGTACATTTGCGCACGTCTTCTTGAGGAAAGACGTGAAGTTACATTTACTGTCCAGAAGCAAAGCAAGGGGCCATCTCAACATTTGATCAAAGGACCAGGGAAACGACAAAAAACCTGATATAGTCGAGAGTCATTGGTCTAGAAATTATATTACTATACTCGTCCGTGTGTTATTGCTCATCAACTACTCATGTTTTTTTCAAGTATGCATCACATCATTTAAAGAACTATTAAATCACTTAAGAAATCAGGAAACATACAAAAACAATGCACAATTTCACTCACAAGTTCATACTACCTCATAATAGCGCGTTTTACCGCGTATGGCCGGAAACGGCCCAACAGCCGAGATTCTCTGAAAGCTGTGATAAGTACTTATCGCAATATGCAACGCAGTGGTGCTTTCGCGCATTTATTTTCACGCAAAATTGTCAAAATTAATTTTCGAAAAATTATACATGACCTTACTTGATAATCCATCTTTAGGAAAGAATTTTAAGAGAAAAATCTCTATCTTTAATATTTTAGTTGTCGGAAGATTCGAAAAAAATGTTCAACTTGAGCAATTTTCGAAAAATTAGACTTTTTAACGAACATGAGACCTGCACTATTCCCTTTAACGTCCTTCACACTACCCAACAACAAAATTTAATCAAAAACAATGAAGCCTTTTTTTAATTTATTTATTTATTTTATTTTGAAAATGTCCCAGGGGCATCATGTAAAGTACATATATAAAATTAAAATATAGATTTCAAATTCAAGAGGCCGCGACATCAGCCTGATGGATTGGGGATTATCAATTTTGGAGAAATCGGCTGAATGGTTTAGCCGCTAGCGTTATTCATAGACGGACAGACAGGCGTCTTGCTGTTTCGATTTTTCTGTATCAAGGTCCCCCAAAACATGGATTGTGGCTATGCCACTTGTTGGAGGATTTTTTTTTCTTCAAAATTTAGCAACCGTATTTATTCGTTTGGGCCCTGTAATAGGAGTTTTTCTGCCGATAAGTCGCCGTTTTCGCGCGCACCGTTTGCATAACTTTCATTGTATTGTGTAAGCGGTAGCGAGGTAGTAAAGAATAGCTTCCAGGACACTTAGACCACTGTAATAAAATTCACTTTAATTTGGCCCACAGACATTTCGTTCACTTTTTTGTCCAAAAATAATTCGTCCACTGTATATATTCGTATCTCTCAACAACATCGAAGAGGGGTTTGATTATTTTTTAGAAATAAGTCACGACAATATACAAGATCTTATGACGTTCTTTGAAACAATTTATCTGAGGAGACCTGCAGGAGGAAGGAGGAAGGCAGTGTCATCTCGATTTCTTCAGAAATTATGGAATGTATTATAAGCATGTGTTAAATTAAGCAAAAAGAAAAAATAATTTTGTGGAGGGCTGGCACTCAAAATTTCAGAAGCTGATCATGACACATTATGCAACAATATGGAAATTTTTAGACTTTATAAAAAAAGATCAAAGGTCAATGAAATCCTCTCATTACAACTTACTGACGGTCATAGGAAATTCAGATATCGCTTTAGAAAATCATATATTATGAATCAACGTCAAGTTGAAATATTGTAGACCGATATCAAGAATATGCTGAAAATAATGATATAGATTTAGCGTAGCATTAGCCACAGAATGAAATTTTATAATACTAAAGAGAGCAATGGAGAAGTATTAAATATTTAATTGTATAATATTGTAACTCAATAAAATATGTATTTCTTTTTAAATAGACTTTAATTATTACAGAGTAAAATTTTATAAAATGGACACAATGTTAGTGAACATTTCAATGTGATGGAAGGCGAACAATGCTCGGTGGATCACACACAACTGGACAAAAATAAGTTGACATATTTTTTATGGATACCCCATGTTTCTGGACTAAAATTCGAAATGAAATAAAATGCATAGTGGATGTAAATAATGTGAATGAAATGTTTCTGGACAATGTGTCTGGGAATCAAAGAATACAACACGAAGTGGCCAGACGAGCTGCAAAGAGCGGCAGCAAGCACCCAATTTCACCAATATTGGCTACCTCTTTGCGAGCATCTCGTTTTTTCATGACTTGTTCACAGCATGCTTTGTTACTATTACTGTGTCTTATTTGAACATTAAATATTCAATTCTTCTCTAAAAGTCGAAAATGAGTTTTTTTAAAAATTTTTGTGTGGTCATTGCCACATCAATCAATGACCTTGACCAATGACAAGCTAGCCTTGCATCAGACATGCACCTACATCCGTTCATCCATGCATCCATCCATAAAGGCATTATGGTAAAAAATAACTTTTTCATTTCAGAGATCCTCTAAATGCTTTTTCCACTTTAACTCTTGATTTTTGGACTGAACCCATTGTTCTCTATCAGTACTGGAGCTAGACAGTTTTGGGCCCGGGGCAATGCTACAGCTAGCCCCCCTACACACACATGAAAAGTCGAAGTTGTGACAACACACGAAAAGATGAAGTTATGGTCATTTTATTTTAACAAATAACAAGTATGACAACCTTTAATTGAGGAAGTTAGTATTGTTTAAAAATTTTAAATAATATTTTTAAGTAAAAGTATTTAGTGAGCAAGTAATACAATTATCATGGTGAGCTTAAAACACTTAAACATTTTTGTTGTGTTTAGTTGGGGTTTAATAAAGCCACTTGTTGAATACATGAACTAATAAATATGAATTTCAGTAGAACCTACTGTTGCATACTTTGATTAATTTCATAGAGACTTACCTAAGTAATAACTATAAATAACTATTTAAGGTAAAATATTGATTCAAAATGTTTTGAAACGTCAAACTACTGTACCTTGACTTATAAAATTATGACAATGATTTTATTGAGTTCTAATTTCTTTTTCAATTTCTTACTATTTCCCCCCCTCCGGACCCTTTGACTTGCGCGACCCTGGGCGATCTCCCAGTCTGCCCATGTGCAGTGCCGGCACAGTCCTCTATACTTCCTCTCTACTATGTGCAGTTGAGGAAAAAGTTAAAAACATGTTCCTCAAGGCCTCTCCCTAAGCAGTGCCCCTTGTTTGGCTTCTTGGAAAAATCGAACCCCCTTTTTTTTTTTGGACAGGAAAGTTTTGACATACACATGAAAAAATTCAATTATTTGATTCTTGTAGCACCAAGAAGAATCAGTGTTTGAAAAATACTATATTATAGATTGAGAATAATGACTTGCACATGCACAAGGTACATTGTATAAAAATATGCAAGTAACTTCTATTCATATGATGTGGTAACTCATTACATCTTAAGCACAGTAGCTTAACATTATATGAATGTAAAATATTCTGTTGGGGGCAGTTTTTAGAAGTTCAATATTTCATTGATCTCATAATATTGAATATTTATAGCCTTTAAAATATCATAAAATTGAATATTTATAGCCTTTATCCTCATAGTCAACGTTTTCTCTTCAGAAAGAATTAGGACAACATTGTAGTTTTATCCAGATTTCTAACTACTTGTATATGATATTCATTTGCATTATGCATTGAATGATATTATAACCAGATGGTCCAATTCATCATCACTTTAGCTAATAAATTTATTTTCTTGTGATATAAGGTTGGAATTGTTGGACGCACTGGAGCTGGTAAATCTTCTCTTATCAGTGCTCTCTTCCGATTGGCTGAGCTGGAAGGTACCATTTTATTGGATGATGTGGATACAGGCAGTATTGGTGAGTTTATGAAAAATATTTAGTGGTCTTATATACCTACACATTTTTGCTGAATTTAGGACTTACATTTTATTTGGAGGTCTCTTGCAGATAATGTTCAATTTGATTTTATTATTAAATGAGAATAAATTTTGGGGTAAAAACGATTCTGTATATTTTTATTTCATGTTACTATTTTTGACAGGAGCTTTGGCACGTTTTTCATAATAAGTTTTCAATACCATTTTATATTCATACATTTTCTATTTTCTTTTTTAAAGAATTCTTCCATAACATGATATAATAAAAATAAATACAATTTTTTTTAAAGTTCTTATGACAATTTAAATTAAATTACAGTATGAGAAAAGGATTAGAGTTCAGAAAACTAAAGAAATTACTTTTTTTATTTTTTTTTATACGTCTTTTCTTAAATTGTATTTCAAATGATAGATTTTTAATAACATATTCTTAAAACTTAAGTCTTTTCAAAAATACAGGTATTGATTAGGAAAATAATTTGGATAATGAACAATTTGGAATGGATTTCTTAGAGATTTCTGTGGTAACCACCAATTTTATAATAATTGGAATAGAAACAATTTATAGCAATATAAAGAAAGTTTATTTGCATTTATTGAAACATTCAAAACATACATGCTATTAATACTATGAGCTAATTTTCTCTTCAGGTTTATGCCATTTGTATCTTCTGTTATACAATATTTCACAATAGAAATCTGCATAGCTATACAATGGGAATGTACAACTGAGTCATAATTAGATACTGGATTTGCGCTCTTTTTAATGGGTTCAATTGTGAACATGGAATATTTACTGATTCATGGTATGAGAATAATAATTGTAAACTCTTTTGATGGGACTGTGTACTGTATCATTTATCCAGCCAAAAGAAGGATAAAATGAAAGAAGATAAAATCACTAGTTAAGCCTTAAACTTTTGAGTCCAATGTTTTTTTTTAAAATTCAATTTGCAGGTTCTTTTAAATTTCTGAAAACTATAGATAATAGACATGCTGGATTAGATTAAGCAAAATTTTGGTACAGGTTGGCAAAACTACTGTTGGGGAATTTCAGAGGACAGGAAAGCTGGGCATTGAAGTGTAAAATTAAGTTTCTTCTAGATTTTTCCCCTACATAAATGGTAGCTCTTTCAGGGCATATCTAGCATGATACAGAGTTCAATTTGTAGCACAATTTGTAGCACAATTTGTAGCACAATTTGTAGCACAATTTGTAGCACAATTTGTAGCACAATTTGTAGCACAATTTGTAGCACAATTTGTAGCACAATTTGTAGCACAATTTGTAGCACAATTTGTAGCACAATTTGTAGCACAATTTGTAGCACAATTTTGCAAAATAAAATGTGACTTTAACCACTTATCCCATAAACAATTGTTATGATGATTCATATAGCAAGAAAGTAAAGATAGTTTTGTTCCTTCAGGTCTGCATGATTTGCGCCAGAAAATCTCCATCATCCCTCAAGAACCTGTCCTTTTCACTGGGACACTTCGTAAGAACCTAGACCCATTTGATGAATTTACTGATGCAGCCCTTCTTCGTGCTCTTGATGAGGTGAGTTTTAAAACGCAGAATGAGGATTCATGTCGATAATAGTTCAGCATAATTTCAAGAAATCATCAATCATTTTGAATATTTCGTATTATTCTCAATTAAAACAAGATGATGATAAAGTCGGTCGTAAGCATTGCTAATCAAATAAAAATCATTCAGTGATTTTCTGTGTGATATGTTGTAGAACAGTGAAATCCTCAAAATATTTAAAGACGATCATTGCACTCCTGTATTTAAAACAGAAATATTTTATTATAATCAAAATGCATGAAAACTCAATTTCCCGTCTCAATGTGGCCGCATCATGAGGAAGTCTGAAGTAATACAGATACATATAACACACAGACATAGATCTCAAGTTTCTTAGATTTATCCGGGCTCTTTCTTCATTAAAAATTCATAAATAAGAGATTACTTATGATAAATAAAAGATACTTGCGATCTACAAATCATCAATTGACCCTAACAAAATCAGTCAGTGTCTTGACTGATAATCAGAAATGAATGAAAACTATTTTCATTGTGTATATTGTCAATATTTTGAATAAACTATATTAAATATTCATATTAAATTTTCTTCTTGTATGTATCAATGAACGGTCAAAAAATTGATGCTAATCTCATTTCCGGCAAACTCTATGTATTGCAAACTATTAACATTTCAAAACTACAAAATTGAAGATATAGAATGGATTGTCTGAGACAAAAATCTCTAAAGAAGCTCTTTAAAAAGTTCATGTACATTTTTTTTTTTTTAATTAGCGTAGTTATTTTATAAATGTGCATGAAGTTTATGAAATTTAAAAAAATTCTCAAAATTCGCAGGTTGACACAGGCGAATGGTGTACACAAAAGGTGCAGATTTCATTTTTCTTGAACTCTACATTTTCAACAATTGCAAATACAGAAATAATGCAAGAAATGTTCTGGTGTCCTAGCACCACTACTTTCTTCTTTTGGCTTGTTTTCTTCTTGCTCTTCTTGGTCTCATACAATCTCTCTCCCCCCTCCAATTCAGGCCTCACACTGTCTTGTTTTGTTACCTTTGAGTTCCTAGTAAAAGAGGGAGTGTTTTTAATGGATATTTTTATTATTTAAGGTACTAAGACTACTTGTGTTTGCTATACATTTCATCACGCTTTTTACAGGTGGAACTTGGTGAGATGGTGCATGATCTACCAGCTGGTCTCAGCACAAAGGTGTCAGAAGGTGGCTCCAATTTCAGTGTCGGGCAGCGTCAACTGGTGTGCCTTGCTCGCGCAATTCTCAGAGATAATCGCGTGCTGGTGCTAGATGAAGCAACAGCTAATGTGGATCCTCAGTTAGTAACCTTTATTCAGTTTAAATGAATAAAAATGCCATTACTTGAGACAATAATGAATTTAAAAAGCATAGAGAGAAAGCAAAAATGGCTCCTGAAATATTTTGTATGAAGTGCCCATATTATAAATATATAAATAATAATAATCTTTCCTACTAATTTGTGAACTATCAAAAAATATCTACTTCTTTTGTTGATATTATAACTTTCCTACTTGGGTACACTAGGGAAACACTCTTACTATTTATCTATAAATGTGTTTATCATTTATTTCACTGCTATACTCATAAATAGGGCCTACACTGAAATGTTTATCATCTTGATTCTATTTCTATTTGCTTCTGGTTTTCAACATACAACATGCTATCTTCTTACCTGTCTCATGTGTATGTGAAATCTATACAGAATTGCAATCTCTGGAAGTCTTGTTAATTAAAACTAGTTATTTTGAATTGATGGCAACTAGCTACAAATTTTAAGCCTTTTTTCCAAATAAATAACTTTAACTAATACAATTTTGGTTTCAACTTATAAATGAGCTCATTAAAAGATCTTAGATCTCTCATATACAATAATTATAATTCTGTACGGGTCAAGAATTAAAGTTTATAGCTTACTATAATCTTCACATGCATCATCAATTTCTCAGGTGTATTCTAGATCTTCTCTCTTGATGCTGCCTATTTACTGTTCGTGTTAATATCTCTCCTACCATATTCTCTCCTAAAGTTAAAATAGGTTTGAAAAACGTCCCCAGTTAATTGTTTCATAAAAACTGCAAATTAATATTTAGGCAATCACGACTTTCCCTATGCTGTACCGCAGGTACTTATTCGTGTCTAAGTTCTTCTTTCTTTTTCTTTTTTTCTCCAAATTTTTCTTCAAAATCTTTGTCTGGATAGTGCTAAATGCATTGTTAAAGATTATATAAACATAATTTTGTAATATCTTTTTTTTTAAGCCAATATAATTTTTTTGAAATATTTTTGGCATTATTAATACAGTTGTTGCCGGTTAAAGTGAAGTCACTTGTCCTGTTTCAATTTCATTACAAATGAGCATAAGAAAATTAGATTTTAGTGAACAATGAGCCTCAGCTATAGTGAATGTAGGAAATATGTCCTGGGAATTAATTCCCTCCTAGAAAAAAATAGAGACTTGTAGCCACAAATTTCATCACTAAGCAGCTTGGAAAAAATATCGTTGGCCAAAAGTTATAGTCGAAGATGTCTCCCCTGAGGTGGTGGCCACTTGTGCCATGCCACCATCGAAAGAATCTAGAATATTATTAGGTGAGAAAAGGGGCCTTTGGAGAGTGGGGTGATGTTCCAACAGTGCAAGAGACATTGAAGGGTGTCAAGACTTTACCTAGAGGTAGTGGACAATGCAGAATCAAGTATGGAGAGGGCACATACTCGAGAAGGATATAGAGAACTTTTTATTGTGATTTAATTGTTCAAATTTAACCTCCTCCCAAACATTATTGTCTAAAATGAGAATTTTGTTTTAATGTGAAAGGAGTATGAATGAAATCAGCATTTTGAAATCCTTCTCATGTTACAGGACAGATGCACTTATACAAAGGACAATCAGACAGAAGTTTGCATCTTGCACAGTACTTACAATAGCTCATCGCCTCCATACAGTTATGGACAGTGATCGAGTCCTTGTAATGGACGGCGGATGCATGGTGGTGAGTAATTAGTCAAAAAATAAGTTTTCCTAAATACTTTGCTCCGTGTTTTTTCTTATATAACAAACTTTTGAACAACTTTCTAACAATTTTTTTATTTAGATGTTTTTTTACACAGAAGGATTTATTTGTTCATATTTTAGCGTACCCATCTCTGTATTATTTGCTTGGCTTGTGAGCTATTCAGTTACTATATCTGCCAGAGAACTTTCTGGCATTTGCCTCTGTCATTAGTGATTGATACTAAACGGAAAACACATTAGCTGGTGGGAAAACTCCTTAAGGAACCCCCTTGCATAATTCTAAGTAAATACTATTCTCTAATACTTTTTTCTAAAAATAAAAGATCACAGGAAGAAAGAAAGAAAGAACATTATATATATATATAGATATATAGAGAGATAGATATATAGAGAGATAGATATATAGAGAGATATAATAAATAAAATGAAAATTATTAAGAAAAAAGAAATATTTGACTGGTTGTACAATGGATGGCAGAGGCCCTTACAGTATCTGTCAAGCTACAGTATGGATTGTGACCAGATTTTTATTTTATTGAAACTTGATAATTTAAGTTCTATAAGTAATTTCTGGTGAAACAATTCATTTAACCTTACTTATATCACCAATGAAATTGGTGTGTACAACTAACAACATTCACATCATTCATGTTCACATTAAGGAACACTAGTTATGCTATGAGGTTTTATACTTTCACTGCAATACAATAAAGCAAATCCTTAAGATTTTAAGTCTTAAGATTGGTGTCTTGTCTATTTATGGGCATTATATAAAATTGATTGAAGGGGATTGGGAAGAAAAATTATTTTACAGAAGAAAAAATATTCAGTATGTTGATTTGTTTCAAAAAAAAAAAACAACAAACAATAATTATTCTTACTTTCTTTTGGAAATTTTATAAGAAAATAGGTTTATTAAAAATGTGTACAGTTTTAATTAAAGAAAGATTGGTATACTTATATTGAAGTTGATCCATTAAGCATAAATATTTTGAATGTCACAAATAAATTTTAATATATTCTACTGAGAGTGAAGATACACTTCTCAATACAAAAATTTACAATAGTATTTAACTTATTCTTGAAACTACAATGATTGTATTATTTTCTGGACAGTTGGAAATATGATATATTGAAATGCATGTTCCAAACTGCTCAATCATCAGTGTTCAGATCACTTTGCCTACAACGTGGCACCAGTAAGGATGTCTATGGCAGGTGTGGATGAAATATTTAGAAAGACTCTCCAATGGACCATGGCCAGGGGCATACCTAGGCTGGTGCAACCTTGAAGATTAGACCTAAGTTAGACCCCCATAAGTTCTTTCACCGATCCTTAATAAAGGGTTCCTATTGAAAAGCTTTTGAAAGTATTCAGTGATAAAAAAATTAGTAACAAATTGCAAAATCAACCAAATATTTAATCGAGATCATTCCTTAGTATTACTACAATTGCATGGGGGAGAATTGTTTTGAAAAAATAGAGAATATAGGATTGTTGGGTTAAGGGTTGTGGGGGAGGGGGGAGGGAGGATTCACAGCTGACCACAGAGTAACCACCAACGGTGGTTACAGTCCACAAGATTCCCTGTTTGTTTACTCACTTGGTTGTCAGCTAAGAGACTTGACTGATGTCCATAGCTCAACAAGGGTCCATATTTAGAAAATTAATTCACAATTTTTTTGTTGCTACGTAATGTTAAACAGCAGTACAGAACAATTTGACATGGTTTGCTTTTATCACAATTCAGTGCTATTGCCTGTTCTATATCACATAGGTTTCAGACGAAAATTTTCGAAACTCATTTCTGAATGGGGTCCCAGAGATGGGAACCTTATTGGCATAAAATGAAAAATGAAGTCTTTACTAGTTAAATGATTAAATCTAATTTATAATATATTGCCTATATAGCTATATATACCTCTATCTATATAGACTATATGCCTGTATACACCTCTATCTATGTAAATTATAAAATTTCGAAACTCAAAACTCCAGGTTTCACTTGCAGTCAGGGCCCGTTCAAACCTTCTGCACCAGGGTCTACAAGAACCTACTTACTTCCCTGTCCATGGCCCATTATCTCAGAAAACAATCATATTGTTCCTGTGGTACTATCAAAATGGAAAACGCAAAGTGATATTGTGGAACATTGTGAAGGTAGTGGAAAAGGCTAGGATGTTTGTTTTAAAGCTCAGAATAACGGAGAATGGCCACTCATTGAGTCTTGAAAATGGTGCCATTTCTCTCCATGTTATTTTATGAAGTTTCCTAACTGTTTGAAGTAAATATGACTATCCTAAAATCATTATCAAAACATTTGTGAACATTAAGTGGTACAATATTCTGCTGTGTAGGAATTTGGACATCCTCATGACTTGTTGCAAAACACTGAAGGCCATTTCTACAAGATGGTGCAAATGACTGGTCGTGGAATGGCTGAACAGCTGGCTAAAATTGCAGAAGGAGTAAAGAAGCGTACCCCTAGTGCTTGACAAGAGAAAGTGAAGGAAGAACCATTTCCAGAACAACATTTGGAATAGAAGATTGTTTACAGTTATTAATACTTTCACCTCTAGTTTGTTGAACTAGCTTAGGGAATGGTGCTTTTATTTATTAAAGAAAAAGATGGATTATGTACAGTAGGAAACATAATTCTGTGATTGATTGTGTGATTCAAGCATCCTTGAGTACATTCCATAAACTATTATTTCAGTGTTCTACTTACTTTAATTAGATGAAAGTTTGATCCATGGCTTTTATTTAATTTTGATTACTTTCACTTTTTGGACTATCTTATACTTACTGTTTAGACAAACAAACCTGTATTTCTATTTCTTTTTTTGTTTATAAAAGTCATTGTGGTTAATTTTTTAATTATTTTGTTTTAAAAACAAAAATTATTTGTTTGTTTCTGACGTGTACTTAAGATACGATTGGGAACAAAGACATTTATTGATTGTATTTTAAATGATATCCAAAGATGGCCTTAACTCATTAAATTTTTGATGATCTTGCCAAAGAAAAGTGAATAGGAAGTGCACCTCAGGGTGAAAGAAACAGTATTTTTATAATAATGTATTGTGTCCTATTACTGTGACATGATGGAATATTATGAACTATGTATTTTTGCTGTAATCAGCAGCTGGCCTTCTGTGTGTTTCAAAACATTTTGTGGAAAACGGCTGCTGTTTTGTGTAACTAATTGTATTTAGAATAGTTACATATTATTTTGTATTTCTTGCAGATTATTTATGTTGTCATATGAAGCCATGCTTGATGATGAAACTGAAAGAAATTTTATTAAAAGTAGTGTCAAGAAAATGTTCCTAGCAAATAGTCTTTTATTTTTATTGAAAATATTTGTTGCTTTTCCTTATTAACACTTTTGCTTTTAACAATTGTCATAGTCTGGGGGAGAAACATCTTAGTATACAAACAAAATACTCAGGTTAGTTTTGTCTAATTTTTAATAATTCTTGAAATTTGATAATTGAATTTTTTTGGGAGAATTTTTATTATTAAAATTCTCTCTTCAATTTGTTATAATTTAATTTCTTGTGAATATATTCTGAAATCTTTTTTAAAAATTCATTTTCAATTTATACTCCATTCAAGCCGGCAGATGATTATTTTGACTGATTGTTAAGAGTTAAATCCGTTTCGCAAAATCTATTCTTCCTCCTGTGTCATCCAAGTGGGCTGAGGCATGGCTTTGTTAAAATTTTAGCAGTGTCTTAAAATTTTCCAAAAAAACAAAAAACAAACAAACAAAAAACAACAACAAAACAGTCCATACATGACGAGGTTTTACTCTTCTTTAGTATTCTTAAAGTCATGTATCGGTTTTTGTCATCAGAGGACCGAAAAATTGAAAGGGGAAAAAAGTGAAAACATGGTCTTTAGGTGGCAATGGATGGCAGCTGGGAAGAAGGTGGAGCAAAACCGAAAACGTAGCCCAGGGATAAGAAATTAAGAAGCAAACTAGTACGAGAAAGCCTTTGCCATTATGTAGCCACACTAGTTTATATCTTTCAAAAATAATAATACTGGTGATACAATTGGGGCAGACATTCTCGTATCCTCTGAAACCGAAGTATGGAACTAAATTGATCTTGAAAAAATGTGATTCCAAATAATTCCGATTTTTACCCAGACATCCTTCGAACTCGTACCATAAACTTAGGTGATCTGGTGGCTCAAGAATGATCAGTAGCAGCAAGCGAGACAATCAGTATTAGTGAACTTGGTAAGATCAGTCGCTAAGTTGTCTATTTGCGAACCACAGTACCAGTGCCGCGTCGGAATTGGAATTCCCGGACCTCTTCCTCACGAGGTCCGTAAAGGTAGTAAAGTTTAAAAAAAAAAATTAAACTCAAATTTTGTCGCTTTTTTGTTAATTTGTTACAGAAAAAAAAATTTCTGCGCTTCATTTCACCCTTCCATAAATATTCAGCTAACTTGACCTCAAGTTAGCACCGCAATTTCCAGAAAACCAAGAATTTACAGAGATAGATCAAAAATAACTACATGGGAATTTGTGGCTTTTTGTTGCTTAATATTTTCCGAAATATAAATTTTGTTGCTCTTCAACTACTACCGGAAATACAAAATTTCCCTTGCCCCCTTGCGCCCCACTCACTAACGAATTCGTAAGCAACAAATATACTCTTTGGTAATACAATATACTCTTTGGTAAGCAACAAAGAACAAGTGCATGCTAGCGCCACGCGGTGTTCAAAATTAGAATCATGTGCTCCCTGCAGCGCTGTTACGGCGTAAGTACGAAACACATGGTCGCTAGCCGGCGGAGGCGTGTCGGGATGTGTGCTGGTTGAAAGAGGGAGAACGAGGCCGTCGGTTCGGTGCCAGTCGGTGGAGTTGCAAGGTGCTGGACCGAGAATCGCGTCAACGGCCGCGGAGAGCTTCCTGGTGACAGAAGCGGTGCGGCTAACGTCATTCCATCGACCAGGTACGTTCCAGCAAGCGAGACGCGAAGACAATTGTGCAGGCAGAAAAAGCAAGGCGAAGGGTCTTGATTAGTGACGGCTGTACAGAATGTCAGCGCCAGAGCCTGCACGCCGGCGCGCACGCCACACGTGACCTTCGCAGCAGGTTTCGCTTTTGCTCTCGCACTTGTCTTCTCACCCTTCTCAAATTTGTCATGCGCTGTTAAAAAAAACATAAACAAATGAGAACTGAGATCTCGCGCCATTCTCTTTGTCAGTTGTGTTTGAATATGTAGAGCCACTGATCAAAATGCACCAACTACAATTCAATTTGATCTAGTTTGAAAATAATTCGCTATCTTTTTTTTAACGCTCTAATGTACACAAGCATAAGCAGAGTCAAAGAATATGAAATTCGTTTAAATAACGCAGCAAATACAAAATCCTTAAATAGATTTTAATTTGACAGTCGTAAATTATAGTTAAATTGTCTACTTTTATTCTCGTGAGCAAGTTTCTAAATACGTGTAGTGATTGTTAAAAAGCATTGGATCGTATTGAAATAACTTAAACTTAAAAATCGCATCAGAAAATGTTAAATCTAGTGAGAATTTGATTTTCTTAACGCAGTATTTTCTTGGGAGTAAATACTGTGATTCACCCTCCTATATTCCCTTCTAATCCTTTCTTATATTTATTCAATCATATTTATTTTATTGATTTGCCTGTTGACTAGTTAATCAACGCTGTTCTTAGAAATTTGTATTTCGATATATCGTATTGTATATCGGTAATACCGTTTATACGAGATCGTCAAATCATATATACATCAAAGTGAGCTAACAATTTCTCAATACCATAATCAGTGATCAAACCCTTTTTAATAAAAGAAATGTAGCTGTTAGTTCTACGTTAAGTATATTACCTTCATTAAATCTATTTCCTTTCGTAAGAATTTTATCCACACCATACGATCAAGACCAACGATACTGAGAAGCATTCGAATTAGAAATTACAGTGTTGCCATTTGTCACGTCCAACAAAGATCAGAAAATTCGAAAATACCATTTCGAATTTGTTTCAATTTTCGAAAATAGAGAGCTCTGAAAGTGGGATCAGCATCTTTTTTATAGTCCGTTGCTATAATTAGAGCCATTTCTGAGATAATGTTTAAAATTCTTTTCGCATCAGAACAATGAGGTACGCCATCTTCATTATGACTGTCCCCAGTGTTTAGTTTCTTCTAAAACGTTCTGCCTCAACCCTGAGCTGATTGGCAGGAAAATTACTAAGGATCTACTCCGTCATTTTCATCGGTTGTTATCATCATTAACCTTATCAGGCGGGAAGATGTATATTCGTTTTCCCGGATGACTGAATCATTGTCTATATTCTGTACTTCCTCTAACAGATCATACAGAGTTAGTTTCTTTCCGATATCTGAAAGAAGACACATGGGACCAAACAATCATATTTAGCCACTGTTCTCTTTAACTTGAGCCCACAAAATGATTTATGAATAACTGAAAATGTATCGTAACGTACTAGCAAACGAATCTCGTGGCAGCTATTTGGGGACGCGTGGTAAGAGATTAGTAACAGAAAATCGCCTCGCCACAGGGAAGGAGAGAAGGGTTTTTCCTAAAAGCCAGCACGCGGCAAAGGGAGACACGAGGCTTTGGGGTCCTCCGGTCTTAAGGAACGGAGAGCCAAACCTTAGGGCAAGCAGTGAGCTGCGGAGGCGGCGTGACGTAGTAGGTCACGTGAGTCTCGAGTTTATAAGGGAGTGCACAGAGTCAGTGGGTGGGTTCTGGAGACAGTGGGAGAACCTCCTGCGAATGCACAAATTTGGCGCCACGACGGTGCAGCGGCGAGCAGGGCTCGCGAGGCAAGTCACTTGTTGACAAGCCTGTGGAGGACTTTGTGTCCTTGGGTGACTGCGGTCACGTGGGAGCGATGCTGTGTGCGTGCTCCGAGGGGAGGAGTGGTTGAGTACCACGACTCGCGGCCGATTCTCAATCGGGTAAGATCGCTCCTGCGATCGAGGCAAACCATCAGTTGGTACGCCGGTACGGACTCTGTGTCCCAGTGTGACATCCGGTCATGGAAGCTTGGCTTTGTGTGCGCTTCAGAAGTAGGAGTGGCAAGTGCTACAATTGAAACCGATCATCAATCGTGTTGGGATCGCTCCTGCGATCAGGGGATAGCAGGTCTATCAGAGCTAGGGTGTAAAGTGTAAATTCATTGTAAATATTTGTTGTTTTCCTAATAAATAAATACTTGTTATATGAAAGCTCTGTGTCTGTGTTCGCTGTGAGTATCCATGACGTCACAGTATATTGCATGTGTTAACCATTACAGTTGATATTGTTTTGAATTAACTTCAATCAAACTATTGTTCGATCAAACTATTGACCGATAAGTCTCTTCCCAACTATAGATATTTCAAAAAATAATTTTATCCAGTTTAATTAAAAACTTAAAGAAAGTTAAGGAATACTAGGAAAGTTAAGGAGTACTTCCAGGTCGACTTCAGATCAAAATACTCAACCATACATAAATTATTCCCACTAACCGCATTAATCGTCACTGCAATTCATAATCAAAAACACACTTTAGCAATATTTCTAGACATTGAAAAGGTCTGCTACACAGGTTGGCATACCGTTTTACTTTTCGAACTTCAACTAGGAAACCCACAAAACTTATACAATATTATACATAGATTCTTAGCAGTAAACGACATGTTCTTCAAACAATATACAATAGGTGCAGGACAATACGCCAGGCTCATGCCTCTCGCCCCGCCTCTTTAACATTTTCTTATCTGGTATTCCTCTACCAATCACCTCCAACATAGCTCTTTTCGCAGACGACTCACCTCTCTTCACTTCACACAAAGATATACTACGCGCCCACGACAACCTACAAGACGATATAACAAACTTTACCCAATGGAGAATCAAGATTAATGCCTCAAAATCACAAGCCAAAATTTTCCCCCTTCGCAACCCTCCCCCCCTTCTCATCCAAAGTGTATTCATTCAATGGCTTCTAAACCAAACACCAATCAAATATCTAGGACTCACATTAGATACAAAATTAATATGCAAAGAACTCATCACCGACACTATTCACAAATTACGAGCAAAAATACTTAAACTCTATCCCATATTAAATCACAAATCATCTTGTAGCATATATTGTGGGAAAACCGTCTACGAATCAATAATAAGACCATCGCTAACTTACGCATGTCCCGTAAAGGCAGAAGCAGCACGTTGCCATATTAACAAGTTACAAATAAATGTCTTTGAAAAGTTATTAAAGCCCCATGGTTCATTAGTTAGCAACAACTACATAGAAACCTAAAATTGGAACTCCTTCTCGTCTACATGTTAAAAACACCCAAAAACTTCTACGAAACCCTGCCCGACTCATCTGCCACCAAAACATACCAACTATATAATATATTTATTTTGGCCACAATTGGCGTCTTTGCCAGGTGGTGATGTCAGACAAACCTACAAACGTCGTTACAGAATAACATCACGATGCCCGACAGATGTTTTTAAACCACCCTAAAGCCCAAGTAGACAAAAACCACAACTATTACAACTCTACACCTTGAAAAAAAAAATGTAATCCAAGTATCTCTTGAAATGAACATGGATTGGTTTCGCTATAACGATAATTATCCCTAAAGTGAAGTACTCGTGTGTCAACAACCTTGAAAGGCAGCAATGCCAACAAAGTAAAAATAAATTTAAAAAATCTTGTTACTTCAATTCAATTATGTTCCAGTGTAACAATGAGATTTTACCTTTTTCCGAGGTGCCCATCTCGAAATATTTCTCTGAAGCCGAGCGCGTCAGATCTCACAATGCACTCAAATAATAATAACGTGTACGAGTATTGTAAGTAGTAATCTTTCACTGTAATGTTCAGTAATGGGAACGTTTCAAAATAAATTTGAAATTATTCTTTAACTCTCAGCCATTCCGCGTCCTTTTAAAAGAATAGTGGCAATATCTGAACACACACACACACTGAATAGCAGTTACTTGCTCACTGATCAGGATTCCACTGAAGCCAGCTTTCGTATCGCAACGAAATTCACTCAACCCTCAGACAGTGAAGAAAGTGTTATGAACAAAGACTTTTATTTCTACACGCCTCATCATTCCTTTATGCGAATATTTCCCTTGTATCCGACCTTCATCGGTCACAAAACGCCCTTCACCGACTTGGCGTTCGCTTCACTGTGTTGAACTGTGTTGAAGTTCAAGTAGACTAGTATATGGCGGTCTCCTGCAGAAGATGCACTAGTATGCATATTGGAGGATCAAACACATGCGCTTCCAAGCAGAACTTCTGGGCCGGCACTACGGAGCCGTGGAGTTCCTCCTTGTTGCAGTGGGAGGGCTTTGGGCAAGTGGTGTGTGGAGACGGGCGATTCCCTGAAGAGTGAAATGCCTACTGCTCCAGGTGTGTTATTTTACCAGCAGTGCTTACGGGCAATTCCAAATGTTTCCAATAAGGATAGAAATATTCCGAGTTCGCTGGGACCCTAGAGGAGCGTGATGAGCGAGGTTCAAGTACAGAGGCCGAGTACGGTGAAGAATCAAAAATAAGACGTCCTGGAAATTACGAGCAGGACCATTTCATCCAATCACAAAACTACATAGTCCATTATTTGCCGTTTTTAAAATGTAGAAAGAAAAATTTGCTTCGGGTCATTTTCTCCAAAAATTCGGTGTTCATGATAACTTCCGATGGAAGTTAGCAGGACCACACCTCTAAATCCGCTAATATTGCAAGTATATACCCAAAACTGTCCTCCAAATTTGCCGCTTTTTATTTATAAACGATAAGTGAAAAAAATCAAACTGATATCTCCATCCTTTCAAAAAATATTAACAAAAAATAAAAATAAAAAAATAAAATAAAAGCTACGTTCCTCTTACAAACGCCGTCGAAGATGAAAAGAGATGTCCCCTGTAATTCATCAGCCGTAACAATTCATACTCTACCCCAAATTTTGACGTATACCAGTGCTTAACATAATCTCTAAACAAAACTTTGCTTCGGACAGGTTTGATTCAATTACCCAGGTTCGAATCCCAGAGTTTGCCCTCTTACAAGAGCTCTGCACTTGTAAAGACGCCCGTTACTCCTATACCATTAGCCATAACAATGCATAATCTATGCCAGAATTTGCCGTAACTAAGTACTAAATATAAACTGTTATAAAAAAAATTTGTCGCGGACCGGTTAATTTCAGTTAGCGGGTTCGAATCCCACAATGTCCCAACAAGGAACGTCCTACGCAAGTAAAGTAGACCATACATCCTAAACATGGAGCCATAATCTACACGAAACCTTGAAGCAAAGAGTACTAATTACAATCTGTAACAAAAAAACACTCTCCGGACGGGTTGAATTATATTATCGGGGTTCGGATCCCAGATTTCGCCCTCTTACGAGACCTGAACATGAAGCCCGTCCCTCCTAAACCATCACCCATAACAATTCATACTCTACGACAACATTTGTTGCAAACAAGTAATAAATAAAATCTGTATCAAGCAAATTGCCGCGGTCCGGTTAGATTATAATACCTGGGTTCAAATCTCAGATTTCGCGCTCTTATGAGAGCTCTAAATATGTGGAGAAGCATTTTCCTCCTAAACCATCAGCCATACCAATTCATACTCTACGCCAAAATTTGATGCTAACAGGTATTAAATACAATCTGTAAAAAACAAGTTTGCCGCAGACCGGTTAGATTATATTATTCGGGTTGGAATCTCAGATTTCGCCCTCTTACAAGAGCTCTGCGAAAGTTAGGGAGCCCATTTCTCCTAAACCATCAGCCATAAGAATTCATACTCTACGCGATAATTACCGTAAACAAGTATTTAATAATATTTTTAAAAAAAACTTTTTCCGCAGCCAGGTAAGACATAACGGGTGCAGACATAACAATTTATACTCTACGCCAAAATTTGATGTAAGAAGTATTAAATACAAACTGCATCAAAAAAATTTGTCGCGGACCGCTTAGATTATATTACCAGGGTGCGAATTCCTGATTTCGCCCTCTTACAAGAGCTCTGCGAAAGTTAAGAAGCCTGTTCCTCCTAAACTATCAACCATAATAATTCATACTCTACGTCAGAATTTGACGTGCACAAGTTCTTAATATAAAATGTTATAAAAAAAATTACCGTGGACCGATTAGTTTCAATAACGCGGGTGCGAATCCCAGAATGTCGCTCTACGGAACGTCCAGCACAAGTAAAGACCATACTTCCTAAATTAGCAGCCATATTATTAATACTCTACACCAGAATTTGTCGCAAACAAGTACTAAATACAATCTGTAAACAAAAAAAAATTGCTGCGGACCGGGGATCTCTGCCCAAGTTAAAAGCCCGTTCCTCCTAAACCACCAGAAATAACAATTCATACTCTACATATAAAATTTGCCGTAATTAATTGCTTAATGTAAACTGTAATAAAAATAATTGCCGCGGATCTGTGAGTTTCAATTACGATTCGAATCCCAGATTGTCCGTCCAAAGAACTTCCAGCGCAAATTAAAAAGACCGTACCTCCTAACTAAAGCATTAGTCATAACAATGCATACTCTACGCCAAAATTGGTCGTAAACAAGTACTTAATATAAACTGTAATAACAATATTAGCCGTGGACTAGTTATTGTTAATTACGCGGATTCGAAACCCTCAATTGCTCCTCTGCAAATGTACGAATTGTAAGTCACCGAACAAGTTTTGAAATTTTCGAGAAATCAGTGTTTTTAACGAAAATGAAATCTGAACCAATCATGCATGCATCTGCATACATTTCAATCGTCAAGAACCCTCAGAAAGAACGGGAACATTCAGTTAGTAGTGCCCTATAATAATCGCAAACGAGAAAACAAGACAGTAAATTGCGAATAAGTTTGCTTTGTATCGTCTTATTTCTTAGAACAAATTACAATAACTGTATTTTTTTTCACAGTCTGTCCATCTCCCTGTCCATCTGTCCGTCCGTTTGTGAACACCGCTAGCGCCAAAACCATACGTAGAATTGTTTCCAAAAGGGGCCATTTCTTCGTAAGATGAAAAGTATTTCAAATCGTGCGGCGGAAAAAGGCGAATTTTCGACACAAAAACTTGTATTGCCGGGCTTTGGTACGGAAAAATTGGATAAATCCATTTGCTAAACATACAAAAAAAAAAAAAAAAAAAGTCCTCTAATACGTTGTGTACCAGAATCAATGTTTTGTGAGTCCTTGATACCGAAAACTCGATAGACAAGAAAACGTTTGTCCGTCCGTCCGACCGTCTGCCTGTCTGTGTGTCTGGCTCTCCGTCTGTTCGTCTCTTCGTCTGTCCGTCCGTCTGAGCCCTTAGCGCATAAACCGTTCAGCCGATTTTCTCCCGAATTGATATCCCTCATTTGTTCTAGCTGATGTCGCGTTACTTTACATAAAGCCCTTGAAACATTTTAAAATTTTCACAAAATGGCTCCAATTTTTTGTTGTTGTTGTTGAATAGTGCAAAGCACGTTCAAGAGAGTGGTGGAGATCCCATTTGCGTTGACATCCCCGATTTTTCGAAAATTGAAAAAAACAACTTCAAAATTGGACAGAAAAAAACTTGTACAACGTGGCTCGGGCTTCAACGAAAGTATTTTTTTGTTACAGTTTGTAATTAATACTTGCTTGCATCAAATTTTGGTGTAGATTATGAATTGTTATGGCTGCATGTTTAGGATGAATGGTCTTCTTTACTTGCGCAGGACGTTCCTTCGAGGGACATTATGGGATTCGAACCCGCGTAAAACCGGTCCGCGACAAATTTTTTATTACTGTTTATATTAATTGATTATTACGGCAAATTTAATCGTAAAGTATGAAATGTTATGGCTGATGGTAAGGAGGAACGGGCGTCTTTACATGTGCAGAGCTCTTGTAAGAGGGCAAAGTTTAGGATTCGAACTTGGGTAATTGAGTCGAACCGGTCCGAAGCAAACGTTTTGTTTAGAGATTATGTGTAGCACTGGTATACGGCAAAATTTGAGGTAGAGTATGAATTGTTACGGCTGATGAATTAGGGGACATCTCGTTTCTTCTTCGACGGCGTTTGTAAGAGGAACGTAGCTTTAATTTTTTTGTTAATATATTTTAAAGAATGGAGATATCAGTTTGATTTATTCACTAATAGGTTATAAATAACAAGCGGCAAATTTGGGGTACAGTTTTGTGTTTATACTTGCAATATTACCGGATTTCGAGGTGTGGTCCTGCTAACTTCCATTGGAAGTTAGCATGAACACCGATTATTTTGTTTTGAGAAAATGACCCGCGGCAAATTTTTCTTTTCCACATCTTAAAAACGGCAAAAAAGCGGCAAATTCTGGACTATGCAATTTTGTGATTGGATGAAATGGTTCTGCTAACTTCCAGGACGTAAAAATAAGTTTAATCAAAAGAGTTGCGGAACAGCCTGAAGTGGTTACAACAGTGTCTCTTGTCCGGTTCTCCTGTTATCAATCCTAGCGAAACCTTGTATAGAAAACTGGAAATTAATAAGACTATTGCGCTCCACACGTCTCGGAGGTAATAAACGGGCATTTCTGTGCGAGTTGTTTACACCTTCAAGATAACTCTCTGTAAGTGTCTGATGCTGCCCCAGTTTCAGTAATCTTTCTTTTCATTAGCGTTGGCATTTGTGGAGCCCGCTCCTAAATATTCTTAAAAAATACAAATAACAAACATACCTGTAGCAGCCGCTTCGGACGCAACCACAATTTAGATCATGTACTGAAGCAATATTTCTCTTGTGTATATGTTTAAGAAAATAACCATTTCTTCTCTTTTGTAATGCTTTACACTTGCGATTAACCAATATGTAGGTGTATTTATCATTACAAGATATTTTCCTTCTGTGATAATCTGAAAAAAAAACCTGGGAAAAAGAATATTGTCGCCAAGGCGATTTCGCGCAGCGCTCGAAATGACATTGAACCCTCGGGGTACAGGGCCAATCCCCCCAGGTGGCCTGGTGCGCAACGGATGGCCCCTACCCCCTCGGCTGAGACGCACTGGTGAAAACGCCTATGAGAAAAGCACCTCCGACCACAGTGTCTGTAATAGAACGACAGTACTACGTATGACACTCCAAGCGTGTTTCTTGTTGTTTAGCGTACAGTGTATGTAGTGTAGTGTTAGTAGTATATATAATAGTGTTTAAGTGCATTGAAAATGGTTATTTCATTTCAGACAGAGACTGATGTTAATAAATATAATGTTTTGTGTTGTCCCCCGCTTTGATTCAGAGTCCAGACAGAGTTCCAGACAGAATCCAGACAGACTCACCATTAAAGCAACGAGCGTATATTTAGATTGTAAGATTGGCTAAGATAGAAAACAAGATTTATTTAGTCCCTCCCTCTCAATATCATGTAATTCCAATGTAAATGAAATAAAAATATCTCTAAAGAAAAACAGCGCCCACATTAATTATTTTATAAAATAAAAACGTGAAGTGGTACCGGCGTGAAATTAGAACCATGAATGAAGCTAATACAGCGAATAAACTTTATATATTCAAAAAATAATTTAAAAAAAAACATTGCATTTTTTAATGCGCAAAATTTTGTAATTTTATACAACTTCTCATGTATATTTGTAACAATAATTCCATTTAATTAACCTCAATTTCAACTACATGTCTCAACTTTAAATTGGAGTTTCATCTGTTCTTTTAAGAATAACTGTGCATTTACTATGCAATATTTTTAAAAGTCTTGAAATATTTCTCTCTTTTGTTGTAGCCAATCCCTTACAAGTTAGTGTCTTAAATTTTGAAGTGTATAACTGCCTCCGTAAGTTAATCGTGTAATGCAATATGAATAACATTGAAGAACCTACCCGTCAAAACACTAAAAGTTTATATGGAATCACCCGTACAAATATTCGCATCATCGACTTCATTTCCTTCATTGTAAAGTTTACCTCTTCAACAGCTCAAACTAATTGTTACCACGAAATTCAATTTTATTCTGATTGCAGTTGATTCAGGCTGAGTTGTAAGTGAAACTGAATTCAGGAACTTTCGAGTTTTGCAAAAATTGCCTCGGCACTACTGTCTACATTGAAATTAGCTCTGTTGCAAAATGATGCCTTGTAATCAATCAATTTGTGACATATTTGATGTTTGAAGTTTATTTGTTTTTATTAAGATCTTCGGTTTATTCTCGTAAGTGAGTTTATTGTAAGGTCTTCTTGCATAGAAACCATTACAATATGTATAAGATCCTTTGCAATTCCTCAGAATATATTGTTTCTTAATAAAAGGAAAGAGGAGCAAAGGAAACTTACTACTCTTTCAAACGATGATTCTTAAGTATAGAATTGCCATTCATATAAACTAGTTTTTACATCATTCTTGAGCAACGTTTTTTTATCCTTATTAAGCCGTGTTGAGTCAATGGATCTTAGCACCGTTGATTTAATTTCCAGAAAAAAGAACTAGAGGTTCTAAAAAATAGCACGTTCTTTTTCTTACTTAGTAACGGTTACGCAATATTATTATAAAGCAATTTCTGTCCATAACACTTTTCAGTCATCATTTATAAAATTCGTTACAAATCGTAGAACATTAGGTGCAAAAAATAATTCTTTTAAAGCTAATATATCAACACAAATTCCACAATTAAAACTGTTTCGTACGGCTAAAACATCTCCCAACAATGAGATGGCAGGTAATTGCGTTACGGCTACGAAATATTATTATGCCGCAATTTCTGTCCTTATTAACACCTCCCGATTATCATTTGTAAAACTCATTACAAATTCAAACACACTTAAATAAAATTGATGAATGGTCTGTCAAATGGAAAATCAAACTAAATCCTACAAAATCATGCACCAAAATATTCTCATTAAGAACATTTTCAACCCCAACACCACTCCAAATAAACAATAACCCAATTCCATGGACCTCGCACAATGAATCTGTCAAATACCTAGGGCTGAATCTTGATACCAGACTAAATTGGAAAAATCACATAACAGTAAAAGCACAGCAAGCCAAAATAAAATTAATTCAACTAAAGCCACTCTTAAATCGCAATAGTAAGCTCTCATTAAACAATGCCATCACCATCTATAAATCAATAATTAGACCCCTAATGCTGTATGCATGCCCTATCTGGATCAATGCTTCTAAAACTAATATAAATAAATTACAGATCATCCAAAATAATTTCCTCAGACTTGCCACTCATGCACCCTGGTTCATCTCAAACATTCAACTGCATAAAGAATTTAATTTACCCCCTATACTTGACCATATCGCGCTCCTATCTAACAATTTCTTCTCCAAAATAAACACAATAACCCAAGACACCCATTACGGCCTAGCCACCACCTACCAGCTCCCAACAAGAATAAAAAATAGATATCCATTAGATTCATTCCTCAGCTATTTTCAGAACTCAATTAATCACATAGGTGCTCTGTGAGTTTCCTATTCATGTGTATTTAGTATTAGTTCTAAGATTAGCATTTAAGTTAAATATAAGTCATAAAAATACATATGATGTAGTATACACAATACTGAACTATGTACATTCGTTCACTAATAAAGATATATATAAAAAAATTACAAATCGTAGAATATACGAGGAAAAGCCTCGACATAAAAGGAAGGAAACTGCAGTTTTCCATCGCGTATATAGCGCCTTGGCTAACAGGATGCGAACAAATTCCCTGTTTTACAAGCTTCTTATTTTCAAATCCGAGGGATGTTTGTATTGTGCTGGTTTCAGTTACATTAAACATTTAATTTGCAGAATTTAGAGGCACGAAAAATCACGGAAACATCTTGCGTGTTTGCTGAAATTAATATTTTTGTGTAAAAAAATTCGCTTTCATTTAGCATGAAGTGAAGTAGCCAGTTTCGTATGAAGAGCACAATAAACACGTTAACAAAAATCGACATACGGGCGCACAGAGAGGGTTATGTGGCCCCCTGGAAATTTTGGAAGGGGCCCCATAACCTTACGTAATAAAATATTGTATTTCTCTAAATATATTACATTCCTGATTAGAAAGTATGTTCTTAACCTAAAGATACATTGCACAATTTTCAGTGATGTTTACAAATGGATAGACGCTTTAACCCCCTACTTATATGTCACTGTATATATTTGAGTGATTATTATTGTCTTATAGACCAGAGTTATCCGTTTATATGTGTCATGAGAGGAAACAAAAATGTTTCAAAAGTGATACAAGACGTTTTAAAATTATATATTATCGTGTAGATTTATGAATTCTGAATGCACGAACGTTTGGAGATAAACGTTCACATCTTTTGCATTTGATGTTAATCGGAAAATAGATGTTTCTTTTCTTCCCCCTTTGATTATAACTGGGCGGCTTGTGTGCTCAGAGGCGGGCAAGCGGTGGCGCCATGGACCCACGCGGCGCGCGCGGCGCCGACCGCCCGCCCAACCCGCGCGCCCGCGCCTCCCCGCTGTCGGCGCTCACCTTCGGCTGGGTGCTGGGCACCTTCTGGCGCGGCTACCAGCGCGACCTCGAGGTGGACGACCTCACGCAGCCGCTCACCGAGCACCGCAGCGACCTCCTCGGCGACGTCTTCGAGAAGTGAGCGAACATCATCTCTCCTCATTGCGTCCAGAAACACTTTGCGTTCAATAGCATCACTGCGTATTGCTTTCAGTTAGCATCCCGGCGCTTTGCGTTCAGTTAGCATCCCGGCGCTTTGCGTCCAGAAACACTTCTTCACTTTGCGTTCAGTAGCATCACATCAATTTTTAAATATTAATTTTACATGCCTGTAACTGTTGAATCGCCTTTATACCACAATATTTTAAGTTCATGAAATAGCGTTCCATTACTTGTTTTTCATTTCACATTTATCTTCATTCTTTACTCATTCACTACGTATTCCCTGCACGCTTCACTTTTATACGCATCCCATCAAATCGAGTAGCTTTCCTTCCTGATATAAATTTTCTTTCATCTTCCGACAATTTTCTCTTCTTTCCTTTCTTAATACCCATTACATCGACTGTCAATATATACTATTTTCCATTTTTCCTCCTCGCCAATATTCTTTAACATCATATCATCTCTTCCCGCTTTCCCACACAAAGTGCGGATCTTCGTCACATTTAGTCTGCCTCGCCCAAGCACAGCGTAGTGAGCGAGTGCGTTCGCTCAGGCGCTGGTCCGAGGAGAGGCTGCGCGCGGCGCGGCGCGGGGGTGCGCGGCCCAGTCTGACGCGCGTGCTGGCGCGCGTGTTCGGCGTGCAGCTCGCGCTCTACGGCCTCGTCCTCGCCGCCATGGAGCTCGGCCTCAGGTGAGTGCCCGTCCTCTCACTCTCTTGCTCTTTCCTCTTTCTCGCGACGGCTCCGTCCTGGCCCTGCTGGAGGATTGGAAATGAGAGTTGCTCGACGCAGTGGAGGTTTCTAAGGAGAGGAAAGGAAAGGGAGAAAAGCCGTCCTCACATACATTCTTCTAAATGTAATTAAATTTAAATTAATTTTTAAAGGAATCTTGAAAATCGTTTACCAAAATTTATGATTTTTATGATTTAAAAAATGTTCGAGTTCATTGTTAAGAGGAATTTTCTTTGATCGAGTTTTAAACGACGCTCGCCATTAAGCGACGCAAAAAGTGTGGGAATCGTTTTCAAGAGAAACGACCAGCCTTTCCCAATATCCCCTGGTAATCAACCTTCGTCATTTTTTAAAAAGGAGCCTTATGCGCAGAAAGGAGGAATTCCTCTTTTGATTCAACAGTCATCTACCTAACTCTGTTTCAACTAGATAAACACCAGGGGGCATAGGTATGCGATAAGTCAAGGACCGATGCTGTGAAATCTTCACCGCGGAGTGACGGAAGCCTTGGTTGAAGGGGCACCCCGAACAGAGATGCTCCTATCCCATCGCAAATCTACGAACGTAATTTAATTTGAATGATTCATTTGAAGTAATGTTTGCTATTTTATATCTTCTCGTAAGAAACATGAATGAGCCCCGAGTGGCTCGACGGTACCTACGTCGTTTCACTGAGATGAGCGCAGCTGCCTCTATCTTACAGATTCCTGGTCAGAGTTCGTGGATGTCCCAGTGGTGCAAAGGCCCGTCTGCTTCCTTCGCAGAGTGGCGCAGCCCATCTTCCTTGGGCGACTGGTGCTGTCGTTCAGCAGCGAGTCGGAAGTGTCCCGCGACGCGGCCCTGGGGTACGCCGCGGGCGTGGTGTTGTGCTCTGTCGTCGACGTCTGCGTCACCCACCCTTACTTCATGGGACTCTCCCACATGGGCATGAAGATGCGCGTGGGCAGCTGCTCGCTGCTGTACCGCAAGGCTTTGCGCTTGAGCAAGACGGCGCTGGGAGACACGACGGCCGGGCAGGTGGTGAACCTGCTGGCCAACGACGTGGCGCGCTTCGACCTCGCGCTCAACTTCTTGCACCACCTTTGGGTCGGCCCCGTGGGGACGGTGCTCGTCACCTACATCATGTACTGCGAAGTGGGGGTCGCTGCGGTCGTTGGTGTCGTTACCGTTCTCCTCTTCATCCCGCTGCAAGGTAAACTTGATTGGTGCGTGTGCTCATGCGAGTGATTGGGATAGCCGTTCTCTATGATGTCTCAACAGAACCTGGAACATGACTATTGGCGTGCAGGGGATGATAGAATGTATGAGGTGGTGAAGGTGAAATGTATAGCAAAGTGATTTGTATTCTATAACCAATCTTTACCGGTCTCTAAAGTAAAATGACTGCTGGAAATTCGTTCTAAAGTGGGAATTTTGTGTTTGAATCGGCGCTAGGAAGAGATGTTTTCACTTTTACGGAAAATTGGTGGCAACGAAGACAAAAACAAACTATCATGCATTCATGTAATTCAACATATTTCATTACATATTTTCCGTAATTATTCAGTAATGTCTAGTGTAGGTTATATTAATAAGTCATCATTACTACTACCACCACCACCTCCAATATGTCAGCATAAGATGGTCATTACGCAATGATACCGTAGGTTCGTATGTATTCATTGCTCGATACTGGATGGTCTTCTTCTTCTTCTTCTTACTACTAACCTCATTGGCCGATTGCTCTAGGCACCACCTTAAAAGAACGCGTCTACACGAACTATCAGAAGAATACGTGGCAACAGCAGTCTCGCCGGCGATAAGAATAAAACTCCGATATCCAGCACTGACACACGCATCCTCTTTCACAATCGACACTCCTACTCATTGCAGACGCGTCCGGAAGGGGTTCAACACGAAAATCGTTTATTTCCGTTGTTGGGGCAAGTTTTCTGTGCGTACTCACACCTCTCTTCGTGTACTCATTACACTTTACTAAGGGCCAATGACGAATTTTCTTCAGTCACACGAGAAAACACTTAAAACTACATATTTTTTGACCCGTATTAATGAGTTACCTCTCATATGCTTTGTAAAACACGGACCTGCCACAGCATCTGCCATTATAAAATGATAGTGTAGGCTCAAAAATTAAAATAATGAAAATATGCTGCGAGGAGAACTGAGTGCTGCTCTATTACTCAGGGAGTCCGATGAACATTGCATTTGGAACTTTTGTTATGAGTCAACCGCCGATGAAACTGTCAGCACCGGAAAACGGGCATAAGGTTTCTTCGCCGCCATTGCTCGACGCCTTCGTCGTCGGCGTATTTCAGAATGGTGGCCCTATTCGGAGTGTACAGTAACCGTTTTCTGGATTCTTTGATCGTTTTTCTGTCTCTCAAACTTGTCTCCTCAATCTCCATCTCCTTCTTGTATTTTCAAACTTTCGTTTAAACAATGAAATGTATAATTCCGACAAGAACTATTTTTAGAAGTGAAACGTTTCACATACACACTCGTAAATCCAAGCAATCGATAAGAGGCTGCATTAAGCACGTGTATTTGTTTACAAGAGAATCGTTCTAAGGCTGAACAGACCTTAGTTAAAGTTACTGGAAGGGCGTGAAACACATCGCTATGTGATGGATTCCCGACACATTTAGCTGAAAGAAACGGTTTTATCAATGAAAAGCAAGGGATCAACTCAGATGTGTAAAGACGAATCTCCAAGAGAAGCAATGTAAAACGTTTTCTTTTTTATAAATGTTATTAATAATAATTTTTGTTATTATTAATTATTATTTGTTATTATCATTATTATTTATAATCGTTTGTTATTATTATTAAAATTAAAACAGTCCCTTTTTTAGTTTAAGACATTCGGTTTTGTTGTAAATAACCGTGATTTATTGCTTTAATTCATTACACGTTGGAGTTGGTTTCGGCTATCATCTTCTAGCAATCTTCAGACCTCTGGTTTAAAGGGAACCTTCTGCCATTAAACCAGAGGCCTGCAGATGATAGTCAAAACGTTGCCCAGTCCCCCTTGTAATGAACCGAAACAATAACTCGCGGTTACGCCCCCCAAAAGCTGAAAGTCTCGTGCGCACGCGAGTGGCAAAATGGCGCCCGTTGCAGCGGTCCTGGGGAAGCGCATGGCCGCGCTGCGCCTGCGCGCGGCGGGGCGCACGGACGCGCGCGTGCGCCTCATGGGCGAGATGGTGGGCGGCGTGCGCGCCATCAAGATGTACGCGTGGGAGCGGCCCTTCCAGGCGCTCGCGGCGGCGGCGCGCAGGTGCGTCCACTCGGCGCCTCGCGCTTCCCGCGCGCTCCGGAGGTCTTGAGCGGAACTCGAGAGGTAGTGGAATCGCCACAACAACACCATCGCGAATTTTCCAGCGTTAAATATTTCGTGGAGGGGATTTTGAGCTGTTTATATCAGTTCTGTTCCAAAAAATGGTTTTGTTTGGTGTCAGTGGCGAGGAGATTACACGCAATTTTGTACCCCCTAATCGGTGTGTGTAATCGTATGTAATTTAAACGCCTGTGCACTTTTATAGAGTACAGTATAGTTATCCATTCTTTTCCATCTGTATTTGGAATTGAACTTGTACTCGTACGTGGATTAGGGTAGGGATTCCAAAATTTAAGAAAATGTGTACAGAATAAACTTCTGCCCATACTACGTCACAGTTTTCAAGTGTTTTGTGTTAAAGTTAATAAAATAAAACGTGTTTAGTTATGTTAAAATAAAATAATACATGTTTATATAATGTAATGTATGTATGGTATTTATTATGAATGTATGTATACCACGTATCACTTAGAGTAAAATCTTTTGAGATGAAACCTGGTAAACACGTCAGGAATAAAAACTAGTTGTGCCGTTCTGAAAATCATTAAGCCATTTTTGATTTTGAAGTATTTTACATGAAATCGCAACGACATTTTCAAAATTTTCTGGAAAACGGATGCAATTTTTTCCATAAAATTGTTTTGCACCAATTTTTTCACAAAAATTACTCATTTAAACTCACCTCATTAAAAACTTTCAACATTTTGATAATTGCTAAAGTATAGATACTGTACTGAGTAAAAGTTTCAGAAAATTTTGAAAATGTAGATGAGGCTTCATGTAAAGTTTTTTCCCAAATTAAAATATCAGTTTCAAAGTTGCAGGGCCTCGAGTTCTTTTAAATCGACAGGGGAATATCAATTTTGGAGACAAACGGCTGATTGTTTCGGCGCTAGCGGTGACCACAGGCTGACGGAGGTTTTGCCGTCAATTTTTTGTTATCAAGGAGTCACAAAACATAGATTCTAACAACACCACGTGTTAAAGGAAGTAATTTACTATTTATTGGAATACGTTTATCCTCTTTACGAGGCAATAAGAGTTTTTCAGCCTGAAATCAGCCGTTTTTCAGCGCCCGATGTTTCTCTTCTTCCGAAGAGAGCAAATACGTTGGATGTGCAGTGAGTGAAATAGCTCTTCGCCGTCTTGTTTGTGCTCAGACGAGAACTGAAGTGCATCGAGTCGTCGTCGCACATTCGCGGCGTGACTCTCGGCTTCATGATGTACAACACGCGGATCTCCATTTTTGCCTCCGTGCTGGCGTACGTCTTCACCGGCGGCATCGTCACGCCCGAGAAGGTGAGACCTTGCCTGATTCTCTAGGCCGTAACGTGGACCACAAGACATATTTCTGCTCTTTTTCCCTTCTCCCTCTCCTTCTCCTTTCCACCCTCTCCGCCTCCTGTCTTTCTCCTCTTCCACGTCTTCTCCTCCTACGTCTTCGTCTCCTATTCCTCCACTCTTCCTCCCATCTCCTTCTCATAATGTTTCTTCTTCTCCTTCTCCTCCTCCTCTTTTACCTCTTACCGCTGCGTTTCATCGCCACCTTTTTTATTCTCTTTCTTCTCCTCCTGGTCATGTTTATTGATGCATCCCCATGTCTGAGCACTTTGACCACTTTCGAGTAAGTATAGCTTACTAAAAACCCTGTACTTTCGCAAATAAAAATTCCCGATTTATTCCTGACCTCAATCATAAACTAATTTGCAAATACGAGCCTATGAGTATTTCTTTTAAATTTATTTTCAGAGAATTCTTGACCGTTATCTGTTGGCAGGTATTCCTGATCGTGGGATACTATAAGATTCTAGGCCAAACGATGGCGTATTTCTTCCCTGTAGGCCTAAATCAACTCGCAGAAGTGTTAGTGTCAATCAGACGCATAGAGGTAAGTAATTCACTATACATTCAAAGGAGGACTATTTTTACAGTTTTGTTTTTCAGTTTCTGTGAAAGTGTCGCTAGGACTGATGTTTTCGCCTCGGCCAGTGTCGCGCGGCGCCTTTGGATCCAACGCCTTTGGAACTCCGACATGAAGTGTAACTTCTGGACATAAAAGTAACTTATCTGTGCTCGTCTTCTAGGATATTTCTATAGTAGGAACTATAATTATTCAAATTACCGCTCTCCATGTTGTCGCGGCACAAAGTATTATTCCTTCACGAAAGACATGATGAAGGATATGAGACCAAATTTATAGCTGATTTACCTTGAAAATATATTTTATTATATCGGAGCGAATATTTTGTTAACATTCCTTGCAAAAACACTCATTTATTTATGTATTTGAAATTCATCTAGTATATGGCTTAGGGTAGGGATCACATAATTCTGAAATTGTGTACAGAATTCACTTCTCCGCGTAGCTTATCACATACAGCTTTTAACCGTTTTTAACGTAAAATATATAAAACAAATAAAACGTACAAAATTTGCTTCTTTACTCTTAATACTCCAAAAACGGTATTTTGAGTATATTTGTTCGACGGGGGAGGAGGGTGATATGCACGGTTTTCCGCGAGCGAATTGAACGGAGAGTTCCAAGAAGCGCCGAGTTGCTAAAGTGGCTATGTAAATCAATTGACGTCAATGCAGTGCTTCTGACCGGGAGGTCCTAGGGTTCGAGTCCTGACAGTGGCAGGATTTTCTACACTTGGTACATACAGGCACTGTCAGAAAGAATTTTAGCTGCTTGCTGCTCTGATCGGTAGTTTTGCGTGGTTTCTCCTATTAACACCAGGTAATTACCGGAGGAGTACTCTAACGGACCACAGACCGCGCGTGATCTTTCCTTCCCCGTCGTACACCACGGACACGAATCTTGAATCGTCAACTGCTAAGAAGCTAGTAATTGGTCTGACGTAGATATTCCTGATTCCGATATCCATAGGACACGCTAACACCATATCGTACCGTACAGAATCGAAAGCTGACCGCTTGTCTAGAAAAATCGGCGGCAATTCTGCCGGCATACGAGATAAATATCAGATCTCGGATCTGAGCCGCGTAATTTGTTGCGCGGAACTGAGGTAAGTTCGAATGTAAGAAGCTTTAATCGCCATATTTTCGGTTACAGGCGCTCCAGAAAAACCCTAGATGCCCGAAAGTCTTTGCAAGTAGCCTGAGGTGACTAATAGGTTTATAACAGCTCGGAATAAATGAGTCCTTTCCCTGAAAAACTGGGCTTTAAACCATGCATCACGATACTGCTTTACCCCTTCCGGTGAAATGTACTAAAATTTGGGACACCTGCAAGAACTAAAGAACGCTGTCCCGGGAGCATCCAGAGAACGCGCAGCTGGGAGGAAGGTCACCGGACCGCACACCTTGTGAGCTGGAGTGACTTCGCCGCGGCAGCGTCCAATAGCCATGGGAATTTGAAGGATTTCTTCCAGCGCAATGTGAGTGGCGCTCAAACTAGAGTACAGTACCAATATGGAGAGCTGGTAATAAGCGTTTGCCCAGCCGGCAGTGCATGTTCAAATAAATATATGTATGATTGTTTATGCGTGGACGTCATCTCCGACTCAGAGATCTGTAGAGCCGGAGCAATAAGTTCAATCCAAGCACGACATTTCGCACCGGACATCTGTGCATTAAGGTATTGAAATCAATTGCAAGACGGATGATGATAACCTTTGAAGTAATCACCCGTTATGTGTTAGATCTATGGGGCCCAAATGGTGGCCCAATTGTTAAGGTCCTTCGCGTGGTATTGATCGCAGAAACCACACAAAATTACCTTTCAGAGCAGCCGGCCGCTAGAATTCCAGCTTAGTCAATGGCAGAATTCGACCGTCCTATGAATCTAGTTGCAAATGTGCTGTCGGGTCTCAAACACTGGAACCACGGCGGAAGCGCGGCAATGCTGCCACTGAGCCAACTTAGCATATCAAGGGATCATCTCTTCATCACATTCACTTGGCACTGTCGTGACTTCGCGACAGTCTCCATCTTCCCGTAGCGTCCTTCAAATATGCCATACGCTATGAAAGGCCGCTCGTGGCTGGTCTGTCATCCGCCCAATGAGGGGTAATGTTGTTGCAGAATTTCCTGCTGCACGAGGAGTCGCCGCGCTGCGCCGAGCGCAAGGCGGAGGCGGTGGCGGCGCCGCCCGCCTGGTCGGAGGAGATCGCGCTGATGGAGAAGGCCCCGGAGAAGCCGCCGTCCGCCAACAACGCCAACAACAACGCCTCCGCCCACGCGTTCGTGGCGCACGCCGCCCCGGGCGTGGAGCTGAGCGACGCCAGCGCCAAGTGGTCGGGCGACGCCGCCGGGGAGGACACGCTGAGTCACGTGACGCTGAGCATCGGCGCCGCGCAGTGCGTCGCCGTCGTGGGGCAGGTGGGCGCCGGCAAGGTGAGTCTGCCTCCTCGGATTCCTTCGAGTGGGCACCAAAGGCTGTGTACAGACGTCGGTGCTCCTGTAGCTTAGGCCTCCCGTCCTCGCCTTTAGCCCTTCCCTGTCCCCAACGGATTGAGGTTGAGAGTGCAGAGGGCTGCCTCGAGTGAGCGTCAAAGGCCCCGTTGCTGTGCGCAGACGTCGCTGCTGCACGCGCTGCTGCGGGAGCTGCCGCTGCGCGCCGGGACGCTGGAGGTGCGGGGGCGAGTGTCGTACGCGTCGCAGGAGCCCTGGATGTTCGCGGGCTCCGTGCGACAGAACATCCTCTTCGGGGAGCCCTTCGACCGCCAGCGTTACAACCGGGTGAGTTGCCCACAATGAATTTTTAATTTAATGGAGGAAACTGGCTTAATAGGACGGCATATGCCATATCTTCTTCAAAATGTCTGGCTTTCTGAAAACGTCAAATGTCCAAATGTGGTTCGAATCTGCCCTAGTCCTTTAGCATAACAAAGATTTTTTTATTAATGCAAATTATTAATAAACATTAAAACTTTAAATATGTGTGTGTATGTATGCGGGCGTCTGTGTTCCGTACACGTTGAGTGCTGTCGTTAATAGTCCCGTTAGTGTAGTGAATGTCTTATCGCGTGATGTTGAGGGCGCCTTACCCGTTGGACCTATACGTCGGGTGGGAGTTCTCCCTCCGCAGGAATCTCCCCCCAGAGGTGCACATTCCCAAGCCTGGATAAACCAAGCTTCCAACTGGTCTCGCGACGTGTGTGTGATAGGGTAGAAAGTGGGTGGGGGTGTAAGTAAGGGGAGAAGATTGGACAAGGAAGCGGAAGGATTGATCGCGAGCGGTCCGTGGGCCGTTTCTTAGGAAACTGCTCGCGCATTCGCCGGGTAGGAAAAATACACGGATAACTACCGGTCAGAGGTGGCCGCTACAACGCTTCTCCAGACGCCGACCGAATTCGACCTACCAATTCGGGTACTGCCGAAAATCAGCCATCGTCAGGACTCGGAACCCACGGAGCTCCCGGTGGGAGTCGCTGTAAAGACAGCGGCAGTGCGAACTTCAACCGGTGGCGATTACACTCACAGACTGGACACACAGATTGGGCACAGTCGCCTGTCAGGCCAAGAGGTTTGGAACGCTTTAAGCTGTAGGGTTAATTTACCAGAGACTCGGAATGCCTCCTAAATCACGAACATAACTTAAAATCATCGTGTCACCCGTTTGGTATTCATAGCATCAGTGTAGACTAGTCAGTTGCTGCGCCTTCCGGCCCGAGCCGATCCTCGAGTCTAGAAATACCCTCGCAGACTGCGTTGGTTCGAGGAGGGGATGGACGTCATTCAGCAGCAAGGCAGATGGCTTCGGAAGAGGAGTGCGGGATGGTTGGACGCCTTACAGACATAGGCTCCGAAGCGCGTGACACAGGGGCAACGTGAATTATCTCCCGCATTCCGGCCTTCATTTGAGGCAGTGCGCGCAAACACACAAGGCGGCAGGGAGACAACTTCAACGCAGTATAGTAGGTTTGGTGATTTTAAGACCATGAATGGAGATATTGAACCTCTTGCAAATTCTTTTGCTGTAGACATAGTAAACGTCGGATTACAAAGCAATGTAAAGTTACATATTTGCAGACTATCACGCTCCTAAACGATTTTTTAGTTCAGTGTAAATGCAAACACTTCATTTGTACGTCCCGAAATTTCGAAAATTTTTGTTCTGAAAAAATATATTTTTATGTAAATTAGTAATACAATTCTTCAAAAAATATTGTTATGAGATTTTATTTTTAAAAAGTATGAGGCTTAAATAGATTACGAATAGAATGTTAAAACCAAGTTCTTCGTAGGTGTGTGGGTGTAGGAACTAATTGCAAAATTTATTTTGAATCGTAATAATTGAACAAATGTACGTTATATGACGTTTTTACCGTCTCATCCGACTAAATCCTTTTTTAAAGATGAATAATTGAATAAGGAATGAAATTTGATTTTTGTTTACACGTAAATTATTATTAACCATTAATAGAATGACTCTTTGAAATATCAAAGCGTTTGTTTCGCCCAATTCGCAGCTTCCGTCACTGTCCGCAATAGACGTCAAACCTTTTAAGGTCTCCAGCTTGTCCTTTCGTCAAAAGACGCGCACCCTACCCAGTGCTCACTCTTCAGTAGGCATGTCAAACCGCGCCCGCACGAGCTACTTGTCCGCCTGAGAAGTCCGCCACTCCTGCGAGCACGGGCAACTTCCCCTGACTCCGCTCGCATTTCCCCTCAAAATCTACAAAGGGGTGTTCAAGCGCAAGCTGAAGCAGC
The DNA here is from genome assembly GCA_038098605.1 of Gryllus longicercus. Lineage (NCBI taxonomy): Eukaryota > Metazoa > Arthropoda > Insecta > Orthoptera > Gryllidae > Gryllus > Gryllus longicercus. The sequence continues at coordinate 62,132 of JAZDUA010000156.1, forward strand.
GCTTGTACACCCCTGATGATCCCCTCCTTCTGTACTGTATTATGGGGTTAATGTTAGATGTGTAATGAATTATTAATTCACCTCTACCTCTACGCAGGTGCTGAGAGCATGTGCGTTGGACGTTGATCTAGAGAATCTGCCGTATAGCGATGAAACTATGGTTGGAGATCGTGGTATTTCCCTCTCAGGGGGGCAGCGTGCTCGCATCAATCTTGCTAGGTGAGTGGTCCCCGCTTCAACTTTATTTCTTAAGACGCAATCTTTCTTAGTACAATTGTGTAGGGCGGAAAATTCACCTCAACAATATAATCTGGAATTTTAGAAATGTAAAATTCGTGTTTAGGTTCTCTGGTTCTGTAATATCGCACACGTGAGGGTTAATTTTCATGTCCGCTCTACAGAAGGCGGTTACATTGGTGAAGGTGACGAATATTCGCGGAGTTTTGAAGCCTCTATCGGGATGGCTGAATGAATGGATGAACGCAACGCGCATAATTTAGTACATTAAGAAACTTTTAAGCATAAATTTGGTAAGTACGACAGAAGAAAGATCTAGTTGTGCCATTCCGGGGTTCATTGCGACATGTTAATTGTTGGATATACATGAAGCTCCTGTTACATTTCAAAATTTTCTGGAAAAGGGTTCCTAATGTTTTCTTGCTATTTGCGGACGAATACAGGAAAGCACTTTTGTAAATGAATCCCGTTTTTTTCAAAAGGACGTTACTCACATTTTTGTCGATTTTTCGTTTATTACTTTCTTGCTACCTCTTACGCAGTAGAGAGAAAGTAATGCAATGCTCCGCGAAAAGAACCACGAATTTTCGTCTGAAAAACTCTTATTACAGGCCCCTGATAACGAAAAAGTAGATCAATCCAGTTGCTACATTTAGAAAAATGTCCTCTAACACGTGGTGTAGCCAGAAACCATGTTGTGTGGGTCCTTGATACCAAAAAAATTGATGACGGCAAAACGTCCGTCCTTCAGTCCATCTGTGATCAACGCTAGCTGCTAAACCTTTTTCTCCAAAATTAATATTCCCCAATCGTTCTGGCTGATGTTTTGACCCCTTGAATTTGAAACCGATATTTTAATCTTGGGAGGTACTTTACATAAAGTCCTTGGGACATTTGTCAAGTCCCCCCCCCAAAAAAAAAGAAAGAAAGAAAATGGGTCCATCGTTTTTGATTATTTTTTTGTTGAATAATATGAAGGGCGTTAAGAGAATGGTATAGATCTCATTTTCAGTAGGAAAAATAATTTTTTGAAAATTGCAAAATTTCAAGATTTTTTTTTTGGCGTCTCCCTATAACTACAATTACGAAGATCGAGATTTTTACTCTTGATGGAATCTGTTCCTTAAAGATAGATTTTAAAATATGGTCATGAACAATTTTTTTTTTTTAATTTGAGAACTTTCGCGTTATTTTGCGTGACAGTACATGCGAGAAAGTATTTGCTATTTTAGCATCATTAGTTCTTATTTTGACTGATATGGAAAAAGAGCTGTCAAATTACTTTAAATGAGAGTTTCTCATACCAGTGGGTCAGCAAATATTACATATACAAACTTACATTTCCTTAACAATAGTATGTCTCATTGTTATGACGCCTATTTAATAATATAACTACTTGTCAAGCGTGCATCAGAGAAGCTTAGAAGACATGACAGAATCGTCGCAGACTATGAAATTATTCTACTAATTTTGTAGAGTGGTGTACCAGTAAAATCGCTCATTTCCATCTATATTCAGAATTCAACTTGCGTGTGGGTTATGGTAGGATCCCAGAATTGAAGACAACGTGTCCATAATACACGACTCATCATAGTACATATACGTAGTCACATACTATTTTAACTGTTTTTGACTTTAAATAAATAAATATAGATAAACAAATATTAATAAATAAATATAAATAAATAAAATTAATTAATTAATTAATTAAATAAATGAAATTCCCAGTCAATATAATGTCGGACAAATCTACAAGTGACGTCAAAAACTGATTGAAAGGTTACTGCAAGAAAACCGCTTTTTCTGAAGAGACGAAAGATAAATCTTTTTGTGAAACAATGAACTTTTTAATCCGTACCGTCTACCACATTGTTTACCAGTGGCGGCTTCATGCTTAGATTGCACGGCTGCTCAGTTCCAGATAATCAATAAATTTCATATGTTAGTAATGTACATTTTGCATTTAACGTCATTCAATATTCGAGATATTGCAGCAATGTCGGTGTATAAAAAAGTCATTTTGAAATCAAAGAGCACCCATCAAACACCCTCTCTGGCGTTTGGTGTGCTTTCAGGCACCGCACTGATTTCACGCCCTTAAGCTCTGCTCTGCTCTTCGTATAACACTCGCTGCGCGTCCCTGTGCTTAAACATTGGGCCCCGTGCGCTTTCGCTCCGCGACGCTGGTAGTCAGCGCCACCGGCTTCAACCGCTCTGCTGTTGAATATTTGTTCCCTGATCGTGTGCCGTTTATCAATTTTTTTTCTATTTTTCTTTACATTTCAAACGGCACGTTTTAAGAAGGGTTGGAGACATAGCTTTAACTGCTTTCCCATTGGTCGTTGTTCATTTTTGTCCTGTTTTCGGTCTTTGTTTTCTTTTGGTCAACAGTGCAGAAATTCCCGCGGCATTTTGAGAAAAATCAAGAAGCGTTAAGTTTTAAATGTATAATCCTTTCCCCTGAAACGCCTTCAAAGAACATCAAAAATGCCCTATAAAAAACAAGGCGCCAAATTTGGAGCAATTTGGCGGTCAATGTGCCAACAGCGCACAACTAATTTTTGCCCAGATTGGAGTACGTTTCACAATATTTGGTGCAGGCATTATTTTTTCCTGTTCATTCTAATTTCCAATGCAATGCTTTGTGGTCTTCCTTCCTGTTTGAAGGTCTGAAAACTATCTTACCAACATTCGCATCTTTATTCTCACTTGACTCTGTTTCTTGTGTATTGTATTTATCATATGTATCATCTGTATCATCAAACAGAGGATCACCATCATTATCTATTGCAGCCTCAGTATCATGGATTACTGTAATCTACTCCTCATTTAGCTCAGATGGCACATGAGAAACGTGGCTTCTTGCTCTTATGGGCAAGTTCCACTTCGAAAACCAATCAAATAACATTCGCATTGCAACACTACACACTACATGACAGTCAGACCAGTAATAACTTAACTTTCAACTTGAAATAACTCTCAGAAAAGTTATAATACTTCTTAGATGGTCGAAAATGGTATCATTGTGTCAAAGAAATTAAGTCTTAACGTGCATTATTTTTCCATTATCAAGTCAGAATACATCATGACTTATGCCATGCTCCTCTTTAGTACTAGTAATTCAAGTTGATTTGTCCTCCTTTTCCTTGAATAGATATAAATGTACAGTTAGAACCAAACGACCTACGGTACCTTAAACCAACGGATTGAATTTCATTCCTGTGTTCAGACCATGGATTTATATAATTTTGACAATTTTCTGTATTTACGAGTATGTAAGACTGCGAGGGAAAACGAGTGTAAGTCAATATTTACTAAGAAATACATTTTTTCATACTTAACTATCAATCTGTTCAGCTTGAAAATAAGGCATCATTATTTATGATATTTACTTCGTTTTGTGCAGAGCTGTGTATAAAGACGCTGATATCTACTTGCTCGATGATCCATTGTCAGCTGTGGATGCTCGTGTGAGCGAACATATCGTTGCTGAATGCATCAAAGGATACCTTGCAGGCAAGGTGATAGTACTGGTTACACATCAATTGCAGCATCTTCAGGACGTAGACCAGATTTATGTAATGTGCAACGTAAGTCAATTGATGTCAGGAATCATTGAAAAAACAAATAACCTTACGTTAGAATCGCCTGGCTTGAATTAATGCATTGAACTAACTGCATAAGATTATTTCGTAACAGCTTAACGAGCACAACAGGCTGACATCATTATTGCATGTGTCACTCACGAAAAGGCAAAATCCAATACCATATTGATATTGCTTTTGAATTAACGTATGCTTTTTAACTTTTCTTTCGTTGTGCTCAGGTTATTTCATTATTATTTGTACTTACTTTGATTTTATAAGAGTTTATCATTTTTCTAGGGTATTCTGAGGTTTTCTCACTTTAAAAGACTTCTATTCATATTGCATCTAATGCATGTTGCATCTTTTTCATGACGGGCCTGAAAATTTGGAGCTATTTTACAGACATTTTTAAAATGTGAAAATTATTACAATGTATTACATAATTTTGACACATAATTTTGAAACAGAAAACTATATGAAAATTGTATTTGCCATATTTTTCAGAGCACTTAGCACTATTCGTATATAAATTATAAAAAAAAATTGGAACCATTGTTCGGAAAGTGTTAAAAATGTCCCTGGGGGTTCATAGCACCAAAATTTACACTTTTTTAAAAATCGCAGGGCTTCACAACATACCAGATTAACGGGGCAATATTCATTTTAGAATAAAAACCTCCGAACATTTTGGCGCCTAACAGCCCTGATCCCTCCTCAACACTTCAAAAAGTTTGTCATATTAACGCTCCCTCGACATCCCGCTACCTCCCCTCTGGAAGCCGACGGTTACTCACTTCTTTTCCATTTTGGCGCCTGACTAGCATCAAGGAGTTTACCAAGTCTGCAGTAGACGCGCAGATCACTAGTATTTGATTTACAGCTAATACAAGAACTTTGTGATAATATTATGGCTCATTATATTAATTATACAAATCAAGCAAATGCTATTACATGTAATAAAGTATATTTAAGCAGCGAATTGATTGTTGTTCGCAAACGTGCTATTGCAGGAACAAACATTTATCTCGGGAGGGGAAATCATATCAACAAACATTTATCTCAGGAGGGGAAATCATATCACACTTCGTTGCCGGAAAGGTCGTGGCTGTATTACATTAATCACCCCTCTGCCCTAACACACACACATGTTATTTCAGCCAATAGCTTTCAAGGCCTAGAGCTGTACAAACCAATCAGAAATGAATTTTCCAATCAAACGTATCATTTACAACCAATCATTGCCATCTGAGAAGTGATAAGTATTGTAACTTTTTTGTTTTCAAGCATACAGGAACATATTTTGCTGTTTATGAAGACCATTTCGTGAAAAAAAGTGAATTTTCCTTCGACTCTTCGTTTTCTTCTTCTCGTTCTCCTCCTCTTCATTCCCCTCCCCTTTTCATCCTCTTTGTTCTCCCATCTTCCTCTTCTTGACCTCCTTTGTTCTCTCCCTCCTTCTTGTCATCTCCTGTTCCTTCTTTCTTCTCCTACATCTTTTCTGAAATTTCACTTGTGAAAGAGTTTCAGTAAACATCATGCATTTTTGGAAATACTCATGTTTATTACTAGACTCCACGACTCCTCGCAACTCCAGAACTTATCAATTATTTCCAATGCACATCTAGGATTATGTATGATAATATTTTGGCTCCTTCCACAGCTCTCTTCTTATAGTTTCTTTAGTTCAAAAAGGATTTGGAATAGTATTTTTAGCCCTCAGATTTTGACTAATTTAATCAAAATATGTTTTAGTTTTGATATAATTTTGTTATTTACTCAGGGTTCAATATTGCTGGAAGGTACATTCGCTAAACTTCAAGAATCAGAAACTGGTCTTCTACAGTTCATGGAGACTGACACAAATGCTGCAGACGGAGACAAAATGAAAGAAACTTCTCCAGCACCTGACCCTGCTTCTCAAATTGTAAGCATTTGTAATTTTTATCTGGGTGTTTTTCTTACTCTATTAGAAATTATTCTTAATATAATGATTTTCCCTTTCTCTTTCTTTAAATATGAAATACATTCTATATGATTCAATCTACCTCTGTTTTGCAGCCGTAGAAAACTCAATCTCAATCAAAATTCGATCTACAGCAATAGGTAGTAATATTTCCTAGCGACTAGAAGATGTTGAGAGTCTAGAGGACCAAAGACATTTATATAATGGTGGATCTGCATTTTCATCTGTTGGATGCGGTTTGCTTAAACTGTGTTGGATTTTCATTGTTAGTGGAAACACGGGTTGTTGTTGAATTAATGTTTTACATAGCGATTTTCTGCTCATCAGCTCAAGTAGTATAATAAAGACAGAGGAGATTTTCTCCATTTTGGAAAAATCCAATTTGAAAAGCATAGTTTTCACACCTAATATTCTATGTTTTGTAATGTGTTTTAAGATGTGAACATAAATTTATGTTATTTAAGTTGTTATAAGTTGTAATAACTGAGATATGTTAATCAGGAAAGAAATTGCGGTATTATAATATTACATGTGTCCGCTAGTGGGTCTGTTTGTCTCTCCGCCCCCTCGGGAAGTATGTTGAGATACTAATTTTATTTCAACATACATCTAAAAATTACTTTTATTTTTCTGATCTAATAGGCACTTTTCTGTATTTTATAAACTTTCTTGAAATTATTCTATCAGATAGCTTGTCTGTCTGCTCTTGTAATTGTGTCTCTCTCCCTGAAAAAGAAGCATATGAACATTTTATTCTCTTCATCTAAATACTTAGTTAATAATTGCGGATGTATTCGTGTTTCTTCATGTTAAACTGTTTCCAAATGTCCCAATTCACGTAAATAATATCACTAAAATATCAGCTAGGTATCTTAGTCAAACGGCTAAGGATTACCTCAATAATATAAATTGAAAACATTCAACATGGTATTTTAAGAATGTTCAATATCATAGGCTACTTAATTTAAGTATTTGTTAGTGTCATACATATAATGTGGTTTTAAAGTCTGAGTAAAAACAACTCTATTTCAAATAGAGAAGAAACTATAGTTCAACTTTTGCATAGTTATAGTAAGAATGTTTGTTTTCAGCACATGTCCAAAGATAAGTCAACGAAAGTTCCATCAGAGGAAAAGGAAGCTCAGACCCTTGGAGTTGTTGCTGGCCAAGTATATACTGGCTATTTCGCAGCAGGTGGCAATTGGTGTGTCATTTCTACAATGTTCTTGTTGTTTATTGCCACTCAAGTAGCCGCTAGTGGAGCTGATTATTGGATTACATATTGGTAAGATGATCTATATTAACTATGTAATCATGGGGCAGGACCACACGGATATATTACATATATATCATTGATATATACATTATATATCAATGCATAAATTACACGTATTATCAAGTTTTGCGAGGGCGTAATTTGTACATGACTGTTACTGGAAGTACCACTCATATTATCATATTTCAACTCTTGATAATGTAGTACTGGATAACTAATGAAGATCTGCCACCCAATTCAATTTTTTAGGGATCGGACAATTTTCAAAAGAGAGATAAACTCATACTCCTCCTTTGCCATTCAGATTTCATCTTCCGCCAACGAAGTCTTTGGTCCTTTTCACCTGTAACCCTGGGCAGGGGCTCTTGCTAGATACTGACAGCTGGAGCCAAGCTGACCCCCCCCCCCTTTTTTTTTAAGCTAGTATTTTTTTAATGAACCCAAAGAAATAGATAACCTCCTCATACTTAGAAAAGGAGTGATGTCACTTCCCTTGAAACAATCATGAGATTATAAAATATTTACACTAATAAAGTGTTTACTCTTATTCATTAGTGATAAAATAATTTGTTCTGGGTTGTACGTTTTAAAAAATGAAAAGGGTCTTTAAATTAGTGACTAAAAAGGCAAGTTTTGCTCTTTTAGTCAGTAATTTGAAAAACAAGATGAAATATATTCAAAAGAACTTCACAAAATCTTTTAGCATGATAAAGTGGAAATAGGTATCATTGTTAACTCTCTGCTCTTTGTTTGTAGGGCTAAAGCAGAGGAACATTTTCACTTGAATCACACAATGTCTTCAAATTCCAAATTTGAAAACGCTACCATTCCCGTTGATATCATAAATTATGAAGATGAGATTCTATCCAGAGAAGACTACATTTTCATATACACAAGCATCATTGCAGCAGTTGTTATTTTGTCCTTGGTTCGTTCTTTCGTTTTCTTCAGAGTTTGCATTCGTGCTTCTCAATACTTGCATAATGTGATGTTCTGCTGTGTAACACATGCAAAAATGATCTTCTTCAATGCAAATCCATCAGGTAAGATTATTTGCTTACATCCTCAAGTGCTTTTTGATAAAAAAATTTGTTGTTATAAGAGAAAATATGCAAGAAAAGAATTTAAAAAATAATGGTAGCCAGTTGTACAAGTGGCACCCTGGAAAATGGAATAATAGAGATTTACAATAGTAAAAGGATAGTAAATTTTTTTCATTCTTTTATAGATCATAGAAATTGTTTGTTTCAGAATGGTCATTTTTTAAAATTTCATGCTATTTAAAATTGATTGGTTGAGAGCTACTATCTTTCTTTTGTACTGGTATCCTTTGAATTGAATTGTGTTTTCAATTTGTTGTTGTTTCAACCATTGAAGAGTTATACTTACACTAACCTATACTGACATACTTACATTGAGAAAAAAAAAAGTAGAGAAAAACATGCAAATGTTCATGAAATTGTCATTAATCTGGATAACAGACATTGCTTCTTTACCCAGATAAAATCTGATATGGTCATGACTTGCATATTGCATGCAAACGGTATTTAAAACTCCTTTTTTAAAATACTTTTACTTACAGTATAAAACTAAAAAACAAAATGCTCTTTGGAAATATTACAGAGATGGTCAAGTTATTAGACTAGAGTTATTGAATAAGACAAAATGTATTTGTGACTGTAGATATTGTTCTAATGTTTTACAAACATTTCATAATTAACATAGGTACTGAGATATGTTGAAAATGAATTTTTAATCAATTCTTTCAATTTGAGAGATGCGAATGAATTGTTTTATGAGCTGGTTTTTGTGGCCTTCTTTTCTTAGGTTTCTTTTAACTATGAAACAAACATTTTCGATGGGATTCATGTCGGGGCTATTTGCATATCATCAGAACCTAGACTGATCAAGGTCTTTAAGATGTTTTCCAACTATCTTCCCCATTCTGGTAGGGAGTGTAGTCCGTTGTCATGTTTTTTTTCCCAAACAACTCATTTATGTGAGGTAACTACTGGTTCTTTAGGGCCTCTAAGTATTAGTCGTGCCTCATTGTGCCATTAACTGTGTGTACATTTCCAACAACATTAACAAAAATTACCCTTCAAACTGTTCTTTTGTCAGGTGCTTCTCAGGACTTTTCTAATCCTTTAAGTCAGAGAAAAAATATTTGGTCCAATAATTTGGTCATTTCTGTATATAACAGTGCCAGAGCAAGTCAAATATGTTTCTGAAACAATATGTTCTTTTTATATGAAAATTGAATATAATGAAGTAGAAGGGATAAAGCTTTTAAAAAAGCAGTAAATAATACAGTGAAATGAGTTGTGGATTGTTTCGTTTGTGACTGCTTATTATCTTCAATTGCATTAATATCATTAGAAACAATTCTCTCTGATAAATTTGTATTATTATAGTTGTTTATGTATATTTTCAGGAAGAATTCTGAATCGTTTTTCAAAGGACATGGGTGCTGTGGACGAAATATTGCCTCAGTGCATGATGGACACATTCCAGATTGGTCTAGCACTACTAGGCATAGTTGTTGTTGTGGTAATAGTCAACTATTGGCTTATCATTCCCACTGTGATTATGGGTATTATGTTCTACCTGATGCGACAGTTCTATCTTGCAACTTCAAGAAGTGTGAAACGTCTTGAAGGAATCGGTTAGTATACTTAGTCTCTATAAACAAAAAGGTTTGAGTCATATATTGTATGAGAATGTAGTAAAATGACAGAATATTAACAACTTTTAATTTAAATGTTTGAAAAACTATTTGAGCCAATGAAAATAATAAATTTTTAGATGTGCAATTTTCAGGAAATTAAAATTTTGCCTTTGCAGCTCGCAGTCCTGTCTTTTCTCACTTGACTGCTTCCTTACAAGGCCTTACTACCATTCGAGCATGCAGAGCAGAAGATACTCTTATCAAGGAATTTGATAATCATCAGGTAAATGTCATGGAGTGTATTGCTCTGAGGACATTGACTTTATCAAAAAAGGTTTAATCTTTATGGAATTGTGATGATTCTTTGTTTTAATAGGATCTTCATTCATCTGCCTCGTATATGTTTATTGCCCTGTCACGTGCCTTTGGTTTCTGGCTAGATTTCATTTGTGCAGCTTACATCACAGTTGTAACTTTCAGTTTCTTTGTGATGGGGACAGGTAGGTGATTAAATTAATTATTGAATTCTGAATCAATATTTCCATTAAAATTTTCAATGAAAATATGTGTATCATGACAAAATATATTTTCCTAAAAATCTTTGAATTTATATTAATGTACTGGTACTGTGAAGTACTGTGATATCATTTGTTTCATAATAAGTAATGTAACTATTCCTTTCAGGGAAGCTGATAGTGAAATTAATTAATGATTAATATGGAGATATCAGATCTTGTTGGAACAGGCATCCTAATCTATGATGGATGATAATGCAAATGATGATAAAACTTCTGTACTCAAAATTCACCCCAGTTTTCTAATTCTTCATGTTCAGATCTTAAAGTTCTTTACAAAATGTTCAGTTTATCATAAGTGTTTAAAATATTAATAAAATTACCTTTATATGTCTTTTCTTTAGATGTTTTCGGTGGCAATGTGGGATTGGCAGTTACCCAGGCTATTGCTCTGACCAGTATGTTTCAATGGGGGATGCGACAGTCTGCTGAAATGGAAAATCAGATGACTGCTGTGGAACGAATTATGGAGTACTCTAATTTGGAACAAGAACCTCCACTTGAATCACCTCCAGGTAGGTAATATAGTATTTTTCATTTGACATGATAATTTTAACTAATCTATAACTAATGTATTTTTCATGAATGCTGTTCAGGCAAGGTATGACATGTGATGTTCTGCAAACCAATTTATATTCCTCTACATTCAATTTTGTAGGAGAAGGTCCTCCATCTGATTGGCCAAGTAAAGGCTGTGTTGTTTTCAAGGATGTGTCATTGAAATATAATCCTTCTGAAGCAGCTGTATTGAAGAATCTCAACTTCCAAATTTTGCCAGGAGAGAAGGTAAGAGCACATTTTTTTATTCTAACTTTTTTTTGACAAACTCTGCATTAATCATATTTGCAAGCAATAAATGTTATTTTTCACACAATATTGTATTAATTTGTACACCAGGTACAAATATTTGAGGTACTTGGGATTTCACAATGGTAAGCCACTCAACAAGCAAACTTGTCTTCTTTATCTTTGTGGTTTCTGTTAGAGGTTGACAAGCAAAGTAGTGTAATACAATACAGGAATGTGAGCAGTATTTTTTAATTTAGAGCTAATGAACATGCTTGACGCACCTGATTTAGAAAATTCTTTGATCATTCAAATTGCTTTTTCTGTAAAAGTCACTTGGAGGTACTGTAAAACGGGGTGAATAGGATCAAATCTGGCAAAAAACTTCAAAAGCGTAAAATTACGCCTAATAGAAATAAAAGTGGCAAAACAGAGCACAAATCGCCAGTCCTGCCCTTGTGGAGTGCACTGAGGGCCATTTTGTGTTACAATTGTGGTGACCTTGACTTCCAGCATGTTGACCACATGAGGGTGGGGAAATCCCATGTTTACAAAGGTTTCAAAACTTTGTTCACAGTGGATTGTGCACTTGATTTCTCTATTACCAAAGAGCTTGCTTCAACCGAGAATTTTATCCTAAATTCAGTCGCTCCTCCAATTTTGGTAACAGTTCAATAAATGTCTCGATATTAATATTTTTTATTTTAATGAACACACTTTCTAAAGATACAGTGTTAATGGGATCAGAGAGAAATGACTATAATATGACTTGCAGATGGTTGAATTATACTTCCTAACTGTTGTGTATAATCTATTTGAATTGTTTGTTTGTTTAAACTTGCAGGATAGTTAAAATGCCTTGAAATTATATCCCTGACCCTCGTGGGAAAGCCTACGAAAAGAGGAGCAAGGATGAATTCGAGCAAGCCATTGCTGCTGTGAAGAGAGGGTGCAGCATTAGACAAATTGCCAGGAATTTCAACATTCCCTACAGTTTTACATAGACACTTAAAAAACGGATTTGCTTCCCCAAGGGGGCAAATTTCACTCTCCACAGACGAAGAGGCATTAATTGTTGACAGGCTTGTCATTTGTGCTGACTGGGGCTATTCCTTTGATTGCTTGACTTTGCGTTTGTTCGTCAAAGGATATCTCGATTAAAAAGGTAAAATAGTGAAAAAATTCAAAAATAATTTACCGGGTCACGAATTCACTGATAGTTTTATGAAGAGACATAAAGAAAAGTTAAGCCTGAGACTTTGCCAAAATATGAAAAGAGCATGTGCTTGTGTTTCGAGAGCTGCCTTTCGAGACTATTTTAAATATTTAGAGAAGGAAATCAAAGAAGTTCCCCCTGGTAATGTGGTGAATTTTGATGAAACTACCTTGGCAGATGGTCCAGGGTGTGTGAAAGTCATCACAAAAAGGTGATCAAAATATCTCAAGAGAATCATGAACACATCCAAAGCAGTAATGTATGTAATGTTTGCTGCTGCAGCAAATGGAACACTCTTGCCTTTGTATGTTGTTTACTGGTCTAAGCATTTGTATGCCACTTGGATGGAGTGTGCCCCCTAGGGCACATGACTTAATAGAAGTGAAAGTGGGTGGTTTGTCTTTCAATGTTTTGATGACTGGATTACCACCATTATTTTGCCTTGCTTCAAAATTTAGAAGATCCCAAAATCTTAATCGGCGACAACCTTTCCACACATTTATCAGTAAAAGCGTGTGAAGAAAATGGTATAAGGATGATATTTTTACCAAAGAACTTGACCCATCTCACTCGGCCTCTTGATGTCGCATTTTTCAGCCATTAATGGCCAGTTGGTGTAATATTTTACAGAAGTGGAAGATGGGCCCTGATTGTAAGGAGACCACTGTTCCCAAGGAGAATTTTCCAAGATTGCTGAACTCTTGTGACGGCACCAGTAGTAAATGCTCAGAGCAACATTAACGCTGGATTTGAAACATGTGGTATCATATCATTCAATCCAAATACAGTAATAAGCAAGGTCCCTGGTGTTGAGAGTTATGAAGGACCCACAAATGTAGGGGATGTTGATCAAGCCCTAATCCAGCTGTTGCAAGAGTTGAGAGGGAGCGATAAAATGCCTGTGAGACAACAGCTATCGATAAAATGCCTATGAGACAACGGCGATCTAGAGTTCCTCTACATGCTGAAGAAAGTGTTTCTTTAGAAGATTTCCCCAAAATTGATGAAAAAGAATCTGATGAAGATCATGATCAAAACTCACCATTGCCTTCCAGCAATAATTCTCGACTGCAGGAGAGCACAGGTGCCAGCACAAGCAACATTACAGAATCTGAGACGTTTGTCCCTTATGAACTGCATCCTGGTGACTTTGTCATAGTTAAATTTGAAACTAACAAGCGAAACAGGAGATTCATAGGGAAAATTGTTACCGCCTCTAAATCCCTACTAACAGTGAGTGCCTCCGAAATAGGGTTGGAAAGAAAACAACTGTTTGTTTACCCAGATGCAGATGATATATGTGAAGTGGCTCCTGTTCAAGTCGAGGGGAGAATAAAAGTCTCCAAAATTCAAAAGGTACAACACACATTTTTTGTTGACAATTTGCACTTAGAATAAGTTGTATGATTTTGCCTGTGTATTTTTTATGTCAATTTTGTAACTTTTTTTACATAAAATAATTGCAGTATATGTATTTCAGTTTCCTTTTATGAAAACATTTTTTTTTTTTAAATTAAGTGATCCTATTCACCCCGACCATAGAATCGAGGTATTTAAAATAATAATAATTTCCTTTTGACAATTTACAGTAAATCAGAAATAGGATTCAAAACCAATACCAATAAAATCAAGACCAATAAAATAGATTTTGATTCATCACTTTACCACAATTGGTTTAGGAGATACAGGTCTTTGTACAAGAAAAGTGATCCTATTCACCCCGTTTTACGGTAGCTTACAATGGTCTTCACAAAGAAAATTCTCATGGAAAACAAAGACACTTTTACTTTAAATTCTGATGTACATAACTACAACACCCGTCAAAAGGATAACCTACACGTTCCCCACTCTGAAACTACACTTTATCAAAAAAGTACCCTAATAGAGGGCATTACACTTTACAACAAACTAGGCAATGATATCAAAGACATAAACACAATTCATACATTTAAAAGTAAATTGAAAGCTTTCCTGCTTAAAAACATGTTCTACAGTGTAAAGGAATTTTCAAATTACATTTCCCTTAAAAAATATAAATAAATAAGAATTTCGTATTCCATTAGACTTTCTGTTTCATGTGAACTGTTTCAAGCTGAATCAAAGAAAAAAGAACTGCATATCACATCCTGTGAAATAGGAGAATAGAAGAAGAAAAAAACTGGTCAAAACTTGCCTCCTCACCATTTCAAGTTATAAATATAGAATGTACTACTATTGTTAAATTTGATGTAGTTGCAAACATAATTGATATGTATTATTAATGTAATTATTATTAATATAATTATTAGAAGTAGTAGCATTAAAATATCATATTGAAATGTTAATTATTAGCAGATAATTTATCTACTGTATAATATCTTAATCTAACTGTAACAAGTATTGTATTTCTAGGCCAATGGCCCCATCTCGATCAGGTTTTGTTCAGTTTCCCTGGTCCTTTGAGAAAATGCTGAGATGGCCCCTTGTTTGCTCCTGAACAGTAATATAACTTCGCTCTCTCCACCCAAGGCATCATATTGACTCGTCATACACGATTGTAATTGTATATGTGACTCAATAAATATTATTATTATTATTATTAATGTAATCCCAAGTGCCTCAATTATATAAATTTAAATGAATTGTCTTAAGATTAATTTCTTTATTGTTTACCGTTTCAAAGTTTTGAGATACTATTTGTATAGTAGAAGGTACATATCTAAACTATTTGAATTTTCTCTTTCTATTGTTACTAGAAGATCTTTTCTTCTTTACAAAATTTACAAATCATGATCTCATCAATTGACCTTTTTTGATTTTAGGTTGGCATTGTTGGTCGGACTGGAGCAGGCAAATCTTCTCTTATTAGTGCCTTGTTCAGGTTAGCAGAGTTGGAAGGTACCATTTTGTTGGATAATATAGACACAAGCAGTGTTGGTAAGTAAAATAGAAAAATCAACCTTTTGATTGTCAACTTTGACAAACATTAACTCTAGATTATTTGCAAATGCAATGTTAGTTTTTCAACAAAATACAGAATAGCTGTTTTTGTCTTGTCTGAAACTAAATATTTAATTGCATATCTCCTTGTTATTGTACATATGTTAAATTTGTATATTCTGAATTTTTCTTAAAATCTACAAGTACTCTTCGATATTATTTCTACTTCTTCCTTTTTCATTAGCATTTTCATTGAAATGCATTAAAACAAAAGTTTTACAAGCTTAAACCAACATTATTAAAAATTTTCATCAGGAGAGAACTTACCGAGTTGACTATGCATTTCTAAGCTTCTTAACACACATGAATGTATTAATTAATTTCAGTGATTGGTCATTTGGGATATTTGTTTCCAAGCACATGGGAAAAATTAATTATGTTAGGAATCTATTGACATGGATTGGACTATACATATTTAGTGTTTCCTCAGGACTTCATGATTTGCGTCACAAAATCTCCATCATTCCTCAAGAGCCTGTCCTGTTCACTGGAACCCTTCGTAAAAACTTAGACCCATTGGATGAATTTGCTGATATGGCTCTTCTATGTGCCCTTGATGAGGTAAGAAACAAATTAAATGAAATTTTAATAATAATTATTATTTTTATCATCCATAAATGCAGCATAGCATTATCATAGAAAAATAATATTTAGAAATTCTGAAAGTTCATTTGACAAATGATTACTCTAATTGCTTTAAAAAGTAGTAACATAACTTTAAAAAGTATAAGTATTAAACTGAGTTATTAACAGGACTAGGATTTTTATGAAATAACATGCATCTAAATGTGTACATACATATGGATGGGTGGCTGGTTCTAAGGGCCCATGCACAAAAATGTTTATTTGTCTTTAGTTATCTCTTTGTGATAACTATAGTACTTTATTGGAATTGTTTATTCATGAAGATTGACAATTCGTCCCCAGAAATCACTCCAACTCCTAATAACCAAGAACTGATGTGATGTGAGAGTTGTACGTAAATACGGGACAATATGTACTAAACCACGAGATATTTATTGAATGTCAGAAAGGGTTAAAAATGAATGGGATATAGAGTCTACTATGGGGAGAAATACACATTTTCTTAAATTTTGGGATCCCTTTCCTAACCCATAAATGAGTTGAATTCTGAATGCAGAAGGAAACAGACATTTGTGGCAAGAACTGATAAGACATTTTCTCCTGTGCAATAAAAACTATTTTCAAAGGCAAATTGCCACAGAATTTGGCCATTATCCTCATTACCGTTCATGAAAGAATCAACTTATTGCTGCTAGAACATGGAGAATGATTATTTCAATTACTATATTTTCCATTGAACTCTAGATAATGACTGATGTAGTGCACAGTTAGTGAAGTTTTATTTATATATGCATAATATGGAAGAATATGGATAATGAAATGGATGCCAAATCACTTCAAAAAGCTGGATTCATTACCATATGACAAACATTTATCATTAGTAATGAAATAACTAACAAATATGTCATTTCTAATTACATACACATTCTAGCCCAGGTTAAAAAGCTGTATAGAATTAGAATAGAATTGTAAAAGTTGTTGAAAACTCATTTAAATATTTGTTACAGGTGGAACTTGGTGATATGGTACGTGATCTACCAACTGGTCTCAGCACAAAGGTGTCAGAGGGTGGCTCCAATTTCAGTGTCGGGCAGCGTCAACTGGTGTGCCTTGCTCGTGCAATTCTCAGAGATAATCGCGTGCTGGTGCTAGATGAAGCAACAGCTAATGTGGATCCCCAGTGAGTATATAAATGCTGAGACAATTAGGCAATGAGAGAAAAATGTTTTTGAGTTTATTAAGCTTACTGCCTATGTTTGTTGCTGGTATAAAACTCAAACTAACACAATTATGAAGGGTAGACACAGCCTTTAAAACTTTAAACTAATAAATAAAGTATCATATGTATGATCATTTCACTTGCCATGGCCCCCTGCTCCACCCTTCCCCACACTATGCTTGCCTATGGCACATCAAACAGGTATTCAGTTCCATTGCATTTCACTATTTGCCTTTTGTGATTTATAATGTTAGTTTACCCTTGCAAATCCAAAATGCAGGAACATGCATTGCTTTAATTCCTATCTTTCTCTGCAAATAAATAACAAGTTGTTCTACAAACAATTTTCCCTTCTGAAATTCTTGTTCTATTGTAGGACTGATGCACTTATACAAAAGACGATATGCCAGAAGTTTGCTTCTTGCACAGTCCTTACAATAGCTCATCGTCTCCAGACAATTATGGTCAGTGATCGGGTCCTTGTAATGGATGAGGGGAGTATAGTGGTGAGTAATATAACTAAAAATGAATGTGTGTAATCAAAATATTTCACTTTGAAACTAGTGGTAGATCCAGGGGGGTTATCGTCAAGTACCTGATTTTGGGTAGTTTTACTCAATTTACTTAAAGTAATTAATTTATATAGATCTCACAATATTCAAAGCAGTATTCTCATTATGAATAATAATTTTCTGTTTTTATATCAAGCTAACTATTAATAATATAAACAAAAATATTTATGGGATGTCTAAATTTGCATTCTAATGCTCTCTAATGCTTTCTAGAGCAGCCATGCTTATAACCTATACTATCTTATAAGTAGCATCCTTGTAATTCTATATACGAATATAAAAATAAAAAGTTTTTAATTTAGAAGATTTGTTTTATATATGAATTTCACACATTTCATGTCAATATTAATCTAATATAAAGGTGCAGTCCTTTCTGCAAAAATGAATAAATGAAGTACTCGATGCATTTTGCGCTGAAAAGGGGAGCTTGAAGAGAGTTCAAAAATTAAGAATTCTTTTGTCACTTTTAAAAAACGTATATACAAAAGGTTCATATAATATGCAATGCAAATATAATATCCTGTTGTAAAGGAATTTGGCCATCCTCGCAACTTATTGAAAAACAAAGGAGGTCATTTTTACAAGTTGGTGCAGATGACCGGCCATGGTATGGCTAAACAGCTGACAACAACTGCTGAAGCAGGATGCAAACTGACAATGGGGATTCCCTAGAGTTTGATGTCCCTTGCTGGAAAAGCATTTATTTGTCTCTGACAAGGACACAGGTAATCCTATATCTAATTGCCTTATTTATGATTTTCACTCATTGAAATGCTCAAATCAAGGACATTAGAAAATCAAACATCAAGAGCAATCTTAGGATTTCTTGAGGCTGTGTTGCAGAAGTGAAGATGGTCTTTGTTTCACTTGTCAGTTTGACTCTCCCCACTGGGGAAATTGCCAATTCATACAATGAGAGGTTATCGAGTTGCAGAGAAAAAAGGATTATTTACAGAAGAAGAGAAGAAAGGAGCAACATTGTAAAGAATACTCTCTTTCAGGCCATTAGTGTAGTTTTGTTAATTCCCAAGAAAAATTACTTTCAAATATAGGAAACAATATTGTTTCACCACATTTGTTATGACTCAAAAAATTATCTTGGAAATATTTCTCTGTATTTTTTTTTTCATTTTTATTATTTATATATACATGCTCGTGTACTGCTTTTGTTAGCTATACTATTATTCAGTAAATGTCTTCTGTTACATGAGCTTTGTGTCTTAGGAATAAATTTAATTTTGAGATATATAAACATTTAAATCAACTTGTACTTATGATATTGGTCAAATTAATATTGTGCTGTTAGTTTTAGTTCAAATTCTTTTGTTGGCTTTGAAAGCAAAAGAGAGAGTTAATTTCTAAAGATATGACTTGAAAAAGGACTTTTTCTTAATACACAAGATCACCATAGAATGGTCTGATTATATCTTTGTGCCTCTGAAACGACTGAATAGAGGAATGTGAATTGTGGTGAAAACCTTATTTTTATGAGTACCCTACATATTTTGGAGCAATTAAGGAATATTTGTGAACTAAATATTTAGATAGCAGTTAGGATTACATCTATTTTGTTATCTACCTTTATTAGTATTGATTATTTCTAACTGTGGCTTGATTGCCTTGTTTTATTAAATCTGTATCATTTTGTATCATTTGTGAAATAAAAGAAGGAAAATAATGAAGTCTGCCAGTTTTTGCAGTACCTTCAGATTATCTGTATTCCTCTTTTACTTGGTTTTCAGAGAATGTTCTCTAATGTCCATTAGTATGCACGATTGAATTAGAAGAATCTATTTCTTGTTTTGAGAATGTTCTTATAAAAGTAAGCCAGACTTAATTATACTTTAATTAATATGTGCTTTCCAAATCATCTTCAAAACCCAGATCTAATGCCAGAGCAATTCAACCCTTTCTACATTTTACTTTAACTTGCATATAGGTTACAGCACCAAAAATGAATATATTTCTGAGCATTGTAAATATCATAATTGACATAATTGTAGGTTCAAAAGTGTACATCAATTGTGTAAGTCTACCACAGCTCCTAAAGAAGCTGAACATATTGGGTCCAGCAATTGTGGGACAAAATAACTGCAAAAGTTTGAAATCTTGGGCATTGGCAACACGAACAAATGGCTAAAACGACAAAATTCATTGTGTTAAAAACAAGACAAGTTGAAACGGGAACAGATTGCAAAAGAATTATAAACTAATGTTTGAGATTATGAAGGTGTGGACAAGTACCAGAAGAATGCAATAGTCATACCGGCAAATCACTGAAAACTCATAATTCAGATTGAGTAAAATTTAAATGAAGCCTTTTAATTTTTCTTTCTTTCTTTTTTGTTGATACTGGCAAATTAAAAACCCAAACACAGATTATCCTGCATTTTCTAGGAGGCTTTCTCTAAATTTGACAATGTAAAACATTAAATAAGCAAGCCATTTTTATTTTATTTTATTTTTTCCAGTTATTAGCTGACATTTCTACTGTAGCCAGGTATAATTAATTATCTTTTAGTTTTGAAAGAAAATATATTAAAAGTAGGTTCAATACAACAAATGAAATAATTGTTTAAAGTTTCATCAAAATCACTAGGAACACTGTTTAAGCAGTTTTGCTATAAAATATTGTCAGGGGGAACCAAAAATAAAAAAGTCTAATCACATATGCTCATCTTGGTTTCCCTGCCATTATGTGCATTACACCCCCCAGGTTTATATTAATTTCGTGGTACAATCATTCATAGGTATACACTGCAAAATGAATGAGACACTGAAAATTAAGCAAATGTATGCAAAAGAATGGTTCTAAGGTTTGCGATACAATTTATCAATAAGCACCATAACTTTCTGGTTCTTGTATTTAAAATGAGCAAAAATGCTTCAGTATTTAAAGATCATATTGCATTCTCCAATATGATAGTGCAGTCATTACTACAGCAAGGTTCTGAATTTTTTAAGCCATTGAAGTTCCTGGCCCTTCATACTTTGATGAAAAGTTGGTGAACTATCATATTCCATCCTCAAATCGATTGATTTTCAAAACCATTGAGTAGGCTAATAGTTTTGATTATATATTTAATAAAGATTAGTATTGTTTAATATTTAATTCAATTCTTTAAGTCTTTTGAAGTAGGCAATTAAATTAAATGCTGGAAGAGGTTTAAATAACAATGCCAAACATTTTGAAAATAATCTATTTCTATCATAAGTCTTTTAACTAATACATTTTCACATAACAAAACAATATTTTCAATTTGCATAAGTGGTTAAAGATATTCTCTATCGTGATGTTTTTCCCTTTTATACTTTTCCGATTTGGGAAACCATCTATGCTTAGTAGTATGGGTTATCTTCATTAATTCCTGCCTTACTTGCTCGTCTGTTTTTCTTTTCATAATTCTATTAAGTGCGACGTCTTTGGCCACCCGAAGGACAGTCGAATCTTCTTCTTGAACTTCGGGTAAAGGGCGAGTTAATTCATAAGGAACAGTATTCTCGGGATGCCAGCAAACGATCACGGAGCCATTGTCAGTAACCACAACTTTGTCTTCAGTATATTTCAGTGATGTAATTGATGCAAATGGTCTTGAATTAATAGCAGTGCGGGTATTCCACAAGGTGCGACAGATACTTCTAAATGTCCACCAACTTCTACTTTCATATAACCTCCAAATTCTCCCGTTCGCCGCCATTGTTATTGTGTGCAATTGTTCCTGTTTGGTTACGTAACAATTGATATTTTGGCACGTCGGAATGAAAAAAAATAATAAATACTTTGAACTTCCTGTGGTCTAACTTGGGCACAAACGCACCAACCTCCTCATCAACACCAATCAACACATTTCTGAGCACATACAACAGATCTGCGCACCGCTGGTCGCTGCTGCTGCTGCTGCCGCAGTATTGCGCAGTATCACACTCTTTTGTCTTCTTTTTATACTCCATGGCAGGTAAAATGACGTTCGTTTGTTCGTTCCTGTCATGAGCGGAATGACATGAAGTGGGCGTGTGTGTGCGGTGTTTGTGGAACGGCCGGAAAGTAGCGACAGAAAAGTTGACACTATTATTTTAATTGTCCCACAATGTTGTTGATATTGCAAGATGATCATAAGCAGCATATAAATATTCTGGTAACCCAATCAGAACAAGGTGGTTATTGATGAGTTTGGGGAATTTACCCACTTTTACTTGTAGTAGTCATATAAGCTTAAGTAAGTTTTGATTGTATTTTCCATTAATCTGTTGTTATTTTACAGTTTTACAGGATTTTTGTAAACTTTCTCTGGAGTACTTGAAGAGGGGGCCAAATCCAAAATTGTACCAATCAGCTGCTCGTATGTATCTCCAATGATTTTGGGCAGTTTTATTAATTTCTTTTGAAAAAATTAGTAAATGCTCATTTCCTGACTTACATGCATTACCTTTTTGTGAGACCGATAAATAATTTCATGGTCAAGATCACGATGTAAGATAAGATCAAATTTTGATGGATCAGATTTGTTGTTGCCCACATTATTGTTAAGTTATGTAATTTTTTGTTCTATTATTATTATTATTATTATTATTATTATTATTATTATTATTATTATTATTATTATCATCATCATCATCATCATCATCATCATCATCATCGTCATCGTCATCATCGTCATCATCATCATCATCATCAAAATAAAATATTTGATTAATTCAGCTGAATTTTTCTTTACAGAAAAACTGAATGTTCAACCAGAAGTTATACGCAATGCTGTAGAGGGGCTTGTTCACTTATTAATAAGAAGCTGTAAACAGAAGGTAGGCCTAATGTTCCAACTCTTTTTTATGCACGATATTCATAGATCATTTTCTTCTCCTTTTAATATAGTATTTGGAATGGGGTTGTATGAAGAGTACTCGGAATGGGGTTTAGAAATAAGCCTTAACAAGAGTAGTATATGGTTATTGGAGGAAGTGCTAAAGGTCTAAGACTGGAGGATGATTCGGAAGTAAAACCCTGTCAAAAATTCATATACCTCGGTTCAGAAATAAATGCAAATAGAGGCAGTACGCAAGTTGTTATAAACAGAACTGCAAAAGGTAGAGTGGCTATAAGACAATTACATCCACTGATATGGAAAGATAAATTAAGTAAAAGTGTAAAAAGAAAATTATATACGAATATTGTAGAGAATATTGCTCTTTATGGATCTGAGATATGGGAAGTAACAAAAAAGAGCAAAAAGAAATTGAAAGCAATGGATATGGACATCTGGTCCCAATGTTGCGGACTAATGTTAATGGATAAAGATAAGAACAAAGAAATTAAATGTAAAGCGGAAGTAAGTTTTAATATAATTGACACCACAGAAGTGAAAAGACTAAAATGGTATGGGCACATGCAAAGAATGAACAAAGAACATTTGTCGAAAATTTTCTGGAAATGGCAACCAGCTGCCCATTGAGGTAGATGGAAGGCCTAGACTGACATGGAGTGGGAGAGGGAGTGGATGAGGCAATGATGAAGAGAGGATTGAGTAATGAAGACTACACCGGTAGAGAGATGTGGAGGCTGGGATACGAGAGACATCCTAGCGTGTAATATAACTCGTCATACTACTACCACTTATAATATAGTTAATGTGCATTTGCTTTTTATAAATCTTCCCTGTTCTTGTATCATTTATTTATTCATTCATATTTATTTATACATTCTAATTTATGGACAGTCAATGCTCAATTTATAACATGTCCAAAAAGTATAAAATAGAACACATTATAAAACAAAATTAAATGAGTAAATTGTAAAATGCAACTTCAAGAGCATGTGCAACCAAACCATTCACTTTCTATTCAAATATCAATAGTAAAAGTTTGTTTTAAGAGCAGTTCAGTCATATTCACTACACAAACATCAAAGTGCACAACTTCCAAATTCTTGCTACTGGTTTATTCTTGGTATATAACAATAAATAAATTCCAATAGAAAAACAAACAAACTGTCTGGTGGTTTTAGTAGAAATGGTAAGCATCAGTTAAACTTCGACAGTAATACTGTTTAAAAGTTAAAATAGAAATTTTATATCAGGATATAATTTATTGCAATTTTCTCAAAGGTATATCAGTCTGTACTACAATTCTTCATTTTTAATATATACTAACTGACTGGATATGATACTCTCGGTTACCATGCCAACAGTGTGAAAAATTACATTGAACTTTTTCTATCCAATAAATGTTCAAGATTTAGATTTATTATTTACTAAAAACTGTATGTGACGTATGGGGGAAAAGATCATCTGTGCACGTTTTCTTGAGTTCCAGAATCCCTTCTCATCATTTTAACTATAAATAGTTGAAAGACAAGTAAAAGTTTAATAAAGAAATAAAAATCAATTTTAAAAAAGCATGAAATTAGAAATATTTGAAGAAAATGGACATTTTTGTTCCTGACTTACAGAAAACTTACTTGCATCGGTAAACGAATTACAAGTATGATATTTCTGCATTGCTAACAAAATAGTAACTCACCCTTACCTCTACTCCTACCATTACAAGCAAAAGGAAAGTTCAACATAATGTGCGCATAGTTAAGCTACATTTACGTGCAGAAGCAAAACACGGGACCATCTCAGTATTTGATCAACGGATCAAGGAAATTGGACAAAAACCTGATTGAGCTGGGGGTCATTGACCCGGAAGCTGAAGTACATTATTTGTTGCAAACTAATTAAGTTTTTTAAAAAAATTATAAGATACAAATGGAAGCTAATTCAATATATATCATTGTTTTGTTAAAATAAACATTATTTTTCTGTTTGATAATTAGTATAGTCTCCAATTGTATAAAAACAATTTTGTAGATGAAAGGGTTTTACTTTTAACTTAAATTTGTGAACTGACTTCAATTGTTTAATGTCATCTGGCAATGTGTTGTAAAGTAACATACATGTGTTGTATGTGGATTTCTGACGGTGAGCTGTTGATACTGACACTTCATGAACATGATTTCTACGATGTGTGTTGTAATTATAAATATCAGAATTGCATATGTTCCCATCATTAAGTAAGTCACTTTTGACAAATATTACAGATTCGTAAATAAATCGGCAAGGCAGTGGTAAGAGTCCAAGCTCAATGAAGAGAGGCTTGCAGGGATCACGTGGATGGCATTTTTTCATTATTCGAATAATTTTCTTTTGCAATCGAAAGGTTTGAGTACATGATGAGTTTCCCTACAATATTATGCGATATCTCTGGCGGTAATGCATATTTGCAAAATACTCACAATGAGCTGCATGATGGCTGACAGATTTTGAAAGAATTCTGAATAATGAACTTAATTTAGTGTTTAGTTTTGTTATATATACATTTCATTTGAGGTTTCACTGAATTGAGAGACCTAGAAATTTTGTTACCTGAATGTCAGCTAATTGCATATTGTTCACTTTCAATGGAGCATGCGATTGCTGATTTGAAATGCAAAAATGCGTTGAAACTGTTTTTCCTTTGTTAACTATTAATTTGTTATTACAAGATCAATTTGAAACTTCTGAAATCATACTGTTTATTGTTTATTTTGTGGAAAGAACATTCATGTCATCGACAAACAGAACCGTTCTTCCGTTTTTAATAGACGAGGGCATATCATTTACGTATAACAGAAAGAGGATAGATTTTAAGATCGAGCCTTGTGGCATCCCATATTCAATTGGTAAAGAATTGGAAAGATAAATAAATAATGTTCTTTCGTGCCAGTACGGTATTTCTTTGAGATTAATGTTTAAGGTTATCCAATCTAGTGAGATTCCATGAATTCCATGGGAAGGTAATTTTCATAGCAAGATGGAATGGTTAATAACGTCAAAAACTTTTGCAAGATCTAAAAATATTGCAATGGGTGCTTCATTTTGGTCCATTGATGAAGCAACATCTTTAAGAAAAGGTAAAATGGCAGTTTCCGTAGATTTTGATTTTCTAAGCCCGGGTTCTGAGTCTGAAAATGCTTCATTTTTCCTGAGAAAAATTTTCCATTTGTGTATAGATAAGCCTCTCTAATATTTTTGAGAAATCTGACAAATAAGAAATTGGTCGGTAATTTTGAATTCCATTTTCGTTCCCTTTTTTAAAAAGGAACTTAATTTTTGATGTTATGAAAATATCTGGAAATATTCATTTGCATAAAGATGCATTGAAAATGTGATTGACATTGTAAGAATTTAATGTCACTTAATGCATGCAAGGAATATGTGTTAGTTTTCATGAAACATTGTGTCAATAATACAAAACATAGGGATTATCTGTGATCTTCACAAGAGCTTGCTGTATGGTTGTGTCATGAGGTCTCTCCTGAGATTCATGTACACATTGTTATTCGTACTTAGTATGAATGCATATCTAGTAAATTGTTGATTTGCATTTTCTCACTCTTGAAATTGGATGTGTTATAGTATTGTGCACTGTTTTCATGGCATCCTGAAAATGCTTTTGCACCTAGGAGGTCCTTCAATAACATCCAGGACTATATAGTCCGGTGATCAGATGGTCACCTCCTCTACAGATTTCTTGGTTATTTGGATATAATGCATCAACTTGGGATAATTGTCAATGCCAATTTCAAAGTATTGTTACATTTTAACATTATTATATTAACAACTTTTATGTTAAATAGTTGTCTCCATACTTAAAATTGTCAAAAAGCACATGTTCCATTTTTATCAAGTTATTGCAAATTTTTATTTGATAGGGAATAATGATGATTCATTCTTTATAAACTTGGGCGCAATTTGCTGCACATTTCACCCTGATAAAGGTAGCAGTTTGACGATCTAAATGTTGGCATCTGCACCTAGGACTAGCGTTAGTAAATTCTAGTTCACGCAAAATTGAGATATTCGAAAGCTTAATGAGCTAGATATGAAAATTGATGAAAAGATTTAGAAGCTTGACAATACATATTACTTGCCAAAGTCTTTAAATCATCATCAATCAGTCATGGCTGATGCTGGGTCACTCAAAGCTCGCCATACATTAGAAGCCCCCACAAGGTGTTTTTTATTGGAAAACTTAAAGCATATTAAACAAATATATTTTGAATTTCATTGAAAACTCATGCTGCTTTGAAATATTCAAGTGTTCTTAATTACATTATAGAAATGTATTTGGTTTTTAAATTATGAAATAGCTTGTTTTATTATGTAGTACTTTACTATAAAACCCATTTTCAGCAGTTTATGTAGATGAATATTTACACATGTAAATCAGAAAATAATTTGTTGACTAGAACCTATTGTTGACATTGATTTCTCATTTTATTTTAAATAGATTATTTAGATTTAATTAATACATTATTATTACAAATTATATTCTATTTTCTTTGTTACCTTATGCACTTAACTGAAATTAAATTTTTATTATTCACCTGAAATTTAGGATCCTCACATAAACTATTTTTTACATGCAAGGATTATTTGTGTCATTTTATAAGTTCACATAATTGTGGAACATATATTTCAGTACTCAAATAATTGTTGTTTACTATACAATAAATAAAATAATTTTTTGTTTCAGTTAAATGATTTGGACTTCCGAGATTCAATGTTAACTCTAGGCTTCAGTGAAGCTCATCAAGAAATTCTTTCTGCATTTTTTGAAAACAAGAAAGAGGAGATCCTAAATGTTTTAAACAACTACTCTCATGATTTGCCTCACTTCAAAGATCTGGAATGGCGTTTTGAAGTGCAGGTAAGCTGAATTTCCACATATTAACTTAAGAACAATTTTTTTCAGAAAGTTTTATTTATTTATCATAAACACCTTTGCAGGATTGCAAACTGATTCAAAACAAATCTCATCTATTATTAAAGTAAAGAAGATACACTTTCATACATATTCAGCTCTAAAAATAACTTTCAATGTTACAAAAAGTTTCTTACTCTTTTGTATATTGAATTAAAAATTATTACATTGGGCATAGATTATAAAATCATTTTTAAAAGCAATGTTTCAAAATATTGTCTAAAAGACAGAATTTTTGCTGAAGGCAAATTTAAAAAAACAAACTTTTTTTCCATGTGTGTGAACTTGCGTAATTCTACCCTGCAGCTTGCTTCCCGGAGTTTACAGCATCAAATTACACCTTTGATCACTATGAAACTGTCTCTGGAGAATCGTCGTGGATCAGTGGCTATACCTGGAGAACAGTTGGTGCTGCAGACGGATCCTACCAATTTGGTTCATCTCACTCAAGTTCTGGAAGAAGCTTTGCTGGAAGCCCGCAGTCAGCACACTCGGCGCTTCCAGAGATACATTAAATAGCCAATGGCTTGTCTGTGATGTTCAAAGACAAAGGTGAAGTTGCTGTGGAAAACCAGACTATTTTGTGCCAAGCATATGAACAGAAAGAAAGCAGTATGCATGTGCATTTAAAAAACTATTTGTTGACTAGTTCAAGTCCCAACCAACCAACAAAACAGTCAAAATTGTTTATTCTTTATTATAATTTAATAAGTATTGTAATTTTTCATTGAATGAATGTTATAGTAATCAATATTCAATTACTAGGAAAAAGAAAATTTGTACACAGTAATTAGAGAATTTCACTTGAATTTTATTCAACTAATTGTTTGTATTTGTATGAAAAAAATAATTTCTTAATGGATTAATTGCCTTAATACTCAAAACATAATAAAGGACTAAAAGTGACCAACATTAAAATATTACTCTAAATGATTACAAAGAATATTTTATACTGTATTCTGCGTGACTTAATCATTTTGTTTTTTTGAAGAATTGTGTTCTTCCTTGTTGATGTTCAATTAATAAAATGCTCAATATTCCTGCCTTAATCTTAAAGAAACTTTCATTTTTTTCAATTTCATAGAATATTTTGTAGATAATCTACTCTGAAAACATTGAGTCTGCATAGTGTAAGAAATCTTACATGTGGTTTTCAATCAATGAATGCTGAAACTGAAAACTGAATACTTTTGTGAATTTGCTTTTCAAGAAAAATTCAAGAACCATTAGGTTCTAATTTTTGTTATTGAAACATTACAGCATATTTAGAAGCAGTGAAAATAAAGTGGAGAAAAATCAAAGAAATTGAGGAAGTATAGTTAAACAAGATTTGGTTTCAAATCTATTATATTTTAAAATGTGTTAGTTGTATAAATGTGTTTATAAATTACCTGTAATTCTAGATGATTATTACTTTCTCGTCCTTACAAAGGTACTTCGTAAAAAGGGAAAGTTATGAAATCGTGCACTGGAAAGTGGCGAATTTTTGGCAGAGAAACTCATATTGCTGGGAACCAAAAAAGTGTGTAATTCCTTTTTCTAAAAATAGAACTGGGCTCTGGTAACGAAAAAGTGTCTAATTCCTGTTTCTAAATACCGAAAAAAAAATCCTCTAACCCATGATGTATTCAGAATCCATGTTTTGTGGGTCCTCAATACCAAAAAATCAATTTACGACAAAACATGTCTGTCCAATTGTGGTCAACGCTAGTGCCCAAACCGTTCACCCAATTTTCTTCAAAATATATATTCGTTGGTCGATCTGAATTGACTTGAGACTTCGCAAGTTTGAAAAGGATATATTGAGTGTACTTTACATAAAACCTCAAAAACATTTTAAAAACTTTCTCAAAAATAGCACCATGTTGTTTGATCGAACTTTGTCCTTGGATAGCACAAAGGACACTTAAGAAAATGGTGCAGGTCTCAAGTTCGTTGAAATCTGAGATTTTTTGAAAATTGCAAGAGCCCTATATTTTGGCTGCCTTCCTACAATTACAATTTTGAAGATAAATATTTCTTTTTCTTAATGAATTTTGTCCTTAAAGACAAATCTTTAAATAAGTTCTTGTTCAATTTTTTGAATATATGTGTAGTTTTCATGTAATTTGACAGGAAATAGGACAATTTTTAAATAAAATTAACAATTTTTTCAAAAACCGCTGTAAATGTTTTCTTTAATTTTTGGTGGATAGAAGAAAGGATGCTATGGTGTGGGTCTCAGTTTCGGCAAACTCCGTATTTTCGAAAATTGCAAATTTATAAATAATGCGAGAAAGTATGTGCCGTTGGAGCGTCGTTAGTTGTAAAATGCTTTAAAATTAGTTGAATACCGAAGGAAATTTTTTTTATAGATAAACATCGTGAAAACTTTTCTTGTTAAAATGTATTGAATTCTTTCTCTTGTTAGTATTACTGTGTTTTGTTATTTTTTTATTGGTTAAGGAATTGATGATAAAAATTTGGCATTTTTTGAAAAAGAAAGCCCAGGTCTATTTTATTGGGCACGTACTTTTCTCTAGCTTTGCTAAACTTTATTCTGTACATATAGTATATTTCATTTTCGTGCCTGATAGAAATCAGAAAAGCATTTGGTTTATTCTTGAATGAAGACTGCCTTGTCAAAGGTGGAACCCAACTGAGGCCTCACCCTGACATATTCGGAGCTGTCTGGACGAATTAGAACATTTTTGCCGTTAATCATTGTCTATAATTGTATAGCGACTACGAAATTGTTGGTCATTTAGAGTGGGAACTGTAAAATGAAAAATTCCGAAAGCGATTTGCGCTTAGACAATTACGATCACGCGTTGCATTCGTAGCGTGCTCTCAACATGACAATGTGGAGTTATTCATTCTTAACTACAGCATCTGCACCACGCTAAAAGTGCTGGTAACAATAGGTGCTCATGCTTAGGTGGCACGGTTGCACAACTCTCAAGTAATCGTAAGATATTTAAATATGTTTGTGATATTGTAGCCTATATTTCCCATTTAATGCCATTTAATATTCGAGATATTGCAGCCTTGTCGATGTGCAAAAGCGTTTCGAAATCATTGTGCCCGTCGAGCTCTCCAGGAGCTCTCTCTGGATTATAGTCGCAAACCAGGCAGCGCACCGATTTGTGATGTCACGCTTATGGTCGTTTAAATGCGGCTCCAGACATGAGGCATTCGGCGAATCCCGAGTCGTGTGGACAGGGTGCTTGCGATTCGCCGAGCGCCGAACATTCGGTATTCGCCGTACCTACCGCATGTCGGTTTTTAGGGCACATCAAAGGAAGTTAAAATTCGCACATCGCTACTCGAGATTGGGCGAACTGTCGCTCGCTATGTGTGAAGCCGCCGTAGGCTAATTACTCACGAACGTCAAATGACGGACGATAAAGTACCTGTGAGGTTCGTTGCTGCTGCTGTTCGTGAACTGGGACCGACAAATGATTTAATTTGTCGGTCCGAGTACATACTTTACATTTTGAAAAGTTAATTATTGGTATCGTTGTAAGAAATAAAATCATGAATTCGCGGATAATTTTACATTAGGAGAGCATACATCCCTGAAAAGTTACAGATTAAATTTTTTTTGCAAACGATAATAGGCTAGGGAAGTTTAAGAAATATTTTTCTTTTATTAACATCACCAACAGTAACAACCACAAAGATCGTGAAATGAACTAGGGTAAAACAAGTCCAAATAGTGCTTTTTTTAGTGCTGGAGTGCGATCTCTGTATTTTGAAATCTTGTCCGTTTTTTATTTTGTGTGAAATATATTACCTGCAGTTGTCTCAATGACAAACTAGTAGAAAAACTCGAAAAGCTCGGGAAATCAAAACATGGATCTAGGATCTAGAACCATGGATATTGAAGGTGAGCACACGTAACGTAGACTAAGCAAAATATTATGTAAGTAATTTTTCTATATTGGTTTTTAGTGTCACACTAGCGTTGGGTTAACGTGCGTTGTAGATTAACGTTGCATCTTATCCAAAACGGCACACG
The DNA here is from genome assembly GCA_038098605.1 of Gryllus longicercus. Lineage (NCBI taxonomy): Eukaryota > Metazoa > Arthropoda > Insecta > Orthoptera > Gryllidae > Gryllus > Gryllus longicercus. Next base: position 93,575 of record JAZDUA010000156.1, read on the forward strand.
AGCGCTTTTGGCGACGCCCGTCGCCTAGCGAACGTCGCGCGTAGAAAGCTAGAAAACGTGCGTTACCTTTGGCTTGTGTTGCATTGTAGCTTGTGCAATAAGCCACATGATTTTATCAACGCGCGTTCAACGGACGTTTGACCGGTTTAAGTAGCTCCGGGCATCAATTGATGTCACTGCAGTGCCTCTGAACGAGAGGTTCTAGGGTTCGATTTGCGATTGGCAGTATTTTAGACAATAGCTACAGACCTAGGTCGAATTCAGCTGCTGTCTGGAGGTGATTCAAACGGCCGGCTGCTCTGGTTGACAGTTTTCGTGGTTTCTCCGATCAAGTACCCTAACAAATGGGCCACGGCCGCGCGCTATCTTTACTTCCCTTTCCTTGTCCTATCCTAACCCCATACTTACACGCACTACACTACCGCATACGACGCGAGACATGTCGGAAGGTTAGAATTTGTCCCGGCTGCGGCGGTGCCCCGTTGGTGGGAAACACCTAATTGCGGGGAAACCCCAGACAGTCGCCACTACCCGCTATAAAACGTGCTACACTTACGAGACTAATAACCTTAGCAGTTGACGCGTCCAGGATCACTAATCAGTCAACGGACGATTGATCTGTGGAAATCTTAGCTCTCAAAGGGAAGGTAATATTTTATTTCAGGTGGGTTTTTGACGCGTCTCGGTCTCTTGATGGAGAATTGATCAGACCCGTTTCCAAATCCGCCCAGACAATTCTAAGAACTTTCCAAAAACGTGTTTTTGCGTGTTTAGTGGATAGACAGAAAATTAAACCAAATTCAGTTATGTAAATACATGCATGTATGCGATGATGATTAAACCCTATTACCCATAGGTAAATTTCGTTCCACGACGCCATAATTTTCTTCCATGAGAATGTCTGATAGATGTGCAGCAAGTGAATCGCGCGGCGGAACTGTGATGCTGCTTTGAAGTATTGTCGTACTTATAATAAATTTGCAAAAACCTGTGCACAGTATTACCTTGGAACTTCTTAAATTTGGAGAACTTCAAGTGAATATGAAGAACTGGAGTAATGATAGAAAATGAAAGCACATCCATATTCAATTTTTGACATTTACGTTCTTAAGCGAGCAAATACCAATTTTCTGACGAATGCGACAAACAACTTATTCTTATTAAACTTAACTAAAACCCTACTGCCATAAATATTCAAAACAGTCGCCTTTTAATATTTATTTAGATTCGTGTACAAAACGATTAATAGAGAAATTGCAAAAGTAGATGTAAACCACATTCAGACTGAGATTGTGGAGTTTTAAACTCTTCAAAAATTAGAGGTAAAATATCTCATGGAAATACGAAGCAAATCTGGGAAAGATTCAAATGTAGTTGAAAAGATTTTGCGTCAGAAGTTTCGGAACTAATTGTGAATGATCTTATATTGAGATTACAGCGACGCCACATCCAGCTAGAAGATTAGCATTTTAAATTTAATGAATGACTCGGACTTCCTACTAAAATGTGAATTTCGCTCGGGTGTGCGTTGAGTGTTACGTTCGGGCCCGCAATGCCGGCGTGCCCAGATAAAAGAGAGCGTATTTTTAGGCTGATCGTTTTGCGATTATTAGAAATATTAATTACTTCATACTTTGCGATAGTTGATTCAATAAAATATTAAAAACAGCATCTTCTAAAAGAACGATTTTTTCTGCTTCGTAAGCTTACATAACCCTGTTCGTAAACCAATAACGGTAAGTAATTCATTTAGGTTTTATAACAGTCTTAAATAATAAAGGCTGATTTTTCCTCCATTTATAACAATAAACACGGCACACAAAGTTTCTTTTGATTACGTTTGAAGCTTGCCATCGTATGGGATAACGCTCATACGAGAGCGCTGCCGAGAGGGCCGTCCAAAATACTTTAAATTTAATATTTAAATACTTCGCCAAAATATTTTGTAAATAAGAATTTAAATACATATTAAACATACATAAAGTTTTGATTTGGTAAATACATACGCATTTAAAGTACTTAAAATACTCAAAATATAGTAAATACAATTTTATTATATGTTTTATTGCAACAACATAATTGCCAATCGCAATAAATTAGTAATTGACAGTCAAAGTGTAAACAGCCAAAATTAGGTGTTCTTTTCAAAGGGCAGTAGTCATATGAGTGCATTGCCTTCATGTTGATTCATTTAGCTATACTAGTTGATTATGCATAAAACCTTACTTTCACAGATTTTAATAGAGACTAACTGCTGCCAATGGTTGTAGTGAATGGGTATTTCAAATGCGAGTATTTAAATGCTGTCCAGTCCTGAAAAGACACATTGCAAAAATTATACTGTATTTATTTTAAGATGATTTTTCTTAATTAATATAACCAAACAATCAACGAAAGTAAAAAAAAGAAAAATCAGGCATATCTGAATTAACTGTTCAACGAACTTTGGAATGAAAGTAAAAATTAAATCCACGTATTTTTATTTTATTAAAGTATTTTAAGTATTTCTTCTTTTACGCCTGTTTTATGTATTTAAATGTATCTCCAAAATACATGTCAAAAACCCTCAAAAATACATGTTTTCACGTACACACCATGTGTTTTAGAGACGTATTTCAAATTCAAGTATTTAAATACTGCCCAACTCCGGTTGCCGACAACGCTTTTCAATAAACAGTAGTTAGAATTAGGGGGTTGATAGTGTTGTGACCAGAAAACAACAAAGATAAACACGGTTTCTTACGACGTGTTTTATTTCACAATCCAAAAGAGCAAATCCAAATAACAATAGCCAAGTTCCAACCAAATTCCAGATGAGAGTCCAAACACGTCGCTAGTTCACCAAAATATCCGTGGGGCTGTCCAGAATCCGTTAGCACTTCGACGTATCACTTATTCACAATGTAACTCACTAATCACTTGTAGGCGCTCGCTATCGACTGGCTCCTGCTTGCCCGAGCGGCTCTTTTATAGCCCGCTCGAGGCGAAGGTCCGCTGGCCAACCCGGTGATACGGGTGAGTTCTCGCGCGCCGCTGTCTGCTCGAGCGTGACGGTACTGCTGCGCTGTCGGACAGCGCACTCTCTTGGGCGGTATTGGTACCGTCATCCGGCGGCAACTTTAAGGGTGTCTGTTCGGCCACGGCACCCTCCGCGCCCAAATGCGTTGCGTATGGCGCAAAACGCACTGAACGAGTAACCCTCCTGGGCCGGAGTTCTGTCCTGGTCGAACAGGCGGATTCTCTGCTGCTGCTGGTGGCTGCTTCCTCCCGCGTGTCCGCTGCAACTGCTGGTGTTCCAACGGCCGTGCGCTCCTGTGGGACATAAATTATTTCCCTCATCACTTTCCTGCGGAATTCCTCGGGTGATATCCACGGCCTGTTGTCTACTTGACTCTCGTTAGTTCGAGGTCTGATCTGCCCCTGGTGGCGTGTGACCAGCCTTTCTAAGGTTCGTACCGCATAAACTCTGCTGCCTCGAACCTCTTGTATTACCCCGGGCACCCATGCTGGCTCTTTCTTAAGTGACTGAATATATACCTTGTCACCTACCTTGTATTTTGGTCTAATACCTCCAGCTCTATGCGGGTCGCTAGGGCTCAGCAGTGACAGCAGGGTCCGGGGCTGCCTGCCGTGGAGCACTTCAGCTGGGCTTCTGCCCGTTGAGCCTGGCAGGACCCTGTACGTTGCCAGGACCCTTAAGAGTGCTCGGGACTTTGGTGTCCCCGCTGCCCGCGCTTTCCCCATAGCCGTTTTGAAGGTTCGGACGAACCTCTCCGCTTCTCCATTAGACTGTGGGTGGAAAGGCGGTGCACAGATGTGTTGGATGCCGTTGCTCGCACAAAATTTTGCGAATTCTTGGGACGAAAACTGCGGACCATTGTCTGAAATCAATACCACAGGTAGACCCTCTGTAACAAAGATCCTCTCCAGCATCTCTACGGTCTGTGTAGAGGTGGTGCTTCCCATCTCAATCACATACGGGTAGTTGGACTTCGCGTCCACTACCACCAACCACATGGACCCCCAAAAGGGGCCGGCGAAATCCACGTGGACCCTTTCCCACGGTTCCGCCGGTTCCGGCCAAGGTGTCAAGTCTTTGGGGGGGGGGCGCTTTGGTTAAGCTGGCAAGCCTCGCATCTCTTTAGCATTTGTTCAATGTCGTTGTTCATACCTGGCCACGTACAGTGCCGTCGCGCCAGCTGCTTCGTACGTACTACTCCCCAGTGCCCTTGATGTAACAATTTAAGCACTGTCTGTCTGAGGCTCTTGGGTATGATTACCTTTGTGAACTCTTCGCCCTCTAACAATAGAACTCCAGCTTTGCACGACAATCTGTCCTGTTTGTTAAACCACCTGGCGTTGCTTCTTAATCTTCTTGTTGGCCAACCTTCTCTGATGAAGCGCCGTACCTGGTTCAACTCCGGGTCCTTGTCCGTCTCCCTCGCTATAGTCCTTGCCTCTAACGGAAAATCTGCTAGGTTTCCCAGATCCTCCAGGTCCAACTGGAGGCATTCTTCTTCAGACGCGTCGAATTCTGGGTCTGGGCCGGCGGGTAGTCTAGACAACGCGTCCGCGTTCGCGTGCTGCGACGTGCTTCTATAATGGATCTGGTAGTCGTAATCTGCAAGAAACAACGCCCACCTCTGCAGCTTCTTGGCTGTGGATTCTGGGATCTTCTTCCCTGGGTGAAAGAGTTGCACCAGCGGTTTATGGTCAGTGATGATGTGAAATTTGGTCCCGTAAAGGAACTCGTTGAATTTTCTCACCGCAAAAATGATCGCCAATGCTTCCTTATCTATCTGGGAGTAATTTCTCTGGTGTTTGTTTAGAGTTTTCGACATAAAAGCGATTGGTCTCTCGACCCCTTTTCCATCTTTTTGGGATAACACCGCCCCCAGACCGTAATCTGAGGCATCTGCCGCCACAGTTGTGATCCTTCCCGGGACAAAATGATTAAGTCTTACCGTGCGCAGTAACTCTTGTTTTAAACTGTTCCAAGCTTTGTTGCATTCTTCCGACCATACAAATTTGACCCCTTTCTTTCTCAGATGGTTTAAAGGAGCTGCTATCGTCGAAAAGTTTCTAATGAATTTATTATAGTAGTTAACTTTGCCTAACAGTGCTTGCAGTTGTTTTAGATCTGCTGGCGGAGGCATCTGAATAATAGCTTGTACGTGCTGCTGGGTAGGGGCTATCCCCGAGCTGTCTAACACGTGTCCCAGAAAAACTACTTTTTCTTTGAAGAATTCACATTTCTCCTGATTTACCTTAAAACCATTGTCTCGCAAAACCGTGAACAACTTTCTCAGGTTTTGTTTATGGTCTTCTAAGCTGCGTCCTGTGACGATGATATCATCCAGATAATTGCAGCAACCATCCAGGCCCGAGGTGATTTGCTCCAGACAGCGCTGGAAGATTGCTGCCGCGGAGTTTACCCCAAAGGGCAATCTATTGTAGCTAAACAACCCGAGCGGTGTGTTGATTACCAATACTTCCTTGGCCGCGGGATCCAAAGGTATTTGCAGGTAAGCATCTCTGAGGTCTATTTAGAAAACTGTTGTCCGCCTGACAGTTTGTAGAAAAGATCTTCCGGCTTGGGAATCGGATATTGCTCAACTTCCACCTGTTGGTTCACCGTGCTTTTGAAGTCGCCACACAACCTAATCTTCCCGTTCGATTTTTTCACTAGAACTAAAGGCGTGGCCCACTGGCTCACTGTTACTGGCGTAATCACCCCTTCTTTCTGCAGTCGTGTTAGTTCTTCTTTCACTTTGTCCCTAAGTGCCCATGGCACCGGTCTCGCTTTGTAAAAGCGTGGTTTATGTCCCTCTTTAAGCTGGATCTTAGCCTGGAAGCTCTTGCACTCTCCCAACCCTGGCGAAAACACCTCCGCGAACTCAGAAACTAAATCCTTGATGACGTGAACCTCATCCTGGTCTGATACCTGGTTTACCTCGTCTACAACTCCAAACCCCAGTTTATCGAAGGAGTCCAACCCCAGGATATTGGTTACGTCATACCGGTCGACCACTAATATTTCTATGACTGCCTGCTTGCTCTTGTATGATGCTTGCACGCGCACACTCCCTAGCACCTTAATGGGCGTCTTCCCGAAACTGGTCAATCTTTTTTGTACTTTTGCGTAACCGGGAGACCCTAAACGGCGGTACGTGTTTAGATTGATTAGCGTAACCGGTGCTCCCGTATCTAACAGGAAGTCTACTGGTTGACTGTCTAACTTAATTCGCACCGTTAATTTTTTTTGCTCCTCTCCGCTAATGACCTCACTAACCATGGCTACCTCCATGTCTTCTTCGTGTCTTGCGCTTCGTGCCGCATGTCGTTTTTGTTCACAGACTTCTTGGATGTGGCCCACTCTTGCAGTAAAAGCATTGTGCTTCCCTGAACCTGCACTCGGCTCTATTGTGATACTTTCCGCAACCTTTACAAGATTTCTTTCTCTTGAAAATGTTCGTATTTTTCCTTTCCTTTGAGTCGCTGCCCCACTTTGCCGACTTTGCCCCTATCTGATTATTCTGTCTACCTTTTCTCACTTCACTTCTTTTCTCTCGCGCCGTTCTCATACTGACACTACTACTTAAACTGTCAACACTGTCTGAGCTACTGTCTTTCACTGAATTGTCAGCGGTAACACTACACACGCATGATCCGGCCGTGATTTGGCGGGCTGTCTCACGCGTGGTCTCGTAAGTCTTGCACAAGGTTTTTACTTCTTCCAATGAAGGATCTCCGTTCTGCAAAGCTAAAAACCGAATTTTGTCTTCCGGCGTGTGCAAGACTACCATATCTCTGATCAGTGTTTCAGCGTATGATGTCTCTCCCTCTGATGGCGGGCATTTGAATTGACACTGCCGCGCCAGGCCAGCTAACTCTGTAATCCACTCGCAGTGCGACTGTCCTTCGCTTTTCCTGCACTGGAAGAACTTATACCTGGCCGCCAGTACATGTGGCGTTTTGTTAAAGTAAGTGTCTAATTTGTGTTTAATTTCTTCCCAACTCCACTCTGTTGAGTCTCTTTCTGGGAGTAGTTTTCCTAACAAACTAGTCACTTTGCTCCCTACGCAGCTTAGAAAAAACGCTTTTTTTGTTTTTGCGTCTCCTACCTGGTGACATAATAAATGTTGTTCGAACCTCTCTAGGTACTCTGACCACTCCTCCGAGTCGGGCTGGAAACAGTGGAATGGGGGCGGGGGGCGTCTGTTGATTGCTTCCAACAAAATCGCCAGCTGCTGCGCATGCGCCTCTGCTTGCTGCCGCTGCGCCTCAGCTTGTTGCCGTTGCTGCTGCGCGAACGCCTCCTGTTGCAGCTGCATCTGCTGCTGCATGAGTGCTAGCATTTGCACTATCGGATCGCCGGCCTCCATTTTACTTTTCCTCGTCGCCAAGTTGTTGTGACCAGAAAACAACAAAGATAAACACGGTTTCTTACGACGTGTTTTATTTCACAATCCAAAAGAGCAAATCCAAATAACAATAGCCAAGTTCCAACCAAATTCCAGATGAGAGTCCAAACACGTCGCTAGTTCACCAAAATATCCGTGGGGCTGTCCAGAATCCGTTAGCACTTCGACGTATCACTTATTCACAATGTAACTCACTAATCACTTGTAGGCGCTCGCTATCGACTGGCTCCTGCTTGCCCGAGCGGCTCTTTTATAGCCCGCTCGAGGCGAAGGTCCGCTGGCCAACCCGGTGATACGGGTGAGTTCTCGCGCGCCGCTGTCTGCTCGAGCGTGACGGTACTGCTGCGCTGTCGGACAGCGCACTCTCTTGGGCGGTATTGGTACCGTCATCCGGCGGCAACTTTAAGGGTGTCTGTTCGGCCACGGCAGATAGCATCGTCTTGACTTGTACCTCCTTGTTTAATGCTTCAGTTAATGAGACTTGAATCAGATTATGCGTCGCTGAAGTATTGTGTGTGTGTGTCTAAAGAAAATATCCACAATATTAATTTTATATTAAAGGGGCCCAGATAAATGATTTTCGGCTGGCCCGCACTCATTTCGTTACGCTATTGGTTCAAAACCCCCAATTCAGCTGCATAATGAAGGCCAATTTACCAAGGACCGCGTCTTCAACAGTAGGATGTTACGTTTGGGTCAACTGTAACCATCATGATACGCACTTAATATTTCTACGTAAAGGACCTTTCCCAAGTAATCATTTGGGCTGGTATCGTACATGATACGCCTATAAAGGCCTTATGTTATGAGGACCATTTGAGCTTGCGTTCCTAAATAGGAATATGGATGGAGTTCTTTGCTCGTGAATTATTTCTTTAAAGTTCTTCTCTCGGTACCTTCGCAAAAGCGACGGAGCAAAAACGATGGTGAGTCGCCTCAGCTCTTTCGAGAAGAGCGAACATTTATTTCTTTGGCGTCTTTCCCAATTGCTAAATAGGTAGAGGAGACTCCATCGTTTAGCCTCGCTCATCCTTGTCTATACTCCTCCCCCTTTGAACCGGGAGAGGTGGCTCAGGGCATCAACGGATGTCACGGCAGTGCCTCTGAGCGGGAGGTCCTGCCGGAGCAGTACCCTAACGGGCTATGGATCGCGGGCGATCTTTCCTTTCGCTTCCTTGCCCTATCCCCACCCCTTACTCACACACTCTTACATGCACTATACTACCACACATGCTAGGGGACCGCTCGGGAGCTTAGAGCTAGTCCCGGCCGGGGCGGTGCCCCGCTACTGTGTGACACCTAATTATGGGAAATCTCCGCTAGCCGACTGGTAGGTCGGCGCCGGATGTCACCATCGAACGGGGGAGGATCACCGGCACTTCCCGATGAAAAAACATGCACTGCATATACAGGACTAATGACCTTGGCCGTTGATGCGCCCGTAATCACTAAGCAATCAATCAAGTTAAACTTCTCCCCAGAACTTACGGAGCGAATTGTTGTAGGAGCGTTCGAGAGGGTCAGGTCTGCGCCAGGCATATTCAAACGTGTGGGACCACATGTGGTTGAGCGATGAACGCATGAATGGACTCAGGACGACACTGAACACGGCTGTAAGTGCAACGAGCGATGCCCATAAATCAGTTAAATGTGCCTTGTGTAAGGCAGTACAATGCATACAAAATGTCTCCGCAGTGGCAGCCTTGCCGTTTCACTCCCCTTTCTCCAACCTTGCACAGGGACTGATCCAGAGATAAATTTTGGGAGGGGAAATTAAAAATGATTTGGTCGAATGTGTTACAGATGTAAAATGTTTTTATTTTGTAAATATTTATCGCAGGTTACACTCAGTTCATGCTGCGCTACGAGTTTATTCTTTTTAATGATAATCCGAAAATATTTTTGCATGAAAGTTTTGTGACAACTTGAAATTAATATTTACTGATAAATTTTAGGGAGGGAAATTTTCCTCATTTCCCTCCCCGTGGATCCGCGCCTGACCTTGCGAGCGAATCAGAGAGAAGACGTCTTCGTTCTACTCCAAACCAACTCAACAAGCTGGGTTCAGGGCACCCCTCAAACTCTTTTAGTCTGCGTTCCTGAGAACAAGTTGAAAGAAGCTGCTGAAAATCCTGCAAACAGAAAAAGGAAGAGATCTGATGACTAGAAATATTACTCCTCTCGTGTAATTAATGACACGAAAACAAGACATTCTTTGCGTGAAATAATGAGTGAACAATTTGAGGCAATCGTGTCACTGTGGACGGACGATTGTGGCATCATCCTCTACGAACCTCGACTTCCTAGAACTGGCCTTCATGCATTGGGCGTGGACTCAGTGGCAAGCTGAGCTCGCATCTGCCCTGGGAGAATATCAAAACACGGAGGAATTTGTCAGAGTGCAATGCAATTTAGTCATATCCGTGTATAAAAGGGTTACATTGGTGAAGAAGTGATTGCGAAAAGACTTTCTGAACGCATTGTTGCTTAATTTATCCCATCTCACGTGACTCTATGAGGTAGAGTCCGGATTCACCGCAGGCCCCCTTACTAAAGTATATTGTCACAAACGTGCGAATGTCATGCTTAGTAGCTTTTCCTTCTTATCGTTCAAGGTTGGCACGTTAATACATGCCCAGTTGTGAGAAGCAAGAGGAGTAACACACTCCACGTGGTGCTAGTACTGAAGTGTGTCGTGGGGATTGCATAACCACCAGGCGTTGAAAAATCGTTGTCCCTACATGGAGTTGCAGGGCAGTGACGTAGAGATTTGGTTGGTTGATTGATTGATTGATTACTGATTCCGGGCGTGTCAACTTCTAAGGTCATTAGTCTCGTAGGTGTACCGCGTGTTTTATCGCGGGATGTGGCCGTGTTCTTCCAACGCTGGATGGCGAGATCCGGCGCCGACTTACACGTGGGCTTCCGGTTTTCCCTCAACCAGGTATCTCCCACCGCTCCAGCCGGGACAGTGCTCTCGGCATGTGGTAGTGTAGTGCATGTAAGTGTGTGTGTGTGTGTGTGTGAAGTATGGTGTGAGAATAAGACTAGGAAAAGGAAGGCAAGATCGCCCGTGGCCCGTTTGTTATGGTACTGCTCCGGCATTCGCCTGGTTGTAATCGTAGAAACCACGGAAGACTATGGATCAGAGCAACCGACTGAATTTGACCCAGCTATGTAATCAGTGTCGAAAATCCTGCCGCTGTCGGGACTTCATCCCTATGTCCTCGGAGGTCCGGTCAGAGGCACTGCAGTGACATTAATTGATACCCAGTCACCTAAGTCGGTGTAGAGTTTTGGTTGCATATATCTGTCTTTTTCTCTCGCCTCTCTCTCTGCTCTCTCTCCTATTCCACTCTGCCCCAGCCTTTGTCAGTTTTGTTACACTCTCTATTCCAGACTAACTCTAGAGTTCATGGAGCAATTTCAAGCAACTTGACACTCGCGTGACTAAAAATCTGGGGGGAAATTACTGTAGGTCTGTGAGAGAGGTAATGTGTGTAGGACCCTGCTCTATCATTTACTGGGAATGATTGACCAAAACCAAAGAAATTACTGAAAATACTGAAATTGAGAGTATATTAGTGCCAAATAGTTTTTTTATGATGAAACATTTTTTTGATGATATTTTTGTGTGTTGCAATTCATAAACTGTTCATTTCTAAAGAATGTGCCTGTTTTAAGTTATTTTCAAAATAATAAGAAAATAATTATAGTAAACATTGTTTTCATTTGTCATTAGTTATAAGATAAAGAAATAAAAAAGGAAAAAGAAACTGTTATATTCTGTAAAGAATTCTGGTAGAGGTCAAAAAACAAGCTCTATGAGAAGTTAAGATCAACTGCATGAAGTTGTCAAGAGCAATCAAAGTGATCACCTAATAAGATCATGTCATCTCATCTTCTGCCTGTCATTTAGGGATGGAATGAAGCCTTTCACAGCTCTCAGCCTGATATTGGATTATGATTAGTATTATTACTATAAAAGGGTGAGTGAGCCATTTCTCTTTGTGCGAGTGAGCCTCCTCAGAGCACAGCCCCACAGTCAGCCAAAGGACTTGAAGTAGGCACCTCTGGTTGTTTTCTTCAGGTTCATAATGGACAGTAAGTGTTAATAGTTCTTATACATTCAAATAATGTACACGTATATACTTGTTAGAATTGTCTTGGTTTACATTGATGCAAGAATACCTTTTCAAGATGTTACTTCTTAATGTACACGTATATACTTGATAGAATTGTCTTGGTTTACATTGAGGCAAGAATACCTTTTCAAGATTTTCTTTATTGAATATGTTTGCTACATTCAGATGTAGATTTTATTAATATAATTTTTAATCAAATAATTTGTAAAATGAAGTATTGTTAATAGATTTATGGACATTTTAATGAAGTTAAAACTTTAATAAATTTTAATGTACCAAAATTTCAGATCTCAAAAATTTTATACATTTTTAAGTGTACAACAAACAATGAAGTGACAACTGATTTAAAATATATCAATATTTTTATAAAAGGAAACCAATGGTTCTCAACAGCACATACTATCTCACATTATTTGTAACAGTTACACTTCATGAACTTTGTGTAATTTTGGCATAATTGAAGGATTCAATCAAAATAATTTGTAATCATGTTATGTCGTAGTCTATATCATGCTATTCTGTATATATAGCTTTATTCATTAAACAAATGTTAAAGAAAGAATTTGTGCCATTTTTGAGAAAATTGTGTAAATGTGTTTGGGACTTCAGGTAACTTCGATGAAAATCAAGATATACGTTTGGTTCATGTTTGATGTGTGTTTTTTTTTTTGTCTTTTTGGTAGACATTCTGGCACTTACACCTAGCCTTCTGCAGCCTAAGGCCCCTGAGGCATGGCAGCAGGTTTCAAATGTGACTGTGGTGGATAATGTGCCTCCTGATATGTTACATCTTATCGATGCTCACTGGTAAGTTCTGCACCACCTAAATATCAAAATGGAAAATCCAACATTTATAGACAAAGAAGAATCCTCATCTAATTAGAAAAATACAACACTTCATAAATGTTGGAATTAGGTTAGTTATTGTACAGTTTGCAATTTCAGGGAATACTATTGAATGGCAAAACAATGAAATTAATGCTTGATAGCAGTTGGACCCTATAATATTTGTGTGATTAAACACATGATAAGATTGGAAGTGTTTCTGCATTAAATAAATATTTATATAATTTAAAGTGTATTTTTACATACATGATACAGTAAATCTATTATAATAAAACTACAACAATTTTCATCTGAGATGCACTTGGAATTGAAAAGTGCCCTTTTTAAGTGATTTTATGAACCTGAAAACAAGTGGTGTTTCGTTTACTTTATAGGAGGAATGTAGGCACCCCATTGCTTATCGAGATTTAGCAATCAGCCTAGAATTTCATATTCAAAAATGCATGCTGCGACCCATTCATTGGTGGCATAAGAGGGGTTCCATTCGATAGGGTAACTAGAGTTTGCATCACGTGGGGCATTGTTACCCAGGCAATTATTGTTGGAGTCATTCACTCTCCTTCTGCTTCAATAGATTATAAAAAATGTATTAAGGAGTATCTAGTTTATAAATTATTTAATGGAAGTATGTTTATTATGAAAGTGATTTCTTTCTTTTTTTTGCTGCCTAAAGAAAATTTTAATAACTGATAAGGTTAAATAATAATAAAATTTATAATTATTTTTTTTATAGAAGTTTCATTCTTTTCTCTGATAATAACTTAAAACAAGTAGAGGAAATGTTAATGAAATCAATTTACAAAATTGCAATAAAATTTAACCTGATTAATTTATAAATGCAACATTCAAAGTTATACTTTTAAATTAAAATGTTCTCTTTGTGTTGTCCCTAGTCTTTTAGTCTTAACAAGAGCATACCCCCTCTGCCCCAACTTATTATGCCACTAACCTCAGTTACCAAAGGGTGACCCCTTATACTCATCTACCATGAGGGTCTTAACTTAATAAGCAAACTTCATTAACTGATAGAGCCCCTTCAATCATTCACCAGCCCTAGACTTACACTTATGCCACAATCTCTACTGTTCTTGCATGGCAAGTTGCATCCTCCTCTTCTCATCTAAGTAGAAAAACAATCCAGGACCTTCTGTAAGTTGAAGCTTGAATAATATACATATTATTTAGCTTTGTAATTAAACCTACATGATTCATCAGCATCTCAAGAACAATAACAATAATCTTAACATATAAAATGAATATCAACAATAAATTAATCTTTTTATATTGTTCCCAGGTACCAGTTTCCTCCTTTAAATCCACTTTGGCATGCAATTCTTGGATTTATGATTGGATGTTTGGGCTTTGTGTCGTGGATGGGTAATGGAGTTGTGATCTATATCTTTTCTACGACCAAAGGACTTCGCACCCCTTCCAACCTGCTTGTTGTGAATTTGGCTTTTTCTGATTTCCTCATGATGGTGGTAATGTCACCACCTATGGTAGTTAACTGCTTCTATGAAACATGGGTGTTAGGTACGTCATTTTACTGCAACTAATAAATTGCCAAGTACTGATCATTAATGTAGCATTTTAGGATTGATATTTGAAAATGTTAACTTTCTTACATTGTCATTCAATTTCACTAAAAATCCAAATTATTTCTAAAATATTACTTTGGATGGGTATAAAATATATTTTCAGTATTGAGGATATTTGCTTTTTGATCCCCTAAAGTGACCAAGGGGTCTCTTAAACGTTCAAGAGGCTTCTGAATGCCTCACCAAATTCTAAACATTATAAGTTAAAAATATTTGAAACTAGGATTTTGAAAATTGAGTCAGTCACTTCTAGTCTGTCCTGATTTTAATAAATGTAATAAATAATAATGCAGAGTACTCTAAAAAGAGCCCTCTTCAATACCACAAATATTAGTGTTGCGAATAACAAATGTTAGTCATAGTTAAAATAGCCAATGTTAGCCAATCAAAAGAAGTTTGCATTTTAGATACTTGGAAAATTTTATTGGTGATCATTGGTGCTCATACTTAGCTGGCACTCTGTCATACATGCAAGAAGGGATGAAAAGCAATGGTGTGTCTGCTGCACATCTGTAAGAAAACATTTAACCTACCTTCATACATTGTCTTATTCAGGTCTTGTTCACTCATAATTGATCACATAAAATTCATAATCAGGTACAATTCTCATAATTTGCATCAATTTTTTTCTATTCAACACTGTGTGCCGTGGGGTGCATTTCATGACATTATAAGTATATTTTCAATTCCTTCATTGATAATATCACAGTTACAGAGCTTGACCTTGTTTGCTATTAATTTATCTTCATTATTATTATTATTATTATTATTATTATTATTATTATTATTATTATTATTGTTATTAAAACTTAAAGTTGCAATAAAAGGTGCCTGTTTGGGACAGACAGAATAATTGTAAACAAAATGTGATTTTAATACGAACGTAATAATAGGACAGTTGGTTGCGTTGATATAGGGATCTTAATACTTAACATTTTAGATATCACTGTATTATAAAAATTATTTTTTTATTTTTTACAATTTTAAAACAGGATCTGTAGCTACAAGAATTTTGAAAATTCTAATCATTCCTTTGTGGACTGAATATACTAATAATAATTTATTTCTTTGTGTTTTAATGTCTTTAGGAGAACTGATGTGCCAAATATATGGCATGTGTGGATCCTTGTTTGGCTGTGCTTCCATTTGGACTATGACAATGATTGCAATGGACCGATACAATGTTATTGTAAAGGGCTTAGCAGGCAAGCCTCTGACTATCAAGACTGCTTTGCTACGTATTATTGTAGTGTGGCTCTTTGCTCTAGCATGGACAATTGCACCACTTTTTGGATGGAACAGGTAAAGATCATGTTAATTGTTTCCAATCTTCTTTGTTAACACTCACATGTATATTGTGAGTATTTTGTAGGAAGAAAGAAAAAATGGCTGTGCCTTTGATTGTTGTAGTACAGTTAATGCCTCTTATAATTTGTAAATAAGAATTGGAAAAGTACTACCTTGCAGAATTACCTTTCGAAAATCTTTTTAAACAGAATCAATATGTGACATGGACAATTGAGTTGAAGGTTTTCTTTGTTGTACATTGAAATGTAAGAATTGTCTATATTTATGTTCTATCAAAAGCAAAAAGCAAAACAAAAAACAACAACAACAAAAAATTGCAATTTGAAGTCTATTTAATGGTATCAGTTGTTAAATTCCTTACTTTTGATATCGAAAAGTGAAAGGATACACAAATAATTTGATCAATATTTTTTACCAGATATGTTCCAGAAGGAAATATGACAGCATGTGGCACTGATTATCTTAACAAAGATTGGTTCAGTCGCAGTTACATTTTGGTGTACTCGGTGTTCGTATACTACTTGCCCCTTTTTACGATAATCTATTCATACTACTTTATCGTTAAGGTAAGACAATGTAATATTAATTGATTCGTAATGTTCCTGTTGTTAATCATAAACTGCAAAATTCGTATAAATATATTGAAATATTGAGTAGTTTGTCCGTGTATTTAAAATGTGAGAAATCGAATCGCACGAGTCATAACGATAAGCGATCGAAAGTAATCGAGGCAGTTTTCCCGCGAACATGAATGGTCAATATGCGGGGTGGTGCGCCGTTCAAACTCAGGATGGTATATTTTTAATTTTAAGTTTTTGGAAATATAATATAAAATGTCTCTTCTAAATTAAGTTTAATATTTGTAGTGCTTTTCGACAAACGAAAGTACAGATGACGATTGCATGGCAGCGAGACATTTTATTCGAACACACATGTTGACGGATAAGACCATTGATGCCCTTTCGCGTGTATGAAGTGTTTACAGAATATTTGGAAATTGTACAGAAGACAGATTTGCACGGTGATGATTTCTACTTTTATAGGCAGTCGCAGCGCACGAAAAAGCTATGCGCGAACAGGCAAAGAAAATGAACGTCGCTTCATTGCGATCGGCCGAGAACGCCAACACCAGCGCCGAGTGCAAGCTGGCCAAGGTGAGTAAACGCGTCTGCTCGTCTGTTGAGTGTTTAGATTTAGATTTGTTTAGTCAAAAAACAGTAAAAACTGTGTGTGGCGTACGGGGCAGAAAATGATCTGCGCAAGTTTTCTAGAATCTTTTCCCATCATTAGTTTAGTGATCGAAATTTAGAAAAGATGTGCACAAAAATATGTGTTGATCTTCAAAAGCAAACTATTCGGCTCTTTAAGTAAGTAACTTAAGGAAAATGTGTGATTCAGTGCCGGAGCTAAGCAATTTTGGGCCCAGGGCAATGTTGAAACGTATCTCTCCTCCCCCCCCCCGATTTTCTCGAGTTCTGATTTCTATTCCAATGTTTTACTTATTTGTTTCCCATCAGTCCCATTTTCGGGCCCCTTGACTTACGTGGCCCCGGGCAATCGCCTGGTCTGCCAATGCCTAGCGCCGGCACTGATGTGATTTAATGCGAAAGATTTACTGTACGGATTGGCAGCCTCTCATGGATTTTGAAAGGACGCCGCACATAATTAGGATACAACGTAAGGGATTTTTTTAAAATAAAACGTAGTCTTGCAATACTTTGACGACAATAAGACGGTAAGAAATATCAAATGAATTGGATGCGTCTGAGAAGAATATTAGTAGACAATGAAGTAAATTAAACTCACGTGAGTTAATGACTTGGATTCCATACCTATTTCATAAGTAGTTACATGGGTGTCTTTGAATTTCCCATCATCACTCATGTATGGTTTTACCTCTATGCCTATTTGTCTGCTAGCAAAATTATAATTTTGGTGAAGTGATAAAAACTTTAACAGAGTAAAAAGTTCAATAATGAATGTAATGTCGATGAAGTTCATGTATTATGTGGTAGTGTTGGCTTAGTGGTTTTATTGTTTTTGAAGGTTGCCCTGATGACAATCTCATTGTGGTTCATGGCTTGGACTCCATATCTCGTTATCAATTACATGGGTGTCTTCCAAGGAGCCAACATTAGTCCGCTGGCCACTATTTGGGGCTCGCTGTTTGCCAAAGCCAATGCAGTTTACAACCCTATCGTATATGGCATCAGGTGAGCATGTGTGATCAGAATAGCATTATAATTATTTTATTGTTACATCAGTTTGGGAGTTGGAACAGACAAAGCTTTAAAACTTAATTAAGTATTCAATTTCATATGCACATTCTGAGTTGACATTGTTGCTTTTGTGAAGACTGCTTGTATATTGGTTGCTCTGAAGGATTTGTTTCATAGTATGTAGAAGTAAGTATTCATAGGCTTGTGCAGAGAGGGTGGAATGAGGATGGCTGTGACCTTAAAATGTTGAAAGAGGCCACAGCCATCTTACTTAATAACACCTGTCTTTTCATTATAAATGTTCATTCTCTGATTTTCCACACTACCTTACTTAATAAAACCTTTCATTTCGTTATAAATGTTCATTCTCTGATTTTCCTTTTTTTAACCTGATCATTTTGGAAATTGTTATACATCATTTGGGGAAGTGGCTCTCTAAGCAATTTGTCTTCTTTGTTAATAGTTTAATATAAAAAATATTTATTAATTGTGTAATTAAAGTTATGTCATTCACCTTGAAGATTTTCATTTACTAGTAAAATATTTAATATTTTAATGGAAAATGGGGTCCGAAATGTAGTAGACGTCCTCCTCAGGTTTTAGGCTGCGCATACCTATGATGTTATTTGATGGCTTTGCTTCTTCAAGAGATCATGTAGAGAAGTTACTGTTGTACCCGCTTGACTTGCATGTAGTTGTCCAGGATTCACAATGTAAACTGCTTGTATCACTAAGTAGACTGAGATGGCTTCGTAAATTTATACTCCTTTATTCAGAAAAAAACTGTTAATATCAAATCTCACTATTGTTTTATGGCTAGCCATCCAAAGTACAGAGCTGCTCTGAAAGAGAAGCTTCCTTGCCTTGTGTGTGGACAGACGGAGAGTCCAGAAACAACATCGCAAGCTTCAGCTGGCACTACCAACACAAATGCTGCTGAGAAGGCATAACATACCCAAAGAGATGTTTTTATGTACTTTCCTGGAACAAAGAGATAAACAAATTTATTCCTAGCATTGAATTGACTTGTCTCATTTGCTGATTTGAATCCTTGATATCCATTTGACTTAAAGGTATATGTCCTAATGTTAGCAATATTATAAACATTGAAATAGAAATTACTGATTGAGTCCAAAAACAAGAGTATTTCAATTTTTAAAATTATGAGATTTAAATTTCTTGGTGTAGGTGAACAAAAGAATGATCGCTTAATCTCTTATTTTTTTAAAGGCAATTAACATGTCTGAGATCTGTTGTGCATTCTATTCTTCTGTGGTTTTTATTATTATGAGTTTGTTGTTGTTATTGTTGTTATTATTATTATTATTATTATTATTATTATTATTATTATTATATATTTGCAACTATTACAGTGTATGTAGCAGAAGTAAAAATATGACCTCTATGTGGTGCTGACCCTCTATTCTCAGTTTTTATGGAATGCAATAACTGTGGAATATTGGACTCAATAGAATAATTCATTTTTTGAGGTTCCATAAAATGAATGTCCCTTAACACCACCTTGCCTGAATAACATCATTAATTGGGTGGATGTATTTGAACAAATGTTATGACACTTGCCTACATTATTTACAGTATTGAGGACTAGCCTTTTGCATTTGAGCTAGTCACTTGTATGGTGGGTTCACATTTTCAAAAATTAAAGATTGTGAAAAATTAAAATTAAAAAACAACAACAATTAATTAATTAAATATGAATCATCAATGAAATATAATAGAATATCTTGTTCAGAAATGAAAATAGTAATTGTGGACTATAGTACTGTCATATCTTGAAAATTACTGAAAATTATTTTACAACCAGCTCTCAAGGCTCTGCTGTACCCAGTGCCATGGTAATGTATGGTCCTAAAGGATCTGGGCCCCAGGCCCTTAAAGTTCAAGGCCCCAATAGTTTTTAAAACAACCTTAAAGATAATTCTTTCAAAAAAGAAAAATTTTAAAAATGTATAAAAAGGTGAATATGATTAATCTATATGCAAAAAATTGACATTACGGAGTGATGTGTCAGGCATTGTTGGATAGTATCTATTAAATGGAATGTGTCTGATTGATGCGGGAAAGTCATTCAGTGAAGAAAAGTTCAGATTTTTTAAACAAACTTGTCGTTATTGAATTTATAGTCTTTTTCAATGAAATTATAAATCTGTTATTCTTTCTTACTATACATTAAAGATTACATATAGCATTTAATTGTTTGTATAATATTTAAAAAAATACAATATAAATTGACAGGATTTTCGTTCTCAATGGGGGCGAGGGGATTGATGAAAGTAAGAATAAGGGGCCCCCAAGTTAACCTAGGCCCAAGGGCCCCCAATGCTGTTAAAACGGCCCTGGCTGCACCTGGGCCACAAAAGCAAGGAATAAAAATGTGATTTGTTAAGTGAATACATAACCCACATTGGACTAAATCAAAAGCTCTCTTCTTCCCCCTCTTCATCACTTTATTTTTCTTCCCCCTTACACTTTCTTTTCTCGTTTCTCTTCTTTCATCCTTCTCTTCCTCTTCTCAACCTAATTCTCCTCCTCCTCTACGTCCTCCTCCTCCTCCACCACCACCACCACCACCACCACCACCACCACCACCACCACCACTACCACTACTACTACTCAGTTTTCTTCTTCTCTTGCTCCTCCATCTCCTTCCCTTCTTCCATTTCGATCAACCCCTTCGCGTCCACCATTGCTTCTTTGAATCCACGGAATGTGGAATAGAAGCCGATTCTGCTGTTGGGAACTCCAGCTCGGATGTTGTAGCTGCGGGCGTCAGTTTGTGTACTGCTCCATTACCCCGTACAGATACGGGGATTGGGACGTGGACGCGTGATATAGGTTATTTTGTGAAAGGTTCGGTGGATTATTTCATTAGGGTTGTAGGACGAGAGAGGAAAAGGAAATTGAAGCAGGAAACCCCCTTCCCATAATCGATGCCTGTAAACACATCAATATTCGTAGAGAAATATATTATTTTAAATTAACTGACCGAATTTTCGAACAATGAAAAGGGTTTCACGTCAATTCATATCCTAATCAGAGCGCCAACTTGGAATGCACAGAATGTGGAATCCATGTGAATCCGCAACTTAATACACTACAACTTGACAACTTCAATAAGTAAGTATTTACTACCAGGAAGAGTCGAAGTGGACTCACAAACACTCATATGACTGCGGAGCGAGATTTCTTCTTTGAATATTGCAAACGGATAAATTAATTCATGAAAACAGATTATTTCAAACGAATATCACACACTTACTCCTACAATCCTCGTTATTACCAATCATTGTAGATTACACAATTCAGCATAGACACTAAATGCTGACATTTCACAATCTTTCTTGCTGTGACAAAAAAATTAACTCAAGGCATTTATAATTAGTGGCCGGTAGCAACCAAAGCTATTCAACTACTGAGCTTTTAATACTCGTAGAACAATAGAATAAATGTAATGAAAACTAATGAAATTTACTTGTAAGGTAGCTTTCAGTCCGTAACATAGCAGGAATCAGTCAGATCAAGACTGCACATCTCTTTGAAATGATATTAATATTATCGCCATGATTGCTTTATTTCCCAACTTACGAGTTCTATAAGCCTTGAAGTTTCAGGTTCCTAGTTTAGACTAGGCGAGCAGTAACGCCTAGCTATTTGGCGAATGTCGAATATCTTTATAATAACTAGCTCTAGATAATAGAATTTTCTTATTACATTAAATATGTGGAAACTCATAACGCTGAGAGACAACGCTGTTTCAATCACTGAATTGTACTCCCCTTTGTCACGTGTTAATGCACAGAATGAAGTGCAAGGTTACAATGCGGCAGTGAAGCAAAATTCGTGCTGAAGAGCTTGCTGATAACATTGCTCGCATGTTTATATTATTTTTTTTTTCAGTCCTGAAAGTAAAACTTCCATAATTTATAATTTTATCCTATTACCTGAGTTATGTAGACAGACTCGTGAAAGGTATCTGAAAATGCTACACGTATTTTGTGCGGCATATTAGAAATATAATAAAAAAACATTATTTTCGATTGATTTAGATATCGGCCGGGGCCTTTGCCAACATCTGCTTATTTTGCCAGAGCCTCTTAATGGGAGAAAGGGGAATCATTCCCATACCAGGTACTACGGACGGAAATAAGACTAGGGTAGTAAAGATCGTGAGCTATCCGTAGCCCGTTGTTTAAGGTACTGCACCGCGATCAGGCTAGAATTGACGGTAAACATTGTTTCATTGACATTATATTGTTACGGAAAGATTTTTGAATAATTGATATCATCTAACCTTATAATATTGATTAAAGGGCTACTTCTAATAACTGTCAATTTTTCAGACGCCGAAAAAAGTTTTCGAAGTGGTCATTTCCATTCGAATTACTCATAATGGCGCAACTTAGGGGGAGAGGGGCAATCCCCTAGAATTTTCAGCGTGTTGAATTTCCGCAATTAAGTAAAATGTATAAATGCATATTAATGAAAAGTGCTAGAAATATTTCGAAATATTTGTATTACTGGAATAATATTTTTAAAAAAGGGTTCACGCGAAAATAGGAAACTAAAAAAAAAAGTATCTGTAAAGGGAAAATTACATAATAAAGAGTAATAGGAAAGATGTTATCTTTTCATTCTACGAAATTATCTTTCCCGGAAGCGTTACTTGTTATTCCGTGCCGAAAGAACAGAAGAGTTGCTAGGAACCTAGACAACTTCTCGTGATCTGCGTCCGTGAATTGTGATAGTTCAGTTCAAGGGCTACTGTTTCGCACAGGAGATAAAGTCAACAACTGACGGGTTACTGTTGGCCCTTTTTTTTCACGGGAAAAGGACACTCGTTCTTGCGGAAAATGTGCTTTAATTTGAGGGGGTAGCAATTAAATGCAAGTCATGTTGCAGACCAAGCGAACGAGGAAGCGAAAATTCGGATATGGATTGTGTGGATCTTCTGATCCCTCCCCAGACGTTCGGTCTTTCCCGCAGGAACTCTTTACACAGAATGATACAAAATTACTTACGAAAGTCAGTAGAGTCATGATTAATGTCCTATGCGCTGTTGTTCTTTTGAAATCGTGTTTTCGCCAACGAGGAGAAACGACGCGCTTCATGGTGACTAAACTTTCAGAGCACTTGACTAGAGCCCTGTTCTGCGCTTCCCTGTGACAATGCTGTGACCCGGGGAAATGTCGAAAAGTGACGCGCTAAGCGTTGACTACTCGACACTGTGTCATAATTCCTTCCGCATTGTCGTGTAATAGGCGTGTAAAGTGACACACGTTGTTCATTACGTATACGTGATGCTTTAGTAAAATTTCTGCATATCAATGTAGACAATCTATCAGAGTTTCATGAGCCTCGGGCTGTTAGTATTGACAGAACATTCTTCCTTCGCCGATTTTAAACTAGTGGTACTACAGATTGGCACAGAATTTCTAGCACTACTTAGTTTTCTAATTTAAGAAGTCTAGATTAGCTTTCCGATATTGCCCCACTCTCTTCCCAGCTTCTACCTATTGATACCAAAATTATTTTTTTCACATTTTTTTTTTACAAATTTTCTAATAGAATTGAAATATATATTTAAGAAGGGTTACGAGGTAACTAATAGAGTAAGATGTTCTAGACAATTTTTGTTATTTTGAGGTGAAAGACAAACAATGAGAAAACGAAAGAAAGAGAATGAAAGAAAGACGGAAAGAAAGACGGAAAGAAAGACTCAAAGAATGAGAAAAAGAAAGACAGAATTAAGAAGAATGAGGCAAGAAGAAAGAACGACAGAAAGAAGGGTAGAAAGAAGAAAGAAGGGCAGAAAGAAGAAAGAAGGTCAGAAAGAAGAAAGAAGGGCAGAAAGAAGAAAGAAGGGGAGAAAGAAGAAAGAAGGGGAGAAAGAAGAAAGAAGGGGAGAAAGAAGAAAGAAGGGGAGAAAGAAGAAAGATGGGGAGAAAGAAAAATAAATTGAGAGATGTCATTGGTTTATTTCCGGTTCATTGCTAACCACCTTTTCTTAATTTCTTCAAGGCAGCTGGGGAAAATCGGATAAGCCGGGGTGATCTTTTTGTTTAAAAGTTTAAAAATACGTAGAAAATATTGTGTATTGTTTATAAAAGTTCTATCAACAATGTGATTTTTAGCTTTCTGTTATGTCAAAACATCATAAAAATGTGATTGTATCAATTTATAGCGAGTACCAAAGCCGTATGTCTGCTTCCCCACACTTTCAGATCTACCCTGTTTTCGCCTATTCTGTATTTGATGCACGAGGAGGTGGAGCAGGTACTGTACACTATGTGGTGAAAATTAATTGTTGTATTACTACAAAGGAACGCAATATAATGCAACTTGTTCACGAAAAACGGAAAGAAAGATTGAGTAATTAAGTTTTAGATATAGGCGCTTGGTCCGTGTTTGACTGTTTAGGTGAAAACATTGTGTTTCGTGTAATTTAAATACTGACAATGAGGGCAACAGACGATGTATGTTAGCGTGCAACGTTTCTGGAAAATTAACCACGAACTAAAATTAAGTTAATGACTTGGTATTCTTAGTGAAGTTTTATTCTGTAACTCCGAAGAAGTTAATCTAAATCTAAACCGAACTTTTATTCAGTTATCCAGACATCAGGTTTGCAGATGAAGCAAAGATCGCAGTTCATTCAGGAGAGGGAATACCGTGTGGAAAGGCAAGAGTAAACATGACTAGCAGTAATGTTGCCAGGTGGTCTGAAACATTCCCCGCTAGATAGCGCTGTGAAAACCACTAACACCACAAAAAACACCTAATTCAAAAAATTATTATTTCATATTTAAATTATATGGGGAGGTATGGAAATAAAAGAAATGAGAAAAATACTGTGTGTGATATTTATAATTTACAGTAAACATCTAATTTTAATTTATAAACATGTATAGAATAAGAACTATTTACGTAATGTTCATACACACACACACACACACACACACTATTTTCATTCAAAAAATCTTACACGCCTATACGTGTTTTTACTAAGATTAGTTATTTATAATTAAATATACCTGCAATAATCCTTAGAACCAATTTTTGTGTTTTGTGATTTTATGACGCACAGTACATATTGAAAAAAACATTTAAAAATTCAACGTAAACCTGCAAATAAATTTACCCTTTAAATATCCACTAAGAACAAAAAATAAACCCCAAATTTAGGGTGGAAACCCCTAAGCTAGCAACACTGAGTAGCATAGTTATTATAGAAGCTCACACAAGGCTGTTGATGCTGTCTTCCGTGCGCGCTGCTTGAATTTCCTCGCTCGCCACGCTGTCTGCCTCTCTGGCTACGTGACACAATCCGTGACAACGATGCGTCCCTCCCACCGTTTTCATGGCCAGATGTATAAAGTCGAACACCTTTCCGAGATTGAGTATTTCTCGATCAGTGCAGGCCGCTGGGTTGCGAAGGAGGGGCGGTATGTACCCGTGTGTCCGAACAATCACATTCATTTTACCTCGTTTCACCTCATTTTACGCCATTTTACCTTGGAAAACTGTAGCATGTATTGTACAACTGATTTGCTCGCATCGGGATTTTAATTCTTGTCTAAGACGACTTTTACGTTGCAAATTAAGAAATTAAAAACATATTTTCAGCAAACAAATGAGTAATTTATGAAATCACATGAAAGGGTCGGTATTCTTAACTTAGTTAATAGGCTCGGACTCTGCCGAACAAAACTCTATAGCAGCACGCTGCCCTCACCCAACTCCCAATAAACTCACTCTTTCTTAAGCCTCCATTGCCTCGCAAACACTAGCTACGGACGGACTCCCGATAGTCCACGATACGACCCATTCCAAAAACATTTATTTTTTGCTTGGCACATCAAACTAAATTCGTCCTGGAAAATTGCGCTGGTGGTATGCACAAATGAAACGAGTCGATTGAATACTTTACTAGTTTAATTCTTTCTGCAACTTTCCTGGAGGTTGGTTTTTCTGGGGAGAGCGCCACCCTAGAGCCCTTTAAGGTGCCACTGCTATCGATAAGGAAAATCCAGCTGTTAATGTGAATTTACCACCTGTTCGAAACTCTCTCTCTCTCTTTCGAAACAGGCCGCTTCAAAGTAAATAAATTATATGTTTTATAAGAACGTAGAGGTTACTTTCTACATCGGTACGCGAGGGAATCTCGTATACAATCCAGCGCATTCATCTCATTTTTCGGATCGTATGCTGACAATCTGGCGAATTTTGTAGCGTGTTTAACGGTAGACATTTTGGAATAAAGCGGAATGGGCCAAACGAACACGTTTTTTTATATAGCGTCATTCATTTATATGCTATCAAGAAAATAATCTCTAGTGAGATGCGCTCCACGGTAACACTGTTCGAAGTAATCTGATGAAGTCACAATCTCGTCACAGGAAGATATCAAATCAACAGTAATCCCCACTACTTTCCCGTCGTTTATTCAACTCAAATTCGCTAGTAGTGACCGCTTTATTCAGACCATTCTACAAAATGTGCAGCCAAAGGGCCAGGCGATCGGTTAAAATATTTATTTACAAGTGTTTCTGAGAACAATCAATATTCCATGTAAAAATGGTCGTTTATGAAGATAATCGCTTAATCAAAATAGCCATTTGCTAACTATACGTTTCTCTGCATAAGATCGGGGTATAACACAATAGAGAGAAAGGCACGAAAGGTATTTAAACGATGCAAGATCCATGAAGCAATTTAAAGGACAGTTTACATTTATTTTAATTGGGAATTGTTTGTAAATATTAAATAAATTGCATTAATTAATAATACATCGAACGATGAGAAAATATTAATAGAACATTTGAATTGAAAACACGAAGTTATGGATTTCCTTACTAAAAAAACTAGCATGGATTCATCATATGCCACCCGGACCTGTCTATGTCGGTACGTTAAAGTTTGACCAACACATTCATGTGTATGCTTTTCTTAGCTTTTATTATAGAACGTGTTTTGAGTTCTTCTCTAATTTTTTCTTGGGTTAAACAACAGAAAAACATTGTTTAAACAACATTGACAGGATGCTACAAGTATCCACTTGGATAATTGTTTTTGGCAAATTTATTCAGCCTACTCGTACATAGATCTCAATCTGAATCTGAAAATATATTTTTGATCTTCAATCATCAAATTCCTTTGATGGGTCAAAGGTTGAGAGAGGAAACGAACTCAATGAAAAACTATGCTAACTTCATTCCCTAATTCCTAAACATACTTGGGGTAAAAACGAAGCTAGGGGAACATCCAAATGGTTTAGAAAGCGAGTTTATTTTAGGGTTTAGCTTTCTCTGGAGGTATTTCAAGTAGTGCGTCAGCCTGGTATTATGCCATAAAGAGCAAGAATTCTGTTGTGTGGTATATTCATCTTCCTTCAAGTGCTGGAGATGCTATTCAAACTTTAGAATAAGTGTCGTAGGGCGTTTCATTTAAGGGAGAAATGACCAGTTATATTCTTTGTTCCGTGATAGACCGGTGATCTCAAGAGCAAATTCTAGGGTCAAACGTTTGAGAGACGGATCAGTGACGTCACTGAATTTATGACATTCTGTCTTTCCTCTCTTTCGCCTACTTCCTTCACTGATCCTGCACTATCATGCGATTTTCTTAGAATACAGCTTCTACGATTGCTGCATTCTTAGCGATTTTATTAATATTTCATTTTATTCATTTCCTATATTTTGAAAGTAGTTGAAACTTTATGCATAGTTTTAATATAAAGTGTTTATATTTTTCTTTAATAAAATAAGAAATGAAGGATATCCACTCTACCCGACTTCAAATAAATACTAAAGGCCGATTGCTTTGTTTACTTTGCAACCAATCTTCAAGGGATGGGGTAAAATCGGCCGGAGCATGACGCTTGCCAAGCTAGCTCCATTCCCGTGCCGTAATGACGAAAGGGTGCCACCACTTCATCTGTCATAAGGACTTATTTAGGTGTTCGAACGAAAGTATAGGAACCCTTGCTAGGGAGCGTTCAGCGTGGATCCAGGTACGGCCTATTTCATGTCCGGGCAAACGCCGAAGGAATATTTTAAATACTCGATGAAGCTAAGGGAAACTTGCACTGCCTCCGACGCGTATTGACGAAGACGGTCGAGGGTTGAAGAACAGTGGCAATTGTGTTTAAGCTGTTTGGCCTAACTGATCTATTTATTAAGGAAGTAGACGTACTTGTCCAAAAAATGCTTTCAGAGACCTTCCAGTCAAGGTACCATCACAGGAGCATCAGCAGAAGAATTGACAGAAAATTTCAGAAGAAATGGATGAAACGTGTAGCTAATAGTTTCTGCCAATCATCAATCTCATCTCACACATTTAATATAAATTTAACGTTCCCTTTACAAGCATCTCTCATACAGAATGTCAAACGCTCAGCCAACATTTTAAATATTTTCTGTTCTGTTGCTACCGTTTGACAATCTCGCAGCGTGACCGCTACCGTTTGACAGAATCAGTCGGCTAGACACACTTCTTTCGGGCCAAAAATGGATCCACTCTGACCGTACCTCAATAAAGCTGTTTTAATGTTTATTCCAACCTTTTATTGGAACTACAATTGTCCACATCGACGCTTATGTGTTCATGAACCACGATGCAAGAAAAGCGTCTAGAGCGTCTGAAAGTCAATAGCGTCTAGAATGAATGACGCAGAAGAGGCATAGAATCAGTTGAACTCATTGGGTTTTCTTCCTAAATCGTTCTGGAGTTTGGCTATGTACTTTTCTTTCCTTCTTCAATTCTCGGAAAATTCAAACGCCGTTCCTGTATGGCTCCCTGCCTTCGTGGCAATCGGGGAAAGAGTGCAGTCTTTTTCCGCGCGTGACCTGTCGGGAGGGACGAATCACTCTGATTTGACGTCACTGCTTCTGGCGCTTATTACCTCCATCAAACAGCTTTTTGCAGTGCTAGTCAGGTCTCTGCAAACGGGCGCGTTGGAGTGCTATTTGCTGTCTTGTTTTGGCTGAGGCAATTACTGCGTGGATTTTAAGATCTAATAGTGAAATACTTATGGTATTGCCAAAAAAATTGTTAGTTTCTTAATCATTGACCTGAATTCCTTGCTAACCCTTTTACACCTTGTCCGCGTTTTATATTGGAGCAAGAAGAGCCTGAGTGTGTGTTTCAAATCGTTTCTATGAAGGAAATTAATAGTTCAGATTCGTTAAAATTTGCCGTATGTATTTTGGAGAAGTTTTAGAAATTCAATTGTTATAGGTTTTCACATAAACGTGAATCAATTGTCTATTCATAATCTCGGTAAACTCCAGCAAGATTTGAAATCCTCTCTTCCCCCAACAAATATTTAGACTGTTTTAGTTGTGTATTTTGGAGGATTGCGGGTCAAGACTTTACGAAATACGCCTTGAACACGTAAGTTCCTCAAACAAGGCGGAACGCTACTTCCGAATAGTTCTCTATTTTCACGCTCTAGAAAGCATTGCAAATTGAATTTTTGACGATGTCCTTCTCTCATTATTTTAAAAACCACGTTCTGCAACATTCAACATTTGCATCGTGTTTGTTCAATGCAAAAATGGCATTACTTGTTTTATCTGCTGTAAAGCGCTACCAAGGACTTTAATTAAAATGATATACAACAAATCCGCCTGTAACAGATGCCTAGATACTTGAGAAAGGACGAATGCAAATTGAAAATAATTATCGGTAATGGTTTGAATGTCTCTATTTAGAATTTTGTAAATACGTACAGGTGCTAATAACTGTAAAACCTCCTTAATATCGTGTGAGACTTCAAGAACGGTGCAGCTATTCGACGTGTCAAGAACTCATGTCGGCGTAAGTCATCGGAAGAGATAGGTAGCCATGCAGTCTCTATAGCCGGCTGATACTCGCATGGTTGTTGCAGGTGGAGGATCTTGTGTACGGATGCGCGGAACCGATTACGCCTGAGCGCTCCCTTTCCTAGGTCGGATCAACTAAACAAGCAGCAGTTGTACTGGTGAAAGATAGGTCTTGGACCAGGGATTGCCACTTTGGGTCGCCCACTTTAGAAGCTGTGCTCTTCTGAGAAACGGAATCAAGTGTTGAATTTGCCTCCAATACCCTTGAGATCAGTCGCGAACAATTGTGGTTCTGAAACACGGCACACAGACATCCTGGAAGTCCAATCACGAAGTCCAAAAAAATTTTTTTTATAATAATATTTTATTTTGCAATTTGTTTGGGTACAAACATTTGGCAAAATTGCATACAATTTTAATAACATGAGAGGAGTAAGGTCCATTGACCGTACTCCTAATATTACATTTTTTAAATATTAACACACACTAAACATATTTGATAACTAAACTAACATACTAAAAATATAAAATGATGAGCATGTACATAATAATAAAACAGAAAATAATATAACAATTTATAGTCGATACGTCAGGTCTAAAGTATGATATCGTTTAAGTCGTCTGGTAGTGTCACTATTGTCTAGTAAGTTAATGGCAAGAATATTTTGATGGTTATGTAGTCGTTGTAAGTATTTTGCGCTGGTCTTGTTAATTTCTTCTTTTATTGTTGTCATTTGTAAGTCTCGGTGTATTGTGGCGTTCGTTACGTACCAAGGAGCATTTACAAATTTTCTTAAGCTTTTAGATTGGAAGCGTTGTAATATTTCAATATTTGAATTTTGAGCTGCTCCCCCAAGTTGTATTCCATATGTCCAGACAGGTTTTAGTAATGCTTCATACAGAAGAATTTTGTTTGCGATGCTTAAGGATGAGTTTTTTCCTAATAGCCAGTTTAATCTAATAATTTTGAGATCTAATTCTTTTCTTTTATTCTTTATGTGTGTTTTCCATGTAAGTCTTCTGTCCAGTGTAATTCCAAGATATTTTGCTGAGTCGTTTTGAGGAATGGGTTGTGATCCGATTTTTATAGGAGGGCATGTTTCGTGCTTCAGAGTGAAGGTAACTTGGGCAGACTTCTTGTCATTTGTCTTGAGGCGCCAGCGTTTCTGCCACTTGTGAGTGGATTGCAGATGTTCTTCTACGAGACGTGATGCTTCTGCTGGATCTTTGTGTCGAGCTAAGATGGCTGTGTCATTCGCGTAGGTTGCTGTCAATGCGTTTTCTGATGTTGGAATGTCGGCAGTGTCTAATGAGTAAAGGAAAGGTGCAATCACACTTCCTTGAGGCACCCCCGAATTTATAGGGATAAGTTCTGAAGTTACACTGTTAAATTTTATTTGAAAATATCTCTCCGTGAGGTACGATTTTAGTAAGAGATAGTAAGGATATGGTAAGTTTTGCTTAATTTTATACAATAGACCTGGGTGCCAGACCTTATCGAAAGCCTGGCTTATGTCGAGAAACACAGCAGAGCAATATTCTTTATTTTCTAGCGATTCACTAATTTCGTTTACTATTCGATGGATTTGTTCTATAGTCGAATGGCTTTGTCTGAACCCAAATTGATGATGGGGTATTATTTCTTTTTCTTGTAGAAGTGGATTCAAACGTGACAGAAGTAGTTTCTCAAAAACTTTGGATAGTGTTGGTAGAAGACTAATAGGTCTATATGATACTACTTCATGCATTGGTTTGCCCGGTTTAGGGATGACTATTACTTGGGCTATTTTCCATTGCTCGGGGAAGTGTCCTAATCTTATAATGGCATTGAAAATGGAAGTAATTAAGGCTATCAATTTTCTTGGTAGTTGGCGTAGAATTGTTATAGAAATCATATCATATCCGGGAGCTTTTCTTGTTGGTAAAATTTTGATTTATGTTTCAACTTCTCGAGCACTTACGGGCTTGATTTGGGGAGCTAGTTGCAACGGTGAATCTAGGAAGTTGTAAATTTCTTCCTCTTCTGCTGCAGATACTTGTGGAGGAAATGGTTGAAAGACGTTAGAGAAATGGGAGGCAAAGCATTCCGTTTTCTCTTCGTCGCTTTTAGCCCATGTACCATCAGTTTTTCTGATCGGAGGAATAGGTTGTATTGGTCTCTTCAAGCATTTGGTGGTTTTCCGAAGAGAGTACTCTGAATTTGAATTTGGAGTCAGTCTTATAAGTTTATCTTGTAGAGCGTTGTTTCGGTGTTCTCGAAGTAATCTTTTCAGGTTTTGTGAAGCAGAATTTAGTCTTCTTTTAGTTGCTGGATCTTTAGTGATTTGCCATTGTTTTTTTAATTTGCGTTTTGCTATCACCGTTTCCCTTATTAATTGTGGGATATTTGTTGTTTTATGTTGCTTAATTTCTGGTGTAGAATGCCACGCAGCTTGATGAAGTTGTCTTGTTACGTATTCTATTGCTTCAATTACATCGAGAGAGTTTTTTTCAATGGTAGATTAGCGGTGCTGTTATTAATTAGCCATTCTGAGAAGTACTTCCAATCTGTTTTATTGTTATGAATTGAGCTTTGCTTGTTGTCTTCAATAATGAATGAGCTGATGATTAGTAGAACTGGTGAATGGTCAGATGATAGATCTTGTGACCAGTAGGTGCGAATATAACTTTGGTTTACTCCCTTTACAATAAAGAAATCTAAAACATCAGGAATTTTGTTAATGTCAGACGGCCAATAAGTGGGTTGTCCAGAAGAGTAAGTGGATAATCTTTCGTTTATTATAGATTCATAGAGAGATTTCCCTTTTGGAGATGTTAGTCTGGAGCCCCACAAAGGATGCTTAGAATTGTAGTCACCGTCAGAAATAAATCTTGGTCCAAGTGTTTTGAAGAAACTTGTGAACTATGAATTCTGAATTTTGTGTTTTGGAGGCAGTATACAGCTGCAATATTCAATGGTCCGAATGCATCATTTACTTGAATGGATGTTGCCTGCAAATACATGGTGCTATATTGAGAATGTAAATGATGTTTAATTTTTTCCCGAACAATTATGGCTGTTCCTCCATGTGCTGTACCATCTGGATGGTTTGTGTAATATATGGTGTATCCTTGAAGCGAGAAAAAGCTCTTATTAGTGAAATGAGTTTCTGAAATGAGCATTATGTCTGTATTTGTTAACTGAAGAAAACACTTAACTTCATCTCTGTGTTGTAACAAGCCATTGGCGTTCCATGCTGCTATTTTATATGATTTGTTCATAATTTAGTTAGCAGTTTTGACACAAGATTTAAAAGTGCATTTATCTGTTCTGATTGTCTGCTTAGTGTAGTTTCAAATCTTTCGAAAGACTGCTGTATTATTGAGAATAATAGATTATTAGACTCCATGTTTAATGCATTATTGTTTAAGCTATTCTTCTGTTGTGAGCTGTTCAGTGCTTGTGCATAAGTACCACGCTGATGTATATTATTTGTTGAAGTAGCTCTCAGTTGTGAGACGTTTTCTTGATCTTTATTCACTTTAGTTTGTGAAGCAATATAGTTTGAATGTTGAAGAGTTTTTGTTGCCTGTGGATATTTTTATTACGTATTTTTTGATAAATTTCACATTCTTTATAACTCGCCATATGTGGACCATCACAAAGAGCACATTTTGGGAGAATCGTCTTGTTTTTCTTTTTATCACAGTTTTTGCTATCGTGATTCTCACCGCACACTACACACCGATAAGGATGATTGCGGTAGTGCTTCGTGTGCTCCCAGCTTTGGCAGCGATGGCACTGCACAAGATCTCGCTTTACTCTTGGAGCTTCAATTATTATTTTGGTATTTTGAAGGTACTGCAATTTATAAACGTCTTTGTCATTATCTTTTGGTTCTAAATCAATAAAAAATACCGGTAGGGGAATTTTTGTTACACGGTGTTTGCAGTTGTGGATATTTCTTACAGTATGACCGTTTTCTTCTATTTCTGTTTTCAATTCATCAATATTTACTGTAGGGTGGATATTTCTTAATACTATTCTAAATGCCCTTTCTTGTTTTAGCTGATAACTGTGAAACTCAATTTCCTCTTTAATAAGGTATTTAGTAAGTGATCAATAATCTTCTGGTGTTGCCGGTAAAATTTTAAATGTATCTTGGCCCACAAGCTTGCAGCAATACTCTTCTTTATTCACGGCGTTTTGTAAAGTTTCTGTCATTGCGTGGAAGTCATTTACCCCAGGGAGAAATATTGGCGGTGGCTTTTGCACCTTTTGAATGTTGTTAGATTTGTGATTGTCATTGGATGTTTTGTTATTGAGTTCATCGTCATTAATTAGTTCGAGATCTGAAAATCTATTATCTATTGGTATGTTAGTTACGTTTGCACTTTGACGTTTCGGTTGTTTTTGATTTTCAGGGATGTTTGATTTACTTCTCTTGCGTTTGCTTACAACAACCTGCCATTTATGGGTGTTGTTATCACTACTTAAATTACTGTCAGATCGATTAAGTTCTGGATTTATTACATCGGATGAACTTGAACTTGACGACTGTACTGCAGAAGGAAATAATGGCAAAGTACTGCTTCTTGATAGCGGAAACTGTGATTGCTGCGTCAGGAGTTGCTGTAGTTGATCTAGTTGTAGCTGTTGTGACTGCAGTTGTTGTTGCTGTTCTTGCAATTGTTGCTGTTGTTGTGCAATAACATTTTGTTGATATTCACATAAACTGTTTGGCATAGGCGAGGTTCCGTTCAGTGCTTCCATTGCTGCTGCTATGCTCTGTCCGAGGTCAGAGCATGTTATTTGACTTTCACTGATGTTTTACAGAACACTGCAATCATTCACAAATTTGAAATAAATAGGTTTAATTTCCGTGCACTTTTTGAAGCCAACAATGAAATTCTTCACACGCACACTGAATAAAGTAACTAACTAGTACGCTAATACACTTCGTTCACTCTGAGTTCGCTTATCTTCTGCGCGTAGCGACACGAACAAGGTAAGCACTGCGGAGCAGCGGCCACGACCGTTCACCTCCGCTGCCAGACGAGAACTAAGTCCAATAATGAGATGAGAATTGTCACTAACAAGCTGAATTCAGCGATTACCGTTCAATTTATGTTTCACTCTGACCAGAGATCCCAAAAATTCCCTGTAAAAACGATCCTGACCTATCAGAGTCACTAACAGCTGATAGAGTGCGCAGTTGCGAGTTGACAATGGCGTATGGTCTCGCGGGGTTCACGTCACATCCGTACCCTAATAGCCTTTCTTTCATTTTCTGTTGATTTCTTTTCCGTTTCCTTTTCCCCCTCTCTGTTACGTCTTTTTACTTCACTTTCTTTTTTTGTTTCTTTCTTAATTTTCAGTATTTCGTCTGGTTTTAAGCTACTGCTTTGCTGTAAAGCTCTGCTTTCTGTGGTCTGTTTTCTCTGCCACGCAAGAATGAGTGAATAAATGATATGAGTAAAATTATGGTACATGCGGTGAGTTTTCATTGCCTTCAACGCATTCACTACAGCTCATTCGTTTCGCGGGATCCGAACCCACAACCTTTCGTCCCGCGCAGAACGGACAGTCGTCAGCAGTGCCTACGTAAGTCGGCAAGCTGTTTACTGGAAGTCTCATTGGGATGACATTTTAGTGTTACGTATGACTCTAACATGATTCAGTTAGGGAAATCTTTGCAGCACGTTCATCAGTGAGACTTTTATGAAGGTGTTTTATTTGAGTTGAGATCCGGTTGGAATGTATTCAAATCTCGGTTAATTATGTTGAGATTTATGTGGCTATATTAGCTCTTAATGTGAAAACTACACAAAAAGTTGTTTTCAGCACTCGTGTATGTAAATTTGTGCTTATTTATCGCTTGTTGCTTATTTATCTCTTGTTCGTCTGAATATGGAATAATTTGTTGGGATTCGCACGTAATTATGCAGTGTAAAAACGTGGATTCCCTCGAAAACAGGCGGTCAACGGCAGGACTGCGCTTTGCATAAAGCTTATAGCGGTACAAGCGGTATAGCTTATAACAGGCACGAAATAAATTTAAGATCGCAGAGAATGTATGTTGGGAAATTTTCTTTCACAAATCGATCGATATCTGAAAAGAATAGATTGTCTGCAAACACTTTCCTCGAAGCGCTCAACAGTTTAGAAAATTAACTTAGGGTATTTGTATGTAAATGAGGGACTTAACTGAGAAAGTAGGCTATAGAGCGATACATAAGGGTTACATTGTGAAATTAGGTATCGTGCGGTGTAGAGGAGAGAAATAACCAAGGAAATAATTTAAGTGTCGTAGTGAAGTGAAGTATAATGCAGCGCAGTACCAATTCAGTGCGGGATTTTGAATACAGATATTTATTTTTCTTAATGGAACTTGATTATCAGGGTAGGTGCATGTTATTTTTCTGCATTAAAATGCTTATTCCCCCATATATGAAATGCTCTAGCTGAAATAGACGCACGCACTGTGGATGATATTGTTATTGGCACAGTTGTCACTGCTGAAGTTCCACTGAGCTGAGACTTCATGGGAGAGGACTTCTGGATCTTCTCTTGATGTTTTGCCGATACCCGGTGTGCCCGGTGGGTGTTGGGTATTGATATATCGATAAGAAAAGCCTGATGATGGTTTCTATCGATGCAAGTTATACCGGGCCTATTGCCGCCGACTTGTTTGTCAGTGATAATGGAGTGATACCAGTAGGGAGAGTGCTTACTACATTTAAGCACGCTCTCAGGCACGTATTTATAATACGGAACGGAAGTGGCGAGTAAGTCCGTTTTCGTTGCCAATAATTGGCGGACCTGCTTCGCCACTTCTTGATGCCTCTATTTATATTCCAACCGTGCGTGGCCGCTACGTCTCTTTGTCCCGTGTTGGATAGTGTGCGGCCTCACAGCTTCAACATGTGTCGGGATGGATGGTCGAATCTCTCAATGCTTTTTTTGTAGTTCAATGTTGGCACCAGTTGGTCCTGGATAGCTATCATGGAGGCTTCTGTCTCCGCAGAGATGTCCACTTCTGGTTTACTCAGCTCATGGGGGTACCTTCAGTGCAGTGCCTGTCCTTTCCATGAGGCTATCTTCTCTTTGTTTTCAGTGACTGGCCGAACAGGCGGATCAGTATTTTTCAAGTTCAGAGGACTATAGTTATTATCGACAGCGCTCACTGATTGCTCACCTCTTCCACAATGTTCCAGGAAGTATCTTCTAAGTGTTGCAATTTTAGAGTTGTATAGAGTTATGAGATCTACAATACCTCGCCCTCCTTGTGATCTTGGATGAGTAAAACGCTCAGTACTTGAATGGGGATGATGTTTTCGGTCTTGAATCATTGCTATTCGAATTGCGCTCTGAAGGTTGCCGAGGTCGGTATTGCTCCATTTAATAACGCCAAAGGAGTACGTCAGCACTGGAATAACAAATAAATTGATGGCCTGCACAAGGTTTCTGGCAGAGAGTTGAGTTTTTAAGAGCCCGTGCAAACGTTTACACACTTCAGTTGTATGTTCTTAGTAGCAGTGTATTTGGTTCGGAGTGTCTGTTAGGAACCCTAGAATTTGTAAGCTTCAAGGGGGTTCCATGGGGCGATCTTTGGTTCATTATCATTTTCCAAATTTATAACTTGCATATGACCCCGAATGATATTCACTCTTCTGCATTTATCCAAACCGAATTTCATCTTGATGTAGTCGGTGAACTTCTCCGCCACGCTTATTAGTTACCGAATATGATTTTCAGTGTCTCCATAGATATTCAGGTCATTCATGCAAAGAAGATGCAAGACCTGAAGAATGGTTCAGTTTCATTTTTTAAGAGCGATGCCATAATTAGATACATTTAGTAAAGTAGACAGGATTCAAGGCGAAACAGAACAATCAAGGGCTTAAAGAGTCACCCTGGAAAATCCCTCGGTGGATTATTATTATTACTATTATTATTATTATACTATTTTTTGCATGTTATTTATATTACCTTATTTGTGTAATTAGCTAGCACCGGGTTACACCCAATTGCAGTTTAAATAAATTTTTCTTATCTTAAATTAGTATTTACCTTTACTATTTGTTGATTGGAAAGTATTACTTTGCTGTAAGAGTACCTCAAAGACGTAATTGCAAGAAGTAACAACTGAATACTTAAAGTAAACAAAACTGCGGCGACATGAATTAACATGTCTGCCACCACGCGTATTAAGAATGATCACAAGAGAATTTATTTAGAAGTCTCCATGAATTTGTACTAAACAATAATAGTTGCAACTCATGCAAAAGTGTCTTTGGCGTATTCATTTCAAAATCTCGGATCCAGTTCCTATCGTCGCCTCGTCCGTCAACATTTTATCCACTGTTATCAACTTATTATCTGTTCAACTCACCAGTGTCAACTTATTATCTGTTCTCGTCACGTACGTAACTATTTTCAAACAACTGATGCTCCATGTAGATAGTGATTGAAACCTCAAATAAAAAAAATGTTTTTCATCCAAATTAGCAACTTGCCAATAATTTAAAAACAAATGCACAGAGCGGCTAAAAAATTGACTGGCGTATCCCGCGGCCCTAACGCACTCGAGCTTTCCCAATACGTAACTTGAATCTCGCGAGTGAATCGAATCGTGATGTATCATTTACAGTCATTCGGGAAATAAGTCGCACCAGTGGACTGTAGAGAGTTCGGAGTCAAACCAATTGACCCAGTGTGTCGTTGCCCGCTTTCTTACTCGACGGAGATTCTAGGACACTGCAAATTGCATTGTGAGGTTCGTCACGTCGGCTGCTTTTTCCTCTCAGATGCCATCCATCGCGTTAATGTATCGCGACGCGTCTTACTCATGCGTTGCACGACATTATGCTGACTCAGTTAATTCAAATGCTGCTGCTGCTTCTAGCTGGTTTCTGCATCATTCGGTCTTCCGGAGTCTAATTTTTCTCCACAATTCTCTGTTTATCCACAAATCAGAAGGAAATTTCATTTTTCCCTTTATTTTTAACTATCTCGTTCTTACGAATGCACTTCCTAAGAAGAGATAGTTATGTAAACGTGCGCCGGCTAACGGCGAATTTTCGGCAGCAAAACTTATTCCCGGGCTCAGGTAACGGAAAAGTGGATAAATCCAGTTGCTAAATATAGAAAAAGATTCATTTAACACGTCAGCCAGAATTCGTGTTTTGTGGGTCCTTGATACCTAAAAATCGATTGATAGCAAAACGTTTGTCCTATAGTCAACGCTGGCGCCTAAAGCGTTCAGCAGATTTTCTCCAAAATTGATATTCCCCGATCGATCTAAATGTACTCGAGGCTTTGGGAATTTGGAAGTGTATTTTAATTTTTGAGGTTTTCTTACATGCAGCGATCATTTACGTTTTCATGCGCTGGCCCGAGTTTGACCCCATATACAAAGCTTCTAAGGCGTAGTGGCTTGAGTGACGTTAAGCAAGTTAACTCTGAGGATCTGAGTTCGGGTCTCGGAGCGGAAAAAATTGCTGCTTGAAAATGTTTGTAGTGATGTTTTATGTAGTGGTGTAACACAGCGGACCAGTTAGAAACAATGCGAGAACGTATGTGCTGGTGTAGCTCCACTCGTTCTGATTTGGTCATTCGACCCGGATCTTGATCTTCCTCGTTCTCTTCATTCACTGGGTTGACTTGGTGTCGATGAGTTCGAAAATCTTCCGTTCATCCTTTAGGCACGTGTGTACAAGTAGGTGGTCTATTTTTCCACGCTATTGTGATGTCGTGCTGTATGTCCATTATCTCCTTAACGAATTCGTTCCTATTTTCATTCATGATATTCCTGCCACTCTTCAGAGGAAGTTCATTTCCAGTCCCGTGTGGTTCTCAAATGCATTCAAAAGTCTTTTTATTCCTTGCTGTCAACCAGAGAATGTGCTGTCTACTGTCGATGTACCCCTCAATAAAATCGTCTCCCAAAACGGTTTCTATTGTACGTGTTGCATTTAGCTACTTTCCAGAAGATTGCATTGGTTTGTGATTTTTATGGCTATATTTGTAATATTTCAATTAGTAAATTAAATAGGATAAATTAAAGGTGTCTGGTATCAAAAAATAGAATTTTACTAAAGAACGTTTCGATCGCGTAGCGATCATCCTCAGAGCTAAAATTAAAACTACTGAAATAAAATTACATTAATACATGAATTATACAAATGTATAAGTTATTGCAAAATTTTATACACAATGTTGACACTGTACATCAGATGCATAAACAAAGTGGGTCGTACATACCTTGCAGCTGCCGGGCCGAATACAAAGTTTTGCAGTTTTTAGAAAGTGTCTTGTTTAAGAACAGAGTGTCGGTCGGCAGCGAGTGGGTGGCGGGAAGAGGGGTGGGGTGCGGGCGAAGGATCGTGAGACGTGGGGGTGCCTGTGGAGGCGTGAGGACGGTTCGGGCAAGCGAAGGCGAGTGGAGTTAGGGGTGTACACTTTGCGCTAAATTTATTACCACCAGCACCCCTGCGTCTCACGACCCTCCGCCCGCTCCCCACCCCTCGTCCCGACCCCACACGCTGCCGACCGACGCTCTGTTCTTAAACAAGACACTTTCTAAAAACTGCAAAACTTTGTTTTCGGCCCGGAAGCCTTCTAATATATATAGACAGAAGTGCGTTGACTTTCAGCGCGAACCAATACCGACGAAACTTTTATGTTCATAAGCTATGATTTAATACTACAAAATTTAATACATTTACAAAAGAATAACGTTTGTGCACATTTTTCGCCTCGCATTGCATCACGGATTAAGAGAGTGCATCAATTGCAATTGTTTAGCTGCGCGCAACCAGAGGATCTCGACAGAGATCTACAGTTCAGTTTATCAATGCACAGAATTGAGTGTTTTTAGGAGAGAACTGTTTGTTTATTTTACATGCATTCAGTTGTCTAATCCAAAATATTCGTATTTAAGAATTATTTTGACAGTTTTTTCACTCCATTCGTAAATGTAATTTGAATATTAATTTTAATTGCGTGTAGGAGTGAATGTATTGTGTACAAGAGACATGAAGTTATTGAAGAAAACGTCATTTTGCTGATGTAGGTGCATAATATTGTAAAAAGATATGAATATTCCCATGTGTTATTAATAAAATAGTTATTCGTTTAGTTGTTTTAAATAAAGAATGATTATTACGTAAATTGTGAGTCGCACGAGTCAACGTGAAACTTATTAGGAATGATTTACATATTATGCTGAAATTGCGACAGATGGATGAATTATTAGTGTTACTATAGTAGAGAGTGAAAACGAACATTTGGGTGGGGAAGGAATTATTTAAACTGATGACTGTAAATTCGGCAAGAAGTATTACTGAAGTAAGTGAATAAATGACAATGGGATTAATTAAACGTGAGTCAGCGCCGTTTTTCAAGGTTGTGGAAAATAGAACGAAAGACGTTTTTTTTTAGATAGTAGAAAGGTTTTGTCACGCCAGAATTCAATGATACCTCGGATTTTTGGAGATATTATAATTATCATGAATTATCAGCAATTATTAAGAACCCTACAATGCGTACTTCAATTCAAATAAAGGTTGATCCTTAGTTTATGGTACTTTAATTATATTTAAACGTCAATAGACTGAATCATTGGCTGACGTTTGGGGTGGGGGGGGTGCCCCAATAAGAATAAATATAAATTTATTTTTAGCGATAACGTGAATGAGGGAGACCTGGTATTTCCATGTGCGAACAAGGTGGAAAGGGGCGGAGCGGGATACAATAGAATAGATAGAAGTAGACTCCACTGCAGGGTGGGATTAGAGGAAATTACTCTTTCTATCTAATAAATAATTATAAATACCCGAGAAACGCCGGGTACGTCGGCTAGTTTATACTAAAAACATTAATATGTATGAAACAAGTGCAGTGTGTTATTCAATTGTCTGAAAAAAGTTGTCACAAAAAGTATTTACACTTAAACTGGTATATACTGCCTTCTCATTTGAAAGAAATTTTTAGGGACCTATGTATTACTCTGATTATAAGTTTA
The DNA here is from genome assembly GCA_038098605.1 of Gryllus longicercus. Classification (NCBI taxonomy): domain Eukaryota; kingdom Metazoa; phylum Arthropoda; class Insecta; order Orthoptera; family Gryllidae; genus Gryllus; species Gryllus longicercus. Next base: position 134,966 of record JAZDUA010000156.1, read on the forward strand.
TCATATTCAAAGAAGTTTGAATTGTGCTGATATCACTCTTACAAGTATTTGTTATTATTTATATATGAGGTTTTTTCATTAGGCGAGGGTGTTGTCTCCAGTACTCCAATACTATTGCATAATGCAGCGCATAAATATTGAAATACTTAGGCATGTAGAAAGGAAATTGAAAATTTTGTTGTGAAGTTAATAAAGATACAAAATGGGTCAAAAGGAAGAAGTTGTTAAATGATTATTCTGATGAGGACAGTTATCGAGATAGCGTATTCTGGGGGTTGCTTCTTTAAAGCACATTTCCCGAAAGTTGATATTTTTAATACTAAATTAATCTTTTTTCGACTTACATATGTAATAAGAAACTGAAAATTTCAGGTGTTGTTAATAAACGTCTTCCACATTTACTTTAATAAGAGTCTTCAACTTTTTTGATTACCTTAGTATTATCCATTCTAAAGAACTTTATTTACTGCAAAACGTGGTTAAAAATACATAATGAGAAAATATTTTTATCTACAAAAATAGTAAACATTTTTCAATACTGTTGTTTCAGTGTTACTCTTAGTGATATATCTGTAAACTGTTAATATTTTACAAGGCCAACTTCAATAGATTCTGAGAATTGGACTCAAACATGTTACTTTGCCAAAATAGAGCATTCCATGTACTCTTAACAACATTTAAAGACTTTTTAGTTGTTGATTTGACATATTGTAGCTTTATGCTAGTCTTACATTTCACACTTCACTCCTTCGCTAGACTCGCCAGACCACGTAAATATTTTAATGATAGTGGTCTTTCCAATTTAGATTTTACCCTCATGGTTCATTTTTGTTTTGATTCGAACGTTCTCATTCCATATCCATTACCTCAAGAACAATAGTTCAGACGCTATCACTTCTTGAAGTTAGCGTCACGGAGCCGATAAGTAGACTCGCATCTTTGAAGTGTTTTATTGCAAATATTAAATTTACATGCACTTTCAAAGGTGTAGTCCACAATTCTTTCTTTCATTTTCTCAACTGCTTGCTCGAGAGACACATCCATTTTCAAGGAGATTGATGATGGAAACGTCTTGAAAACAGGAAATGAATGAACGAGATTACTATGAAAATGAATGGATATTTGATGTATTTCTGCTTTCTGGCACGTTCGCAAGATGAAACTATCCATATCTGATGCCGACTTTGCGCCAATAGTCTTTGTCGCAGGTGTTGCCTCAGCTCCCAGCATCATTTGGTTTCGTTGCGTTACATAAGTCGATTTGTTTCAAGTTTTGAGCTTAGTACTCTTCTAGCGTACGACTACGAGTCCGCAATCATCAAAAATAATTCGTAAGATATGAAATTGTCTTCCTGAGACACAATTGTTCATAAGTATTCATGGGTTAGAGGATATCGGGATGCTCTGAAAGTGAAATAAGTGAGAAAAGGCGAGAAGTTGCGTGTTTCCTGTTGACTCGCTCGAAATGCCCTTGAAACGAAGAATCCTTTGAGCGAGCAACGGCTTCGCAGCAGCGTTCCCTTCCCAGTTGCCCTGCCCACACGTGCATTGGCCCGGTGTTTTCAAGACCTCTACATTGAGTGAGTGTTTGTAAATGTATTTTCATGAAGTGATTCTTTTCTATGATGTTCACTACGAAGTGCTTCTCTGTAGAGAACGTTCCATGGAATTCCATAAGATGGCGGCCTCCTAGCCGTTTCCAGCACGGTTCGTAACTGTTATGTTGAAATATGATCCGCGTTGCTAGGGTACCTCATTGAAAATGGGAAAAGGTTTTCCAGAAAGTTAGCTTTGGGATGTTTTAATAAATATTAAAACTGTTATTGTTGTTTGATTATTTCTTAACTTACATTATGGAGTGTCACAAGGTATTTGCTATGACGCCTAAATTTATTGACTAACTGATCAACGGATATTTGTGAAATGAATCTGAACTAGAGTGCAGAAGAGCAAAAAGGTCGAAAGTTAAGAAATCGAAAAATCAGCTGTCGCCTCTGTTGTAATTGGCCGTCAACATCGAGGCTTCCGTATCCCCGTTTATTTAGCCTCTGTCGTGGCCAACCTTAACCACAGGAACCAGAGCAGCAAAGGTGATGTTTTAGGAAAAACGGTGCTGCGAAGGGAAGTACGGCAGTCAAGAAAGGAGCAACGGGGAACGAATTAAAAGTCGCCTGTAGACTCTCGTCTCATGCTAGGACAAATTTATTCACATAAAAAACACGTAGGAAGTACATGCAATCTACATCCACGCCATCGCCGCCCGGGGCGCCAGTGGAGCCAACTAAGAACCGAGAGAGCTGGAGCGGGGGCGGGGCTGCCGCCGCGGGCGGGGCTGTGAAGGCGCGTCCTGGTGCGGGCGTGCGCCGGCGCGCGCTCACACGCCTCCCGCGTGTGGTGGCGCGCGCGTGCGCGGCGCCCTCTCGCGTCCGGAAGGTCGCAGTGTCGGTGGCTGCGCGGCCCTCCCCTGCCGTCGCTGCGTGGTCCGCTACGCGCCGCGCCGCGCCGCGCCGCGTCACGTCGCCCGTCTCCCCGTGCGGGGAGAGGCGCGTGTCGCGGGCGTGGGCGCGCGCGCGCGTGTGTGTGTGTTTGCGGGGGCGGGCGAGGGAGGCGCGTGCCTTGCGCGTCGAGTCGCTCTTGTCTTGTCTGTCGTCTTACGCCGAAGGCTTCTCTTCGGTGCAGGTGGTGACCCCCGACGCCACGGAGCTGGTGTCGTCCGCGGCGTTGGCGCACGCCAGGCTCGGGAACTTCTGTTGCAGCGCCGCGCGGTACCTGGGGTGGCTGAGGACACCAACGGAAATGGGGTGAAGGCCATGCATATGGTGGGCGCTTGCGCAGCCTGCAACTTTCACTCTGAGAGATTGCTCTCAATCTAATATTTTTTCTATCTTTCTACTTTCGTTTTAATCACTGGCAAATGAAAAATTTTCAGAAGAGATATAGGTAGGTCCTGAAATTAGCTTCTATTGCGTCGATGCATACACAGAGCTGTTAAGGACCTATTAATAGTTATTTAAATAAATAATCATTTGCCATTTTATTGAAATTATCAAGAAATGATGTTACAAAGAAACATTTTCGAGAACGTAATGTGCAGGGCCACAGATGCCCTGCACATGTAGATCCTGGGCTCATGAATCGTGGGATTAAGTGCCGAGGTAGGGATTCGCGGTTAAACACTATTTCAACCATTATATTGGGTAATATCAATCCCTATTTTCTTTTGGGCAGGCAGAATTGATGATTGCAGTGAATTAACAGACATTTGTCATTTCATTAGTTTAATTTGTATATTTTGCAGATTTCTTTACCCCATATTTATCAAAGTACCTGTTGAAGGAGATAAGCGAAATATTGTACGTTTTTAACTAAAGAATAATAAATCGCTCTTTTGGATGAAGTGTGTCCTTTTTTAGTGATTTGATCAATAAAATACTAAAGAATGAGTCGTCGATTTATATTACTATTTCAACCAATTATCTTCACAATTCACTATAAATGAACAGTCGATATGATTGACTACACAATTACAACGATTGATACACACAAATTAAATTGGGGAACGTCAAAAACTAAAATTTCATAACAACAAATTGGAAGTACTTTTCTGATTCGTAAACATTCCGTTTGGATCATGTTCGCACTGACGGTGAGTAAAAAAATGAGTCTGAAAAAAGAATTCTTTTAGATATTATTATTGGTTGCGGACTTACATTTTTAGAGTTGTTGACCCTCTCTTTCGACTCAAGCGAAACGTTTAAGTAAATGGTAAATGGTAAACGGTAAATGGTAAACTTCGTGTGCTTTCATTATATTTGTTTATTTCTTTGTTAATTTTTGCCTTTGCGAATAATTATAATATACTAAAATATAATCGAAAAATATTTTGTTTTTAGCAAAGCATTGTTGTGTGCAAAACTATACGGCCAACGCAAATAAAATTAAAATATTCTGCTCATTTTTGAGTAGTTGCCCGTATTTGGGACTCAACACCATGGGTGTACTTGTTCCAGCGAGATCCGCTCAAATCCTCCACAGGTTGCTATGCTAAGTATTGTTCGAAAGGAACGGAATCTGCCTTCCTTTCCTGGAAAACGCCGAGTCTGAGCTTTCCATCGCAGCACTTTGTTCAACGAAATTCAGTGAGGGGTCATTTCTGCTGAAGACGCTTATCTGATCATTGAAAGCGGATGTAGCTGTTCCGAATACATGAAACATACAAGAACACACCATTCATCTTCAAATCCGCAATTCATGAACCCAAAAATTCGGACTTGTTCCCTTTCCTTCCCATCGATGAATTGCACCTGGATGTCGACACTCAAACTTTAAAAGTCTTAGTAGACACTGAGTTTGAATACGTGATTGTTACTAAAACTACGGGATTAAATTTTTGACAAAAAGCTGACGTTCGTCCTGAAGATGTGAGGTATTAAGGCATTTTGACAAGTGCTAAAGAAGAAGAAAATTAATACGTAATCTAGTCATTATGAACAGCAAAAATATTGAGGTAAATTGGTAAACAAATATTACATTAATGATGACCGTGTAACTTAGTTGATTTGACGCCTACAATTAGTTAAATTCAATGCATTTTACTTTCAGTATTGACCGAATGTCCTCATTCTGCAGAAGAAACGTCTGGCTTGCAACACTTAATGAATGAAGTTTTCGGAGAAAAAATGTAAAGGACATTGTAATGTGCTGTTATATTATTCGACTGCTTAAAAAATTCGAACTTAATTTGGTCATAGTTTTTTAATTGCGCAATATTTTTCCTCGGCGACTTTTATAAATTATACTATAATTATTTCAAATTGACCAAATTTTTCAACTGAGTTTTATAGCTGGTCTTCAAAATTGATTCTCTGAAAATAAAATATTTGAGGAGTAAATGGACTATTAGTAAGCTTCGTTGCATTTGAACGATGAACTCAACTACTATTTTTGAATCTGGTAAATTTTGCATCTGTCGTCTGCATCTTTTCTCAATTTTTTCATTTACCAATTTATTCGAATCCGGAATGAAAGATCTTCGAATGTTCATTGGTGTCCGTGGTCATTTCCGACGTTTTGTACATACTTGTACAACACCTAAGATTATTTTATTTGTATATGAAAATTTTTTAAAGTTTCACCAAATTTGTAATTTTTTATCATTTAAAGGTAAAGCAAATAAACGCACCTGATGCCATAGACAATGGGGTTGTAGACGGCGTTGGCCTTGGCAAACAGCGAGCTCCAGATGGTGGCCAGAGGGCTGATCTTAGCGCTTTCGAAGATGCCAGTGTAGTTGATTACCAGGTAGGGTGTCCACGCGAAGAACCACAGAGAGATGGTCATGAGAGCCACCTGGGGGCAGAAGTAAAATCAAGGATGTACGGTGGAGAAGACAAGGTGAATAAGGATAGCAGAAGAGGAAGAGGAGTAGTAATTGAGGAAGAGGGGAAAGAAGAGAAGTTGAGGATTAAGAAGGGGAAAATGGAGAAGTTGAGGAGAAGAAGTCGAGGACCGGGAAGAAAGAAAGTGGAAGTCAAGGAGAAAGAGGGGAGGTCGAAAAGTTGAGGAGACGTCGAGGAAGAAGAGGAGGCCGAGTTGAGGAGGAAGAGTAGAGATGGAGAGAAGTTGATGAGGAAGAGGGGAGGAGGAGAAATTGAGAAAGAAGAAAAGGAAAAATCGAATGGGAAGAGGGGAGGAGGAGAAATTGAGAAAGAAGAAAAGGAAAAATCGAATGGGAAGAGGGGAGGAGGAGGACGGGGGGGGGAGTGAGCGAAGGAGTGGCGCGCTGTGCGTACCTTGGCCAGCTTGCACTCGGCGCTGGTGTTGGCGTTCTCGGCCGATCGCAAGGACGCCACGTTCATCTTCTTGGCTTGCTCGCGCATGGCCTTTTCGTGGGCGGAGACGGCCTGCACGATGAAGAAGTACGAGTAGATGATGGTGAACAGAGGCGCGAAGTAGACGAAGAAGGAGTAGACGAGGATGTAGGAGCGGCTCTGCCACGTCTTGGTCAGGTAGTCCGTGCCGCAGGCCGTCATGTTGCCCTCGGGCACGTAGCGGTTCCAGCCGAAGAATGGCATGATGGTCCATGCGATGGAGGTGACCCACACGAACAAGATGCGCAGGGCAGCCGTCTTGTTGGTCATCGGCTTCGCCGACAGCCCCTGTGCACGAAACGGCCAAATCATATGGAAGCCGTGGGCCCTCATACGGAACGTTCAATTTTTTTAGCTTTTGCACTTATAGGTATAGGTGTTGTGGTGCGTTATCGTTGGCATTTTTCATGAAATAATTATAAACGTTGTCATTGCCAACAATAGTATTTAATATAAGAGCAGCTTCTAAGTCATCGAAAGCTGCTCTTATATTAAATACTATTGTTGGCAATGACAACGTTTATAATTATTTCATTTTGCACTTATGTCATTGACTTAAGATTCACAACGCCAAAAAATATGCATCCGGTAATTTTTAATACGAATCGCATTAATAAAAAGACCAAATTACTCTAAACTAACTCTAAACTACTCACTTCCGTCATCATCTTTCTCTTACTTACTTCTTTCTTTCAGTAAGAAGGTTGCATAATAATCCTCCTGTAAGTAGGTGACACGAATTTATGAGAGAGGACGAATTTTCTTTATGCAATTAGTTAATCCGATTGTCTGACAATCCAGTAAAGAAATTTGAGCCAATATTATGATGTCCTAGTAAGTAAGAGGATTGTATTAATATGATATATTTTATATCCCTGCAATATATGATTTTCCAATAAAGAATATTCTGAGATAGATTATTTAAAATATATTTTTATGAGTTATTGACTGAAATCTATTTATTTGAATTAGATGTGAGTAGTTTTTGAGCATGTAAATTAATTGCATGATATCTGGTAGCGGTGACTATTGTGAATAAAACTGAAAAGTCTAGAGACTGTTCCCCCTCCAGGTTTAACCCTCCATGTTAGTTTGTCAATAAGAACAGTCTTTAATACGTACACGTTCTTTTAAATTCAAGAATGTATCATCACTCGTCCACATTGTTTTCGAGGCAAAAAAAAACAACAAAACAGTCGACCATTCGCGAAGTTTTACTTTTTTCCAATTTGATATTAACATGAGTGTGTGTTAAAAACGTTCCTTCCAGATAATGGTGATGTATTCAGTCGTATCCTTGATCTGGCTCGAATCTGAGGATTTCTACTGATCATTTGCTCTTTTTAGCAACTGTCTCCTTTGAAACATTAAACAGTCCTGCTCTGTATTTTACAATTATGTGCGAGTAACCACTGTCTGAAAATGGACTTTGTTCTGCCACAACTGCTCGAGATAGAAATACGTTTAACGCCAAGTACTTTACTACTGTTGTCTTGCAAGGGTTTGTGTACTAAAATGAAGCTGGAACGTCAAACCTATTTCCCCATGCTGCCCTTTTTACCTCCGGGGTTAACGATGACTGCAATTTGGCCCAATCGTTCTTGGCTCATCATCCGTAAGTGTTTCGTAACTGTGTGTAGATCGTGGGTTCCCAAACTAATATATTCCTCGTAAAATTCTCCTTCTCACTATCTGTGTACCACACAGTTTAGCCCATTTCTAGGACTCAGTTATAGCAGATAGTATAAAAAAATAGTTTTTAATGAAATTCTTTCCGTGCCTCTGTATTTCCGCCTGGAAGCCCGGGAAGTGTACTTCCATGACGATAAGCCGTTGCTAAACCCGCGTTATCAGAACCTCTCGTTTAGAACCCGTTTTGCCCGTTTGCAGCGAAACCTCAGAATAGTCCCCGAACGCAGTCGCGTGCGTAAGCCCCCACGCGGCCGCTTCCGGCCGGGGGCAGCACCGCTGCCGTGAAGGCCGCTTGACCGGCTGAAGACACTCTGCCCTGCCCCGCCCCGCCCCGCCCCTCACCCAATGCCACACGAGCGTACATCACTCTCTTGACGCGCTTTGAAATTCTCATTTGTTTGTTCTTCCCGTTAGAATTTGTCTCCGCCACAAACATCACCGCCACCCGCACATAAGCTTCCCTCTTTCCCGCCACAACTCCTTACTGCTACCCCAAAAATCAACCTCTCTTTACCATCTCCTTAAAATGGTACCTCCTGTTTGAATTTAGCCGTTGTTCTTTTCTCCGGAGAAATTGATAAAGTGGTTCGTCGAGATCCGTGAGTGAGTTTGTAACTTTTCACTCGACCAAAGTCAGAGCTACTAGCTGCTAGTTGGGATGCGTCTTATCCCTGGTTCTTTGCCCGAAAGTCCAAAGACCTGAATTTTAGTCGGAAGGCTTTTCGGAGGGCGTGTTCAGACGGGAATTGTACAAGTCCGGGGTGTCCAATCCTGCTTTAAATGCCGGTCCGAGGATACGTGCGCCTGAAGGGGGAATGGAAAAGTAACAGGGCGTGGTATCCCATCTTATCCATCGAGGTCTTAAGTCCCCAAGTATTGAGAGAATACTCGAAGAAGGGACCGCATTGGTAGCTCCTGCTTGACCACTACTGGTAACATAACTGCAGGTCGTGCCCATACTCATTTTGTCAGTGCGTTTATTTACAATTAACTCATTGACTTTATCACTATCTCTTGCAATGACATCGCCCTGCATGACTTTCATTTGTCTCTCAACTCGTGAAAGCGGTGCCTTCCCTCCATACATAGTAACTCCTCTATACACATGACGGTGCATTTTGGAGCTTCGGCAATTAACGCCGTCGCCGCCACGCGTTCCCCATCGCCCCAATCTGCTGCCCGCCGCTTCCGTCCGCCGGAAGAGACGACGCTGCGTCCGGCGCGGCGGCCTTCGTGGGCGGTGCGCCCCGGCCCAACAGAACACGTCGCCGTGACGTTCTGGTATTTGTAAACGACGCGAATGACGTCAAGGGACTGTTGTGGGACGAAGCTTGTCGCTGTGTGGTTCATCCATGTCAGTGGCGGAATGAAGATGAGTCCCGGAAGGTTTCGTAAATGTACCCCACACTGATGATGCCTCACTCCTTTGAGTTATCAAATCGCATTCGTAAAAATTTCCGATTAGGAAAAACGTTTTTATATTTTTACATGGGCATGGGAATTTTTTGTGCATTAATGTTTTTTTTCTCTCTATTACATGGCGACGAAAAGCAGTATTTTGTTCTCAAATCATTATCTGTGAAATGGGTGCGCCTACGGGTGAGTGAGGTAGTTTAGGATATGCTTTTCCGTGGGGGCTGTGTGTTCGTGTTTGGTTCGTGAAATGTTGAGAATAATTTGATAATTGATATATTTTAACTTATTAAATAAAATCAATATGTTGGTTTTTTTGAAAGTAGTGAAACTGCGCTGTATCGTTTTACTTGGTTTATTTTGGGATGGAAATGAGCTTCTATTTTGGGATGGAAATTATAAAGTATTTCGTGGATATATTTAATATTTATTTTATAAAATTTTGTGTCAGTTCACGTTGTTCCGCGGGTGACCGACTGTCAAAATGTTGCACAATATTCGTTTATTTTTCCATATGTTCCAAATCTGTGTGAAAAAACGTTTTTCCTCGGTTGGTGCTGATTAACGCATGGTACCTGCTCAAGTGTGTGCTTTTCTTGCCCTACAGGCGGATTCACTTTTGCGGGCTACACCGGTATCCTGTCTGCAGACTCATTATTCCGTTCACGAAGTTCCTTTCTTCATGGAAATCAGTTATGACTGTCATACGTAATGTCGTGGAAGTGATGTATGATTACTTTACTCATATGGGAAGCTTTTGCAATTAAGCAGAGAGGTAAGGGGAGTTTCACGCTTATTTTAATGCTTATGTAGGATTCATTACCTCATTTGCAAATATTCTATATAATGATTTGTCAGCATTATTAATGAAGTTTCAGTTCTTAATTTATGATAATTTTGGCAACTCGTTAATATTAAATGTTAGTCTTAAAAATTCATTTGAGTCGTGACGTTCCGGGGAAGCAAAATGAATTATTTATCTTTTAAAATATTGTAATAATTAAAAATAATATATTTAAACTAAACATACTAAAGGTAAACAAAACATACGTTAAATTACGAATCTACATTTTTGAGTTCAGGTTATATTGTGAATAGCAAATTATAGTAGGGCCTGTTCTCTTCAAATCCAATCCAAAGTGAACGTTTTCAATTAACTATGAAAGAAAAGAGACTCGAGAAAATATGTTTTATAAAGCGACTTCAGTGAAAATTCATGACGATTTTCAGATAGTATAGTTAATCGAAAGCCCTCAGAGATAAATGTTAACACAAGGGATTGCCCCAAGTTATCGTGTTGGTGGCGAAAGGTTCTCCCTTCGGTGTCGCGTGCGTGGGAGGGGGGGCGAGGCGAAGGGGCTCACCTTGACGATGACGTTGTACCTATCGAGGGCGATCATGGTCATGGTCCAGATGGAGCCGCAACCGAAGAGGGACCCTGCCATGCCGTAGAGCTCACACATCAGTGGCCCTGCGGACACACACCGCCCGAAGCACGGTCAGGCGCAAGGCGTCACTGCTCCTCTGATTAAAATTACACGTTTAATGTGAAATCCATGGTGGACTAAAAAAATGAATAAAATAAGTTTTAAAATACGAATGAAGGGTAAAAATATTTATTTATACTTTTGGAAAGGACGTAAGCAAGTTGTCTCCTGTATATGATGATAAAGAATCTCAAATCTAATGACGCCTCTGATACAAACTTTAAAGAATATTGCCCCAGGAATTCCTGCTTTCTGCAATATGGTAATGATGATTCCAGGCCTGCGTTTCCCGTTCTAAGATCAGGAGTGCACGAAAAAATGAATTACAGTAATTACAATTGCAATATTGTTTCTTATCAGAAAAGGTTAACCTGATGTACGATATAGACTTTATTCTCAATTGCGGCCCAGGTAATTGTCGGTAATTGTTTCGGTTGTATCGGGGTCTACTTACCCAGCACCCAGGTCTCGTAGTAGCAGTTGATGACCATAGCAGGGGACATGGCCAACATCATGAGGAAGTCTGAGAAGGCCAAGTTGACTACGAGCAGGTTGGAGGGCGTACGCAGGCCCTTGGTGGAGCAGAAGATGTAGACGACCATGCCGTTGCCTAGCACCGAGATCACTCCCAGCACGCCGATGACAAAGCCCAGGAGGCCGTGCCAGAGCGGGTTCATGGGAGGGAACTGGTACCTGCGCCCGGCCAATGCAAGGGCGGTGAGTGGGGTACAAACAACGAACGCGCCACCGACGGGCAGAGCGGGAGCGGAAGCGGGAGCTGGAGCGGGAGCTGGAGCGGGAGCGGGTGGGTTCCGTTGTACACAGTAGAGAGGTTTTTGCAAGTCCAGGATTTGAAAGACGTATCACGACAATTCTGGGAAGATTCGTATTGCGCATGCGCAGCCATGCAATGACGGGATTTCGATTGACGAGTCCCGTCATTTTCCCCTGTTTTGTAGCCCATGACAAATGTGTTTATAACTTACACATTAGGGTTTTCGCCGCCACTACTTATCATGAATCCAACACTAACACGTAATCAGCATGGAAATAATGAAAAATACAATATCCATAGCACTAAAATAATATGGTAGGCACGTTATGGTTAATTTTTTTTTTCAAGTGAATTCAAACATGTCAGGAATAAACTAACGTCACTGTTTAGTATTTAGAGGTTATGAATACATTGACGTTGTCACAAAAAATTAATTGTCTACAGGGCGTTATAATTGCCATACATTTTCCATTCCTGATATAAACAATATAAATATGTTATAGTAAAATAGCGGGCTTTAAGACTATCTAGGAATAACTAGTTTTCTTTGCAGATAAAGACCTGTATTACATATTCGTCTGATACAATCAGTTTTCATGTATTAGTATAAGTTTTACTATATTGTAATGATTATAAAATCAAAAATACACTCAAGGATTCACAGATATTCAATAAAAGCTTTTAGATTCTGTTAAAGGTATTCACTTACAATTAGTTCCTAGTTTTGTTTTCGATTGTACGACATGCAAAAACATTTTTCTGAAGATATTTGTTATTTCCTATTAACGGAAATGTTTATGTACTACGAAAATGGATTTCCCGTCTTGCAAAATCTCTCTATTGGCGTAGGTTATACCTTTATTGAATTTTTCTACAACGGTTTTCTTTGTCTAAGGTTGTTAAAATGTGCGTGCACTGAAACGCTCGTAAATTGAAGGTATAGCGCCGAGATGAGCGCTTGATTTGCACCTTTAAAGGGATCCGTATTGAGATTTGGATTGAAAATTTTGAATTTTTTTATTTGCGTATAGACTTTTCTGTTTATAATAGTTTTTGACTCGTGTCAATACGATAACTACAGAAATTTTTATTTATTTTTTTCCTTCAGTGTCACAAGTACTTTAGAAAAAAATAGTATTTGGAGATGATAAATACAGTAAATATGCAAAGGGCCGTGAACATTTTGAACTTATTGATTTATCTATATTATCTGGTACTTTGTCAGATAAATTGCAAAAATTATAAAATTGCAAAACTGCAAAAATTGTGCACCATACGACATGGCGCTAATTGTTAAATTTATTAAGCTAATTGTAAGCTATGGTTCAAGTCTCTTTTATGTCAGAAGTTCGAAGCCAGTTTACCGTTGGTCTCCTTTTTGTATATATGAGGAACATTTTCTCAGCTTCTAATTATGATAGAAAGCTGAAATTTGCAGGATTTATTTATAGAAATAGTATGCATAAACAGAATAAATTGAATTTATATTTCGGCATTTTCTTCAACAATATGCCTTGTTCAGGAGGAAAAATATAACATATACAAAAAAATTATCTCAGGAAAGAATTCATTCTTTCAAAAACTGTTTATCTAGAGTTTACAAAATATTCATATCTTCCTCTAGTAAAAATTTGAAATCCCCAAGTTAAGGAGTTTCTGAGAAAATGGTGCTTAAACATCATCCAATTTAACATTAGTGAGATAGGGCATTCCGGGTTCCCTTAAAGCGTTGTTATACACCCTTGATACCAGTGAGAATTTTCTGTTGTCATTTGAAAGATCTAGTGATGCAATATCCAATTACGTATACCTATTGGCCTGTTATTGAAGTAAGAGCTTGTTCGAAATACTACAATGCAGTTTAGTAACTAAGAATTGTGCGTGAAACACGGCAAGATAGTTGACTAAACCGTTTGTGGCGGTTGCTTATTTCAAATGCGCGAGCAGTATTGTCCGGCTTTCTTACCAGTAGGTGTCCACCATATGCATCATTTCCGGCAGCACCTTGTCGACGACGGTGATGTTGCCGCCCATGCCGCCTCCGCTGCCCCATTGGTAGGCGCTGAAGTGCGGTTCGTTCGGCAAGACGGTCATTTCGGCAGCTGCAACAGGAGGAAACCAAACGCCCTTGGCCTTCAGGCGTGACGGTGTTGCCAACTCGCGATCCGCAACAGACGGATTTCGACGCCCTTGACAACCGAACTGCCCTACTGCGATGAAGATGCATGGGGGGGGGGGGAATTCAGGAGGAATAGTCTAATTCCACGAATGAAATCCGTGGTGCATTGGTCAACCGGGAGATCAGTGCTTTAGTTTAAATCAATTCCATACTTCTACAGAAATAATAACCATGCAATTTTTGATTTTTTTCTATTTGAAATATATTCATCATCTGTAAGCCAAAATTGAGGCCAATGACTCTTAATACATTGACGATGAAAAAAGCACACGGGAAATGAGCATAAAAATCACTGTAGAAATTAGTGATTCATTCTAAGGAATGTGTAAATTGTGATTTTGTTGTTTCTATGAGTTTATGGGTGAAACTGGCGCGCCTAGTATTTTTGAAAAATTCAAATGAAATTAAATATACTGTATCACATACTTTCATCCACGAGGACTTTGCAGAATATCATTTAAGTTACGATGAACGCTGAAGGATAGACGAGTGTTACTCAGAGGAATATCTTATTGAGAATATCCCAATTTAGGGTGTTCCACAATCAGAATTGCTTCTTTCTGGGTCCCGGTAACAGTTTTGTCAATTTTTTCGCTTTTTGGGTAGCAGGATATCATTGCATATTGTGGCATAAATATAGATATTTTAAATGTGTTAAAACATTGCTTTCACATGACAAAATTGAATGTTTCATCACGATTTATTTCTTAGTTAATTTTTAACCATTTTCTCGACACAATGGCGTCCATTTACTCACGCAGGTTGGTGAATCCAGGTCTATTTCCGTAGGACGCGCGTTTAAGAAAGCGTACGCACATTTCTTGGAAAGAAGTTTTAGATTTGAGTTTTCTATTCTTTAAAGTACCTGCTTTTCACGCAGACTTATCGAACGTTAAAATATTAAGTATAAAGTTGTTTTAGAAACTAGAATTTCGTCTTGCATGTGTGGTTCATTCCAAAGAAATCAATAGTGCATAATTTTCGTAATTTGTATTCTATTTAAGGTATTTTCCGCAACTGTGAACCCACGTTAAATTCATGAAAATATATCGTATTTTTTAGCTATTAAGCGTCTGACAAATTCGAGTTCTACGGAGAAGTATCTGTGCAATTTCCGATTTCTGAAAATTGCTGCATGCCTGCAAGAGAGTAAACTGCGCACTGTCGCACCGCTCGTTTCGTCGCTGCTCACCTGTGGTGTTAAAGTCTCTGGGGGTGAAAAGAGAACCGAAGAAAATCGCTACGTGTTGAGACGAACTACTTCGGGTTCTGCTGCCGGCACTGCGCTCTCCTTCCCTGCTTCGATGCGGCTCGGCGGTGGCGCCCGCCCGCGCACCTTAAGTACTCGCCGACGCAGCCCTCCTCCTCCTCCTGCGCCTCGACCGCTAACGCGATCGCCGCTAACAGCCTTAGCGCAAATATGTAACGCGCGCATCCATAAGCGGATCGCCCTGGGACGCGACACGTGGCCGCTGCCAACACAAGCCCCCGGCCCCTTCCGCCCCTCCGGCAGTCTGTGCTTCCAGGGTAGCGTCGGGTCTGTTGTCCAAAATTTTAATATTTTGGACAATAATGTTATAGTAAAAATAAGGGAACAGATTTTCATGTAAGAATGTATTTTTACAGGAACAAGAGTCCTACATTCAATAATATTTATAGTTTACAAGATTTTTTTTAACGAATTAGATCAATTTTGTTCACATATTTTGGTTTAATTACATATTTACCTATTACTAAATATTTCGTTACATTTAATACATTTATATACCGAAACGGAACATTTCAGATGCGAGTTCGGAATATATGTCCCTGGAATAATCTTTCTTACATAGCAAAAATGCTTTTCTATGACCTACTTTTTCACGAATTGTCAAACTAACCCCGTCGTGCTTATTGAAAACCGCGTACCGGGATCGAGGATGAGCAGATATATGTGAAGCAGAAGTGACTTCAATCGCATAATTGCTCATGTTTCATAGACCCTATACGTAACTCCATTAAACACTAACAAATTTTCACAGATCATAGTGTTATCGCATTGTTGGAGGTGGGGACAATATTGACCGTTTGCCCCCATTCCAGGATCCATTACTGACTACGCCGTACTTGAACACCGGCTCCTTGTAGGCGACGTTGTATATAATATGAAAGTATATTACTTTTGTAGAAGTAGAACTCTATTTCAACCCCTCTAAAACCATGTTAAGATCTGGTCGGCGACGTTCTGAGATAGAAAACGGCTTATGTAGAGGAATTGTAAACACTATAATGAAATTTAATTTTACATATTTTCTATCTTTTATTCCGTTTTGGAAAAAATAAATAAACCCATAAGTACATAGTTAAGTTTTTTTAATAAATTCCCTTCACTAGCAATAATAATTATTAGGGTTGACGGTATTTTACTTATTTAAGTGTTATTAAGCCAATATAGATAAATATCCAACCAAGTCAATTATTTGTGATATTGGTCGTGTTTAATACCACGTATTTATAAGAAAATAACTCATATATTTTTTGTAATTAAGAGTACATATCTTTACCTGTAGCGCATTTGTTTTGTTTTTAACGGACGGTAGCCGTTAAAATTCTTGACGGACATCGGTCGTTAAGTTTGGCCTTTTATCCCTGTTTTGTGTCGTTATGACGATAAAATAGTAGTGTACCACGAAAAAATTAATGCGTGCCACCTTGCATTTTTATAGACAAACTGCGAAGATAACTATGTTGGAGTGGATTAAAAGAGCTTGCCTTCAACTACAAATACTACTAATTTTTACATCCAGTGTTGAAAAATAAAAAAATGTGATTTACAAAAGAAGGCTGTAAGACGTTAATTCTTATATCACTGTTAGCCTAACGCTGGGTCCAATTTTGTTCTTTGAGCCTAAATTCGACAGCAGAATTTCTTCTTATGTACTTATTTCTTTCGAAATATTAACTTTCTGAAGGAATTGAATTTATAAAACCCCTATTTGATACTTCCCGCTGCACTCAAAAGCTTAACTGGTTGCTTCGCAGAACTTTGTTTCTGATACAGAATTTTCACAATATATACTCACAAACACAGTACTTTCGTTAACACACTCGCTGAGACCTACGTACACATAGAAATGTTAAAAGAAAACGTGTATAATTGGTACATTAATCGAATGACCCACATGCATATGCCCACCTGCCTACATATTCAGCAACATCATTTAAGTTTACCGACCTATTTCCATGATATTAAGTTTACAAATTCTACTGAGAATTCTCAACCAAGTAAATATTATTGTTTTATTTACACAGAGAGAACAGCAGTCATTATAGTCATTCTGCTAATTAAGCTGAAGTGTGTTATTAGAGAAAGACGAAGGCTGCCCTGTTTCTTAAAGTATTTCAGTGGAGGTAAAATGTGTTTCTCCAATGCAATGGTTACGCAGTGCAATATTTTCTAATGTATTACGTTAATCAAAGAATCATTGTATATAGAAAAATAGTGAAGCTTCAAAATGGAACAGATTTTCTCGTTCTACATAATTTTCTAATCTCTTTAGTCTGTGTTATTTTTCCAGCTGCCAAAAATCACTTTGTCACATTTTATGATTTTCCCCCTAAAAGTAGAATTGAAATATAAATTTAAGTGTATTTTAGAAAGGTAAAACCTGATAATACGTGTTGTTTTTATTGTAACATTTGCAGTCGTTAATAAGATAATGGCCATTGAGCGATTCGGAAACAGCTCATTTTCACCCAAAACGTTCGCGTCTTCGAGAAACTTTATCAGACTTTTACTTGCAACAACTTCGACTCGTAAATCTAATAACGAATACAAATTGCCGCTAATGTGAATATTAACGACGATATTTAAAAAAAATATGTATTACAAAAATAATACAGCAAAATGGCGTTTATGTTATCTTATACCGTGCATTTAACACTATACATACCAAAAGATTAAAGAAAAAAATTGAAGTGGTTTTTGAGAATATGTCGTTCGAGTATTTCTGAAAATGCGGCATGTTGGACTCATTCTCATAAAAAACTTTTATTTTTGAGAATCATTATCATCCTTCATTTGAAGCACTTGTACAATGTATGCAACCTGCTAGAAATGAAACTATAAACCACATCAATGAAATATTTAAAGAAGTAAATTTGTGTAGTTTTGGGAAAACAAAAGAAAACAGCAAAATGACATTTATCTTATCTTATACAGTGTATTTAGCATTATCCGTACACAAATTTCGAAGGCAAAATTTAGAGCCATCTTTAAGAAAATGTTGAAAACGTCCTAGAAGCTTGATATAAAATACCCCCAAAATTTAAAGACATATTTCAAAATCACGTGGCTTCTAATCGCGCCTGATAGACCGAGGATATTCATTTTGGCAAAAATCCCACGGATAGTTTGCACTAGTATTGTTCATAAACGGACGGACGGACGTCAGACCGACGAAAAAATGTTTAGATAACAACAGGTTTTTGGTATTAAAGGACCTTAAAACTTGTATTTGCGTTGAAATCAGAAAATCTATTAGCAGTTCATAAATTACTCTATCTACGTATATTTTGCAGTATATACGAACATATTCGAGAAATTAAAAGAGGCTGTAAAAAGCATATTTACAATCAAGTTGAGGAAATGAAAGAATTATCGCCTTTGTCTCGTAAATAGTAAGAACTAGGGGATGAGTTTTAATGACCTAAAACATCGCCAAAAATGATCAAAAAATGTTCTTAAAATACTTTAAAAATGGAAAAGAAAAAAAACACAAAAAACAAGAAAAATTACGTAAAAAATTGATCAAACCACTTCGACAGAACAACTGAAGCCGTTGGATATATTACTGATGTAATTAAGGCTTCATCCTTTTGTTAAAGTGAACTCAGCTTGCAAACGTTTGGTTAGGACTGGAGGTTTGGTTTGAATTTTCTTAAAAGAAAATCTCTTTCTTCATCGCAAAATCGGCAGAACTGACAATGGCGCCTATAAGCGTCACTGGAAACCTAAGATTACTCACAACGGCTGACATTACAATATAAGATCGAAGAAATCGAATAGGATACTCAGGAGTTCTGTGGTGAACATTTGTTGAACCTCGTAAATATTGCTAGAAGCAAGTACCATTAAAATTATATTAAAATCGATGAAATCAGCAAAAACTGCATTAATAATAACAACGTAAAAAGGTAAAAAATGACGTATTAGCCTAAATCGAAAAAAATGCAAAAAATGACGTATAAAAATGTCATTTCTTTTTTTAATAACATAAAATTCATTTCTGTACTAAACGCCATTGTTCTAAAGTGAAAAGAAAAAAAAACAAATTTAATTAAAATCTTCCCCCTAGTCATAACTTGATCGACATTTTTGGTATAATAATAATAATAATAATAATAATAATAATAATAATAATAATAATAATAAAAATAATAATAATAATAGTATTTATTGAGTCACATATTCAATTACAATCGCGTATGACGAGTCAATATGATGCCTTGGCTGCAGAGAACGAAGTTACATTGCTGTTCAGGAGCGAAACTAGGGACCATCTCAGCATTTGCTCAAAGGACCAAGGAAACTGAACAAAATAAACTGATTGAGATGGGATCATTGGCTTAGGAATTATGCCACAATACTCGCTAGATATAGAATAAGATATCATACAGTAAATCATTATTTTTAGTAGCAAATAATTTAACATTTCAAGTTTTGTACAGTTTCATGTTTAAAGTAAAGCTAAAATTTACTTGTTATTGTAATTTTACTGCTGCTACTTATAATAATAATAATAATAATAATAATAATAATAATAATAATAATAATAATAATAATAATAATAATAATAATAATAATAATAATAATAATAATAATAATAATAATAATAATAATAATAATAATAATAATAATCGCCATCGCCCACACCGTTGCGAAAGCACCGGTTCTCGTCAGATCACCGCAGTTAAGCGCCGCCGGGCTCCGCCAGTACCGGGTTGGGTGACCGCCCGGGAACCCGGGGTGGCGTTGGCCTTTCTATAGTCGGCCCTGTGGTGCAGACGGTTGCGGCAGCCGTCGTCTGTGCCGAGGAGGCTGCAGGTTCGAGTCCTGCGTAGACATGGTCGTATTTGTGATTGTCCCTTCACCTATCATCATCATCCTATCATCTCATAAGTCACACTACAAGGCGTAACAACCTTGTGGTAATCCAAGGATACAGCTGAAAAGCTGATCCTGGAAGAATTACACACGTTAATCGTGTAGCGTGGTCAGTAATGGCCTATACGCCAATAATAATAATAATAATAATAATAATAATAATAATAATAATAATAATAATAATAATAATAATAATAATAGTAAAAATAATAATAAAAATAACAATAACAACATTAAAATAGTACATTATATCAATTATGATAGCAACTACATAAAATTTAACAATAGTAGTACACTCTATGTTTAAATCTTGAAATATTGAGAAGGAGGAGGTAGGTTTAATCCAGTTTTTTTTTATTTGTACATCTAGTCTTACTGCAGCACCTCATGCATCTAGCAATCCAGGGTGAGGGAAATAGAAATTGTGGTCAGACATTCCCCTTCTACATCGCAGGACGCAATATCCCAATTCTTTTTTCTTTGCAATATCTCGAAACAGTCAACATAAAACAAAGTCAAGTGGGATAAGAATTTTTTTTAAGGGAAGTATTGTTGTGATTTGAATATTTATTTACACTGTAGAACATGTTGTTAAGCAGGAAAGCATTAAATTTACTTTTAAATGTTTGAATTATGGTTAAGTCTTTAATGTCATTTTCTAGTTTGTTGTAAAGTGTAATGCCCTCTATTAAGACACTTTTTTAACAAAGTGTAGTTTCAGAGTGGGGATCATGTAGGTTATTCTTTTGAAAAGTTTTGTACATCGGAATTTAGAGTAAAAGTGTCTTTATTTTCATGAGAATCTTTGTGAAAATCACTATTCAAATATATACATGCATGGTAGAAGAAGAATCCTCAGTATACTGAATAGGGGTTTGCAAGATTCCAGCTTATGAGTGCTGGTCATTGTTTGCAGTATTCGTTTTTGGATAATAAATGTTCGAGTGCTTTCAGGGGAATTTCCCCAGAATATTACTCCATATTTTAGGTGTGAGTGCACATTTACAAAATACATTGTTCGAAGTGTCTCGTGTTGGAGCTTGATCTGCAGGTGTATAGGGCACAGCAAAGTTTGTTGAAATCCTTACTTTTGAGCGGCCTTCAATTCCTGAAAGAGTA
Organism: Gryllus longicercus; assembly: GCA_038098605.1. Lineage (NCBI taxonomy): Eukaryota > Metazoa > Arthropoda > Insecta > Orthoptera > Gryllidae > Gryllus > Gryllus longicercus. Next base: position 155,646 of record JAZDUA010000156.1, read on the forward strand.
TTTTGCGGATTTTTATCCTTCGGATGTGCAAGTGGCCAACCCCACGCGCTATTAAAATGCCAGACGTTGGGCCATACCGTTCAGTGCTGCGAATCGTTCAACCTCGTAAGCGCCAAATGTGTTAAAACGATGCACGAGGAAGCTTTACTACAGTACTTTACTACACCAATGCGTTAACTGCATAGGTGATCATGCGACAAATTTGAAGCAGTGCCCAGAGTTTAGCTATAAGAGAGAAATCCAAGAAAATCAAGATGACTAACAATGTTTTCTTTTCGGAAGCAAGAAGGAGATACCAGGTAAAACACCACCAGGATATGTCCGAACCTTTTTTACTATGTTGAATAAGCACAAGAAGGCAACGAACATTCAAACGGAATGTTGAACTCCTTCAATGGCTAACGCCGACTGCCAGTTGTAACCCTTTAGACCTATCTACAGAAACATTACCGTCAATGGCTAAGATTATTGAACCGTGTATAAACAAATCACAACCAAGAATATATCATTTGCACGAAAGGGCGAGGGTGAAAAACATGGATCCCTGGACCTCTATAGAAGTGATCAGGAGGATTCTGCTGAACAGGATGCTTCCAGCGATACCGACCTCCCCGTCAACCTGGACAAAGAGCGGAGGCGAACGAAGAACACGGCACAGACGACTTAAAAATTTTAATAAAGCTCCCATTATAGAAACCACATACGTATACGAGTATTTTGCGCGCCCATTCGAAAGACCTTTGGCCAATTCTTTCCCACTACCCATAGGCAAACTCTACCACTCATAGGTTTTCACAGTTTTAGATTAGATGCTGATATGGTTCCCGTACCTATGGCGGTGTCGCCTTGTTGATCCGTGACCATCCAGTTAGTCAAGAAATCGCAGACGACGTTTTAAGTTTGAAATATTAATATCGCGTCCGGCCAAGCAGTATCCAATCACGTATTTTTCCAGTACCAAGAAGCAATTTTTCAACCACGAACTTTCTTCGTTGGAGACTTCAATGCCCACAATGCTCTGGGGCTTCTCGCGGACGTATCATGCTCTCGGTCGGACCATTGTGAAACCAGCTATTGAGAATTACGATCTCATACTGTTGAACGCATCTCCACACCCATTTTTCAGTTTCCTCTGGGACCTTCTTGTGTATTGATTTAACAATCTGCAGCCAATCCCGGGGCCGTATTGTGTACTGCCCGGGATGATTGATGTGACCGTGATCATTACTCAATTCTGTTGCATATCAAGGCTCTCGTTCCATCTCGCTGTCGACTCCCTCACTGAATATTGGAGGGAGCGGACAGTCCGTAGTTGGAGCGCTCCCTCTGCCAAATTGATGGGCCTTTCGATAATATCGATACAATGATACGGCAATCGTCGCTGCCACAGATACATGGTGGAACTCAGATTGTACGAATGTGATTAAGTTCAGAAGAAGGCAATAGCACACCTGAACCGTCCGTTGAAACTTTAGAAGAATATAAACGGTCACTATGCTATCTTCTCAAATGCACTACTTCTCCCTTAATACACTTGAAACACATCCATGAGTTGAGAGCAGCCTATTCTGATTACATTTTCCTTTTTGCTGATAGGACAGGCGGAAGTTTCTGGGAAACAAGGGTTTTTTGGAAGAAAGGCCATAAAAATATTTTCTTTGTTGTATGTATCCAGGCACGATAATGACCCAAGTTTTCAACCTCCCAGATCCTGTGCTAACACCGAGAGACTTTTTTTGTTTTTTGTATAACTCTTTAACCGTATATCCTATAGAAAAATGATTCAAATCAATTTTAAATAGTATAAATTATCTTCAACATTTGTATAAAACCCCAAGCGAGCTACAACTCTCATAAAAACGTTATTTTTACATTTTTCAAAATGTGTACAAGAATACACTTTTAATTCGCTTCCTAACATCTTGGTCATATAGAGACTACTGCGGTTGCTTTAACTGTAGGGAGAACTGTAAGAATAACACGTAGGGACAACACGAATACACAAACATCCACGCCCGATGCGGGATTCAAACCCGTGACCCTCGAACCGAGGCAACTACGGCCCTCAGCCTTAGCAACGTCAGCCATCCAGGCCGGCAATGCAATTGTTTATGATATAATTATCAATTTGAAATAAATGTGTTTATATTATTTATCTCTCCGTCAATGCAAATATTGTCTTACAAATTGTTGATTATATTAATATACAAAAAATAAAAAAAGGGATGCGTATGTGCGTTTGGGTGTTCGGGTCCCTGCTTAATTAAACGAGGGAACAATGTCATTTCAACAAAACTTGGCATAAATTATGACTGGGTAATTCCACTGGGAAAAAAGATGTTGTAAAACTAGAACAGTGGGTGGAAATAAAGTGATATTACAAACAAAACCATCATGCAATCCGCAATGCACATACCGTGTGTAATGTGCTCTGAGCAAGAACAGTTGCCGTAACGGTCAGGGCTGTTTAATAGAGAATTGTGATAAATAATTGCACTCAACTGTAAAGGGAATAAAATTTCCTAATTTTTTCTAAACGTATCACAAGGCAAGTTGTACCCCAGAACAGAATAATGATGCTGTATAATTATTGTATGCGAGGGTGAGGCTCGCCGACCACCTGATTATCTGCTCCTTTTCTTGCGTTTTGTATTTTTCATTTGTAGCGTTTTTGTACTCTTTGTGAATGTTGATTTTACCAGTTTTAACTTATCAGTAGTTTTTTAACGTTATACACATAATAACCTTGTCGATACTCGGTTAATTTTATTGCTGCCCTAACGTTGGTGGCAAACGGCGGGACGGGCAGACAAATAGACAAAGGGACGAACGGACAGAGAGACAAACCGACAGACGGAGGGACGAGCAGAGAAACAGACAGGCGGAGGGACGGGCAGACAGATAGGTAGACGGATGGACGGGGAGACAGATAGGTAGACGGATGGACGGAACTAGCTTCTTATTTTTATTTCTAAGATATTTATTTCTAGAAGAAAGGGCATCACGTTAATCACAATCATCCAAATGTGACCGAGAATATTTGCACTTTCTTCGTGCTTTTAGTGGATGTGATACTTTTACCAGTAAAAACAATAGAAGGAAATTTTCTTGAGGGCTTAGCGGTAATAGTGGTATTTGTCTGAAATATTATATGTAATTAGAATGTATTGTCGATTTGTGCGGGAAAGAGAGTGCTGGTGCGGTAAAGTGCGTGCACGTGAGAGTACTGGACGATCTCCGCTACCAATAATTTTCAAAGTTGTGATAAAATCTAAGTTTTGTCTTGCCATAAATACACCTGCTTTTTCTCATGAGCTGCTAACGCAGATGTCGACCCTTCCTTCACATCAATTTTGGGTAGACAAAATATTCTTGAGGATTGGAGTTGACGTCCAACACACTCATGCCCAATTAAAATAATACGAAATTCACATTAAACCCCTTCCTTTATGTAATCAAATGGCGTGCAGTGGCATGTAGCTGCAGGACATCTGGACTGAAGTGCTCTTCTCTAGGTACACGTAGTTCTGAGCTTGGATTTGACACGTCCCTTCTGAAACCGACGAGGCTGAAAATAGCATTTCTTTCATCGATGAAAAGTTTGCCCAAGAGGAAGCCGTCGAAACGTTTATTTTGACGAATGTTATGAATTTAATGTGACCCTTGAATATAAGAATGGTTAAGGTAGTTTGTTTCTCAATGTGCAATGTTATTTCGACTTCTAGTATAGTAAATTTCATTTCAATTATTTAGGCTAAAATGTTTAGGAAAAAATCTATGTTATCAATTACGTCACTAAGGATCTACGATACAATTTATAAAATAATGCCTGCTATGAATTTGAACTCAAATAGAATTATTTTGTTCATCATTTCTAAAGTACATTATGAGGAATAAAATACATCTATTCTGTAGCTTTTTAGTCAATGGCTGCACTTAAGCGAACCTGGCAGATCCGGAGAGCTGAGATCGCTGAGGCAGTAGTGGGTTCGAATCCCGCCTCGTGCATGGTTGTGTATTTTTCATGATTGTCTTGTCTATGTGTAACATGCATGTGTTAGCGTCAGGAAGGGCATATCCGTCCGTAAAAAACGGAGTGTGCGGAAGATGAATAAAAACTGAGCCCGCCCCATTAGCATGAGCCCCGACGTCGTAGAAACTGAAAAAAGCGAGGATGGAAGGAAAAAAGTACTTAAACCCACCTGGATGGCCGAGATGGCTAAGAGCGGGTACCGACTCAGCACTTCGGTCCCAAGGGTCGCGGGTTCGGGTCCCTTGGGCATGGTTGTTTGTCTCGTGTATCGCGGAGGGCCTCGCGTTTTGCTGACCCCCAGATCAGAGGATCCCGCAAGTGTGTTGGTGTCTAGTGTGTGGTCGAATATGCGTCGGGAATTACAGGGTAACTTGCTGTTTGGTGAATAAAGGACCTAGAAAACAAGTACTTAAAATTTTAAATGTTTGTTCTATTTATTTAGCTACCATAAACAACACGAAAAAACCGTTAAATACTGTCTGTGACGTGTGGGGAAGTACAATCTGTGCTCGTTTTTCTGAACTCCGGATTCTTTATACGTTTCTACGTTGAATTGTGAATAACTGAGAGTTGCGGGGAACTTGTTGGGGGTAGTTTATATGCCCGTGAGGGTTTTGTGCGCTGTAAACGCGGATGTGTGCGGAAGGTGCCGGCCGACAGCGTGTTCTGTTGTGGCGAAGCCCCGCCCGGCGGCCGCTCCTTAAGACGCTCGCGGGGCTTCGCGTGGGCGCCGGGGGCGGGGCCGCGGGCGGTGACGCCCGTCCGGGCCGCCCCCGGGTTTCGTCGCGGGCCGCCGTGCGTCACTGGGGCGATGGGTGTGCACCTGGAGGACGCGGAGGAGGAGGAGAAAGTGCGGGAGAGGGAATGGCGTGGGTGGTGGGAAGTGGGAGAGTGGCGAAGGAGTGGGGGAAGGCGTGCAGCGCTCAGGGACGGGATGGGATAGGCCAGGGCGGACTGAGAGAGGGCAGGGCGGGGCAAAATGAGTTTGAACATGATTGGGCGGGACGTGGCGGACGAGGTACGGACGGTACAATGCTAGGCGCGGCAGGACGGTTGGTCGGCACGACTAGTCGGGATGTCAGAAAGGGGTCGAATTGACGTCCCGTCAACCCGTCGCAGTCGTCCCGACTGAACGAGACGCCCATTTGTCCTCGCCCCTTCGTCCCCGCCCCTTCGTCCCCGCCCCTTCGTCCCCGCCCCTTCGTCCCCGCCCCTTCGTCCCCGCCCCTTCGTCCCCGCCCCTTCGTCCCCGCCCCTTCGTCCCCGCCTCTTCGTCCCCGTCCATTCGGCCCGTCGAGCCATGCCGATTAGCTGTCCAACTTCGTGCTTATGTCTGTTGGCGACGGCATCTCGAGCTGGCTCAGGAGATAGCGGGGTGTCTTATATTAGGGGTATGAGAGGGACGGGAGGCGGTGGATCAGTGCTGGATTGGGTCAGACGGAGCAGGATATAACGGGTTGTGTTTTGGCGGGACGTAGTGTGGTTGGAGAAAGTGGGTCCACATTGATCTAAGGAATGGCAGTTATTTTGGGCTCTGGAGATAATTCTCCATCAAATCGTTCATTTATTCCAAGTTTCATGTTGTGTGTAACCACAATTTTAATGTCTACACTATGCCAAAAACAATTTAAAAAATTAAGTACTAAACGTATTATTTTATAAGCGGAGGACATTTTGTAACAGTTATCCGTAAAAATATTAATCTTATTCTAATTTATTATGGGTATGTTTAAGATGCAAAGCAACAGCAACAATGTACTTTTAAAATAATATTGTTGTCTGTCTTTGCATTTGAAGACTCGCTTTGTATTAGATATAGATATTTGTACAATTTATTCTGATGCAGTCATGTTAGCTAAGAAGCCTCATTTGCACTAGAATTGTTGATTGAATCTGAATTAAAATAGGATCAGCCAGTATTACTTTTGCAGTAAATTTGCAGGATGCAAATTTTGTATTAATTTTGCAGAATATGCTTCATTTTTCTTCCGTAAGAAGGTGTGTAAGTATGTTTTTTCGCCTTTAAAATTGCACAGTTTCTCCCGGAGTAAATCTCGAGATATCAGATGCGCCTGTGTGACACAAATGCCTCGGCGACGTCACACTTATGAAACACGATCCCGATTCTTGTGCAGTTTCCCGCGTATGGACGCCTCGCTTCCGTTTGAAAGCGTTTCCGGTACGGAATCTATTTCTTCTTTGACACCGTCGTCAAAATGTATATCGACATCCCACTGCGTGCGCATGCCGTTGACGCCGGCATTTCGAGCTGGCTCCCGAGGTCGCTGTGCGTCTTTTGGGTTGGGGTGCGAGGGCGGCGCCTCCGCATGTTGTGTGCATGTGGAGGAATGAGCGGCGATGATCACCGCAAAATGTGGGAGCAGTTTCCGCTGCCACCGTCAGCCTGGAAGTCAGATAGCGCGCTTTTGGACGGACACCGTCTAAAGAAGTAGTTTTTCCTCTACGACGTCCCAAATTATTCCTCCGTAGAATTATTTTTAGATGCTTTTTAATCACTGTGAAGTATCTTTCAATCTGCCTTGCAGATGTGCCACACACATACATACAATCAAACTTACCCAAACTTACAAGTATTACACTACCCCACTGGGCTGGGGCAATGCCCCGCATGTGGAGATACTTGGGCAGGGAAACTCCCGCAAGCCAACATGTACACAGCTCAGCGCCAGATCTCATGTTCTAGCAGGGAGGAACACTGCTACAACGCGGGTTATAACAAGAACTACCCTTAGGGGAATAACAGCGTTAGAAGTGACGCGCTTGGATACAATAATCAGTGTGTGGTTTGTCACTGCCCTTATGAATGAAGGCTACATACATTCTCACCGTCATACTGCATAATTCACCACACCCAACATCACTCTCTCTCTCTCTCTCGCTCAAACTTTCACATCACCACTATTATTTTCACCATCACACCTAAAATCTCAATCTCTCACCAACACGTTCACTTTCTTTTCTAGAGATTAGAATCGCTCTCACATCATCCATTCCCTTAGCCATTTATATTAACTCTCTCTTTCCCCCGCTGAATGGCGACATCCGGCGCCGACCTTCCGTCGGCTAGCGGGTAGCTCCCTAAACCAGGTATCTGCCCCAGCTGGGACAAGCTCTAAATTTCCGACTGGGTCTCCCATCGTGTGGGACTGAAGTGTATGTGAGGTAAGGATAGGACAAGGAAGAGGAAGGAATGATCGCCCTCGGTCCGTGGCCCGTTTGTTAGGGTACAGCTCCTGCATTCGCTAGGTGTTGATCGGAGAAACCACCGTAAACTACCGATTAGAGCAACCGACCTTTAGAATTCTCCTCCAGACAGCGACTATATTCGACCTACCTGACAAGCTAGTGTCGAAAAACTTGCTCTGGGGACTCGAACCTAGAACCTCCCGGTCAGAGGCAGTGCAGTGACATCCGTTAATGCAATGCGCCACCTCTCCCGGTGCATTCTATGTAGGATTGAAGTTCTTTCACATGAAGAAAATCTGCGACATGAGACAACCAGCTTTACTTCCTTTCTAAAGGAGGGCATACGAAAGAATTTCTTAAAAAATCCACTGCTTCGTTGTGGTTCGAACGGATGTATAAAATTCTATACGAAAGTCGTTATACCATCGAAGGTACTTGCATCTATCTAAAAGCTCTTTCAGGGCAAGTACCGAGGTTATTCTAATATTATTGACATATTAATTGCATTGCAGTTATTAGGGAGTTAGTGTGGAAGAATGTTTGGTAATGATGTCGCGGAAATGGAGGTTAATACGTAGGTGTAATGAAATGTTTGTGGAAGTCAGCCATTTACCCGTCAGTAATTCCAATTACATAGAGTGTATTTTATTTATAAATATTCTGTTACTGTTAGTGGCCTCAGTCAAGTTAAATCCTTAAAAGCAGAGAGTAAAGTTATCGAAGAACATGTCATTCGATTTTACATGGAGTGTAAATATGGATCACAGGTGAACCGAGTAGGAAATAACTTCGTTTGCGGTTGCCCTAAAATTTTCATTGGGATCTGTGCCACCTCCATAACCATTGGCTAATGTTTAGGAGTTTCCCTTCCGTCGTACAACGTGATGTTGTCACGTGTTCTGTAACTGGTTTGACCGACATTGGTAATCTTCTTCTTTTAATAATAATAATAATAATAATAATAATAATAATAATAATATAATAACAACAACATACTTTTGTTTGATTAAAAAGCAATGTCTTTTCCCCCGTTATCTGGGAGGGGGAGGGGGGAGGGCAGCGACCATGATCGGATGTCCCCTTTCGAGCTTGGGGGAGACGATGCGCATGATGATGAGAATGATTGAGAACGGGAAAGGAAATTCGAAGGAAGACGTTGCTCCGGCATTCGACTACAAGTGATTAAGGAACCCAGTAATCAGCGCAGTCGGTCAATGAATTTGTTTCCGGCGAAAGCCACTAACTCACTGATGTTCAGTAAATCAAGTGAAGTTCTGGAACATTGACGGATTCGAATCCAACTTTCTATTACCCATACACTCTAATGAATTGATTGATTCAGAATAAGGTCATTAGTCCTGTAAGTGTAGAGCGCGTTTTATCGCATGAAGTGAAGGTGATCCCCCTGTATTGCGAGCTACGGCGCTGACCTACCGTAGGCTAGCGGTGTTTTCCCCAACCAGATGTCTCCCAAGAGAACAAGGAAGAGGTCGGATAAACCACGTCCGTGGCCCGTTTGTTAGGGTACTACTCCAACATTCGCCTGTTATTCATCGGATGAACCACGGAAAACTACCGAACAGAGCTACCGGAATTCTCCTGCAGACAGCGGCTGAACTCGATCTAGTTATCTAGCCAGCGAATTCCTGCCACCTTGGGGACTTGAACCTCAACGAAGGAGGAGGCACTGCAGCGTCGTCAGTTGATGCCTAAGCCACCGGAGCGGTATTCTCTAATCAACGATGTGATGGTGAGACATTGCGTGTACGCTCGCCGCTACCGCCGTTTGTATTATTGACATTGCCTGAGGTGCAGGATAATACGTGAAATATTGATTTTTGAAGACAACTTTTTAAGTTTTTTAATAATGGTCGCTTAAGTATTGCTGTCGTTACCGGCAATTGCAAAAATCAAACATATTCCATAAAAACGCGGGGAATATTACGGATACGGCTGAATCTAGGCAAATTATATATTTAACTAGTTTTGCATTTTTTCTTTGGATACCTCGATTCAAAATGGCTGTAAAATACAGTGAATTAACCCCCACCCCGCTTGTTTCCGTCTCTACTATTTTCGTTTCTCCTCTCTGAAATTTCCCCTCATTGTGATACTGCCTTTACATAGCAGAGAATTACTGCAACGAACACCATGTTTCTACCTAGGCCCCAGTCGCGCAGATAATTTTGTCAGTTTGTCAAATGTCAAAGACAAAGTCAAATAAATTTTATTTTATATCCATTTTTGGCCGTCTTGGGCCACGCAGACATACACCTGCACTTACCGAGGCTCAGTAACATTTATCCCTTGGCACGTGTATGTGACTCCATTCTGGGGGGATCTACGTTACTCTGAATCCACTTTTTATCTTCAGGGTTGCTAGTCCAGAGAATGGAAGCTGCATTACCAATGATAATGAAGGATGAAGGGACGACACGCTCATACGGACATACACAAACAAACCCGTGCCCGAGGCGGGACTCGAACCCGCGATCCTTCCATTCGAGATCGCCACAGCACTACTGCCTTATCGATTTCGGCTCTCTGGATCGGGTTTATATCCTATTATTTTATTTTATTCATTTTATGTCGATTATTTCATGTCACTTTTATGTCAACTTAATTTACTAGACACTTATTTTTCTTTTCATTCTTCATTTTTTATATCAGTTTCACATTTTATTTTTGAGAAATTAAATGACAATTACTGAATTTAGTTTCCGGTTTGTCAAACATATCATTTAATGTAATTTGTTGCATGCTGCCCTGGGAGACCAAGATCGCTTAGGCAGAAGCACCGTAGCAATCTCTCTCGGAAGGACCGCGGATTCCGATCCTGCCCCCAGCAAGGATGTTTGCTTCTGTGTTGAAGTATGGTGGGGCTTTCCTAACTATCGAGTATCATCTTCCAATTCTTTCCTTTCCATTCCTGGCCGGTCCGGATGGTGCAGGCTTTGTGCATTTGCAAGTTCGCTGTACGTCCGGGCTGCGCGTTTGAATCCCGTATAAGCCACGTAATGGTAAGGTGTGCATTCTCAGAGCACCGTGCATCGCTCTTGAACTTCAGATAATTTTCTAAGTCCTTCCCCTACCTCAGTAGGTTGTGCGAGTAGATGATGGGGCCAGGCATGACTTATTTTCTTTCCAGTCTCATGTCAAATATTCAACTGTTTCTTACATCTATAGGTTAACAATTGTAGCTTGTAAACATGAACGGAGCATTTAAATAATTATTTGTAAATAGTTAAAAGAGAAGTGATAAATAGGATTTTCATGTTTTTTGATGATCGCCGAATATTATTCAAAAAAAATAATATTTATTATTAAATTTAGTTTCTCGCATGATTTTTCGTTTTCTTAAGTTGACAATACCTAATATAGTTAGGTTGAATTCGGCACTGGTACTTTCCTTTCTTTCAGTGTTGAGAACTAGTAAAAATTATATAGAAGGTGAATAATCGTTAAGTCTGTGGTTGCGTGTACTACATCATTTTTATTTAGGGCGGTTTTCACTTGCATAGCAAGAGAAAATGTGCAACAGCGTCATTTATGTAACATAACTCCTAGGCCAAGAGCCAGTACTTACTGTTGCATTGGAATTAAAAGCAGTTTTTAATCAATTACTTCTCAGAATGCTCGATGAGGTATGATACATTAAATATTAGCTGATTCCTCAAATAAATGCACTGCGTATTGAATAAAAGAAAAAAGATACCTTCACCGTATAACTTCTTTAATAACTCTGAAAACCTTACGCTCAAGAATTTTTTCTGTAAGATCCTGTAATAATTTAGAGGTATTTTATTTTTAAAAAATTGACCGGTAAGATATTTTGTGGGGTTCTTCACCGTGGCCGATCGAACATACTACGGGTCGCAGCGTTGGCGCCATCTAGGTGTAGTCTGGCTCCCTTTCTCTACTACAGGACGCGAGCGCAGTGGGTCTTTGGACTTCTCTTGTCCAATTGTAAGTTCATTGACCGACATGGATGGCTAATTTTGAGACTCGCGATTTTTTCAAAGAACGGAGGAAAACGCCTGACACTGCTTTGATGGAAACGTTGGCCTAAGGCAGATCCTCAAGGGCCACAACTAAAACCTTTAATATGATTGCGGGCCATATGTTCATTACTCGGACGATCCACACCTGCCTTCCGAGCAATGTTGATCTTAGCTCGACTTCTCCAAAATGTGCGTGTACGTGCGTGCATGCGTGCATGCGTGCATGTGAAGGTGGGGTGGAATCATGCTCGATATCAAACCGTAGCATGTTTAACGCAGTGAAACAAATTGCGGTAATTATGAATTTCTAAATTTACTGGAAACAATTCCTTAAATCTAAACTGAACCTATTTTTACATTAAAGGAATGTAGTCCGCGGCAGGCGCGCCATATTCTCTCGCCCCCTCATGGATGCAAGGGACTTTCGCGGGCCGCCTTTGGAATGCCCTTTGTTAGTAATCATAGAGCATTTTGAAATTTATGTTGGTAATACTGGAAAACTGATCCAACAGCGCCATCTTTTGCGAGTGTCTTTTGTTCCGAGTTCAGATTGAGCTCAGTCGTCAAGTACATTTCAATGTAAAAACATCTAGCAATAAAGATCAAAATATTAAGCAAAAGGCAGTTTTGAATTTCATTTCAAAACATCATCATTAACACCCTTGGCCCAAAGAGTCATTGAGGGTGGGTCGCTGCCTGCGCCTCGGCGACTGGGCGCTTTCGCAGGCTGCTCCAACAGGGCTAAACGACCAACACTGATCCCGGGTACATTTTAGGCCAGACTGCAAGATTGCTGAAAAGGAGCGTGCTTGTTTGGTGGGCAAGTTAAGCGACGTTTGTAGTGTTTTGATAAAACGTATTTAGTTATTTGTGGCAGACGCGTTTGCGAACTGCATCTCGCAAAAACCGGATTACTACTGGGAAGCTCTGCTCTTTGAAGAGAAACGGACGAAACTTTCTTTTTTTTTATGCTGAAGTTCTCATTAAAATATTACTCAATTCGCACCAAGAAGTTAAAATGAGAACACTCAAGGAAAATGCAATATTTGTTATACTTTTCCGTTTCAATTCTGGAGTAGTGTGAAATCATAAATTCTTCGCTGCGAGTATGCAAGTATAAGATGTTTTTTAAATGTTTGGCCCCCAGACTTCACAAGATTGTGACTGTCATCATCTGAGTCTGTAGTAGCGCATTCAGTGTTGATGGTCTTACAGTTCGATGCTTTCATTTCACTAAAACATGAAGATGGTTCTTTCATGGAGTACTTACATTCTAATTAAGCAATTTATTTATTAAAGATGCAACGACAGGTTCTATGATTGAAAACCGTGTATCTTCTATCACTATATTTACTTCACATACTTGTGAACAAAACAATAGAGCTTGCTTTGATTTCACATTTTGTTAAAGACAAATTATCTTGAGACAGAAAACTAAAATAACAAAATTTCGATCATTTTCAAATCCATATTAATATATGCTGGATAATAAATATAATAATAATAATAATAATAATAATAATAATAATAAATAATAATAATAATAATAATAATAATAATAATAATAATAATAATAATAATAATAATAATAAAATTGTGTTTTTTTGTTGTGAGGCACAGGTTTTACGTCCTGCTCTTCCGCCGAACCACATTAATGAATTGACAATTTCAAAAATTACAGTTGACGCTTTGGGACGTACGTAATATTAGCTGACATTTCATGTCTCAGAGAAAAAATAAATTTGAGTCTAACATCTACATGAAATCATCTTCGCGAGCCAAGTGAATTTGTCATTTTTTTTGGTTATCCTTGAAATTTTACAAAATGGAAAGACATGATGCAAAGATCATTTTTTAAAATAAGATAAAAAGAGCTACTACTTCCCCACTTAGAATCAATAACTCTAATATCGAAAACTCAAATTTGTTCAAAAACAATGAACAAATTGTGTATATATATATATATATATATATATATATATATATATATATATATATATATATATATATATATATATATATATATATATATATATATATATATATTTGAGTTTGCGATATTAGAGTTATTGATTTTAAGTGGGGAAGTAGTAGCTCTTTTTATCTTATATATAATTTACGTCTGGGATACAATACTAGGGACAATCCCGGCATACGCCTTGCGCTATTGAGTAAATCGCGGCGGCGATGGTGTAACGGTTAGCGTTTTGGGCTGTTGTACCCAAGTTGGCGGGTTCAAACCCGATCGAAGCCGTGGATTTTTCAGGGCGAAAAAATCCTTCGTACGCCTTCCTTCGGAGGGGAAATAAAGCCGGCTGTCCCATGTTAGTAGATTTACTTGCATGTAAAAGATCAAGCCTAAATGGCGCCTCTGAGCTAAATTCAAATCGCCTGTTTCTCGCCCAAGAAATACCTCCTTTCTCTGCTAGTTGGTGAAAGGAGCGTAGCGAAATTTGCGTGGTTAGACGGAAGAGCAGGCCTAATGGCCTGAGTCTCGCCACGTGAAATAAGGCAATAATTCAATTCAATTTAATTCAATAAATCCAGAAAAATCCTCACTCAGGATGGCGGCTTAGGACCGAACATTAAGAACCAAATATATCAAAGTTGAGAGAGAAAAATAGAAGGAAAGGGTAAAAAAACAGATAGAGATGGATAAAAGGAGAAAAGAAAGATATGATAATGAAAAGGATATGAGGAGATCAGAATGGAACACGCAGTACATATTATCACTTTACAATTTAATAACAACAGATAATAATTGAGGACTTAGGCAATTAGAAAATTAATCTTATGGAATACAATACAGAAAGTGCTATTAAAATAACGCTGTGACAGTACTGATTACCTGTGTAACAGTAATAGGAAAAAGAATAATAAAAGCTACACCTCATGATTTGAGAAATACCTATATGCTATTGTATTAAATAAAATTTTCTGTTACATGTTGTGACAAACTATATTTTAGATATTGCTATGCAATTTTCTAATTCTACACTTTGTGTTAGAAGTAATATAATAGCTTTTACTGTATCCTGAATTAGGAAAGGAAGATGATGTCGATGAGAAAAGGAGTGGAAAAAAATGTTTTTGGAAGTATGAATTGAAAAAAAGATCTAACACAGAGGATGATTGGTAAAAAGGGCAGCATGGTTATTGTTTAGAAGAAAAATTGCGAATGGAAAAGGAGGCCTATGTAAACTACCTTGTTTTTTATCTTGACACCAAGTTGAGTTTTAAATTTTCTAAACTTGTTAATTTGCTTAAGATGCGTAGGCAATAAGTTTCATTTTCGATTTGCTGTGACGGTGTAAGACGTACTGTATGTCACAGTGTTCAGCTCTGTATTAATGCAGAACGTGATCGCTCTAGCGTGAGCATGTTGAAGTTATTAGAAAAGTGTGTTTGAATGAGAAGAAAATTTGAATAGTCATTGACAATGAAATGGAAACTCGACCATTAGAGGAGGGCAAACCATTTCATTAAAACGCTGTTTTAGATTGGTACTTCTGAATTTCTTCTAACCTTGCTCACACTGGATACTTCCGTATTACACCCACCTAAGACATGCATGAGATAAAATATTGCGGGTATATTTGAATGATTTTGTGGAATGTGACTTCTTCTAATCATCTAGAAATAAATATTGTCTTAATAAGAAAATAGCATTCTCAGCAATACTGTTAGATTTAAATATTTCACCTGTGATCATATCACGCCAAGTATGTATTGCAGTATTTACTGACATAATTTTTCTGAGAAGCACTGAGCAGTAATTTTTTTTTCATTTATTTTAAGCAGCATCAACGACTCGTCATTAGCGATTACATTACATAAAATAATTAGTGCATTTATTATATGTGTTAGGTATACAATTCATAACATTATATTACAAAATTGGTGTGTTAATTAACTTTTACATTTATGAGATAACACCAGTAATTTTACAAAATTTTAAGACTTGATCTTGATGGGCTGAGGAACATAGACCATCTAGGTCCCGTAATAGGTTCCTTCTCTGTACTGAAAATTAAGGGCGTGAATTAATAATATGGTCCGTATTGATAATACATGTGTTGCACGTTTTTTTGTATGAGATGAAGTAAATTGTTCAAATCTTTCCAGAAACTGTTGATACGCAGGTTTTTTCGTTTATTATGGATTCTTACAAACTGGCAACTCCTTTTTGCAGCAACCTCATCTGCTAAATTCTTTTGTATTTAAAACATTATTCACTAAATGAAAGTGATATGGCTTCGCACGTCGCAACAAAGTACGACACAAATATTCGGGCATCTATCTATGCTAGAGCCGCAGAAAAACTAAAAAAATCAACCACGAGATTATTATATACTAAAAACTTGAACGTAAATAAAAAATGAATGTACTCAAAAGCAGTCACGAAGTAAGAAACACAATTAAGAACGGAAAATATAATGCGCTGAAGAAGCAGCATGCTCCAGTAAACCAGGTGCCCGGCCGCTTACCAGTACACAAATATAGGTTTCTTCGGAAGGTCTGTATTTCGATTAGTGTAATGTTTAAGATGAAAATATGCGAATACGAAATTGTGTCGTCTTTAAATTTGGTTTGAATAATATTTTGCAGGACTTAAGGTAAAAGGGTTGTTGAGAAAAGAAACGAAAAAGATAGAAGATTTACCCGTTTTTTGGTATTTCTGGTGTTAGCAACATGTACTTAAACTTGGGGATTGTACTAACGGCCTAGGAACCAAAAGACACAAGGTTTTGTGACCTTCTTTCAGGCAACTACCTATTTTACTAGATGTCGAACGGTATTTTAAAAAAAATGAGAGAGGAGAAACATGAATTATATTAGCAGATGTCTAATAAATAGCGTAATGTAAGCAAGGAAATGAATGTAAACAATGGTGCGGGAAGAAGCTTAAAATATCTTTTTTTAAATTGATTGTAACGAAGATTTGAAACACTTTAAGAAAGTGGCAGGATTTGGGAATGTAGAAGTAATGAATATTCATTTTATATTCAATATATATTTTAAAGTCATAAAATATAACAAATTTGTACTGAATAAAGTACAATTCAGGTAATACTACCAGGTACAAATATAATTTTCGTTTTATAGCAAATATTCATACAAAAATAAATTATGTAAATCTTTCAACAGAATTATAAAAGAACATGATATCTTCATATTTTCACAATGGCAGATGAAATAAAATAAATACAATGTAATAAAATTTTTGAAATGACTTGATTAAGTAGTGATGAAAAAATAAATAAGTGATAATGATGCATGATATAAATTATTTATAAAATATAAGTACACTTATCTGTTCATGATGAATATAAATTAGTAGAATGATACAAATAAATTAATACATGACAAATGAGATGTAATGATTAAGAAAGTAAACAATATTAAAATATTACAAAAATTCATGATGTTCATGAATGTTCATGAATATAAATTAGTAATATGATACAAATAAATTAATACATGACAAATGAGATGTAATAATTAAGAAAGCTAACAATATTTTTAAAAAATACAAAAATTAAGACATTTTAATCACAGAAACATATACAAATAATGATGTCTTCATATTTCAGTACAATCTCTTAAAATACTTAATACTTTTCGGGAATATAAAATTCCTAAATGAATAGAAAAATATAGTTATGCCATATTTTTGACATATATTCTCACAAGCTTATAAAATAACTGACTGCCCTGATAGGACAGCAGAATGGGGTGGTAACTACTGGAATGTCCTACATTGTAGTAATAAATAAGCACTGATCACATCTACTATCTCATTGAAAGCGTTCATTTTTCTGACTTCGCTTTGCGCCGGAACGAAATGAGACAGTACATTTTGGACGTCGCAATTGTTAATTTAGAATGAATATTCGAAGTTTGGACACATTCACAAGTAATGTCTATTTATATTTGATCTCCGCGACCTCATATGACAATAAATAATAATGAAAATAAATTGTGTGATAATGCAATAGTCATCCATTCGTAGAATGTACGTACTAATCAAAAACTATTTGAATCAAATGCTCTGTGGAATTTAAATACAAACATTGTTACTATTATTATGCATTATTACTGTGGGTTCTTATAACACACTGATACTATTGGAAATGCGTTTGACTTCTTGTTTTGAAGAAGTAAAAAATTAAGACAACATTGTGCGTAATTGAATAAGAAATTCAATGTGAAGTGTTTTAATGTCAAGAAACAACTGGTATAAAACTATTTGTAAGCGGAATGAAATTAGAAATGTTAGCAGAGACGGTGCGGCAACAACCGACTGTGTTAGGATTGTGGGCTCAATTTCCGCGTGATAAATAGATGTTTTCCCCTTTGTGATTGTAAAGTGGAAGGCACAGACAAAACATCTCGAATCCTATATAATCTTCTATATCACTCATTTAATTGTTACTTAGAAATGCCAATAGTCAGTTTTGTGTTCTTGGTGGCCTGTACCCTGTCTATTAATTTACCGCTAATCGGGGTTGTAAACTATCAAGAGATCAATTATGTGCGATAAGTTGAGGATTTCAAACGAGACGTGAATGTGAATATCACAATGTAATTAATGTTCATAAAGCATGAATTCATAATTGCTACTATCGCAACGGTAAATACGATCATGCGGAATGGGGGTATATATTTTACTACTATGTCCGCAATCGGTATCTTTTCAGTCGAATCTAATGTAATAATATAGTTTGACATTGGAGTATTGAATTTTTCAATACTGTCAAGTAGTAGCCGAATTGTCGTAGTGTTAATGTTAACCGCAAAAGCAATTCAGTACGTACCAGCGTACAAGATAAAAATGGTCCATAAGTATTCAATTCAATTCTACGAGCATCCGATTCAATTCTATAAGTATACAAATAAATTCAATTCAACAAGTATTAGTTTCAACGGAAATGAAACCGACTGTGCGATGCGAACCATTACAACTAATAATCGGTGCATTGAAATGGATCGACGACAGTCCACGCGGACACCTGTCGATGCGTTGTGGATTCCCGCCGTCACTGCTGTCGCTAGTGGCAGCCGCGCTTGTCTCGTGACGCAGCGCGGTCGCGCGTGGCGGCACGTGCGTGGGCGGCTGGGGAACCCTTCTGGTGACGGCCTTCGCCGCCGCCTCCGGGAAGCCACGCCTTCGCCCCGCGCCTCGCCCGCAGGGCGGCGCGCGGGCGTCGTCAGCCCGATTCCACGCAGCAGGAGGGAACCCGCGCAGCGCACTTCATCGCTTGTAATGACCGTCTTTACAATCTAATTACTGAATTCGCTACAGCAATGTGAACTCAACTGACTAGCTTCCCACACGTTTTTGGTCATGGTTCGCCTGCATTGGGCACTAAAATAGTCACTAGCAAATAAATAAAATAAATAAATAAAATAAATTAATAAAAATAAATATAGAAATGAATAGGAAAACCGGGCTAGTAGAGGCTGTTCCTAGTCGGTCTCTGAGTCGGCGCAGCGAGACAGGCGAGCAGGCGGAAGGCGGGGGCGGCGGGCCGGCCGGGCGGGCCAGCCGGGCGCCCCCGCCCGGAGCCATTCTCAGACCTCCTTGAAGAGGATGCTCTTGGGCAGCGCGCGGTTGTCGCTGAGGCAGACGCTGTCGCCGGGCGCGGACGCGTCCAGCGGCGCCAGGTGCAGCGAGCAGCTCTCGGCGGCCTCGTCCGCGCACCGCTCCGTCAGGAACTTCCCGCGCTCTGCGCACACAAGCAACGCCACGCGTCAGACCAACTCCCGCTGCTGGCGGCATCCAGGGCATTTTAGGTTTCTGTCGCCGTGATGTTGGTATCGTGTAGAAGTTTTTTTTTGTTTCAAATTTTCAGAATAAATGGATTGTTAGACGATTAATTGTGTAAGAGAGAAGCGTATGCCAGAGCTTTTTTCAGAGCTACGATTTGAAATAAAGGTCATTTAGAGAAATTGAAGAGAAAATCGGAAATATGAGGTAGTGGGGGAAAGAGAGGAAGAGGATTAATGAAAAGTAAACAGAGGAAGAAAGAAAAGACGCAAGACTTAAAAGAAAAATGGGAGAGAAAGAGAGGAGAAAGGAGGGAGTGAGACCGGAGACGAAAGCATTTAAGAAACAGAGAAAAACGGGAGATGGAGATAGAAAGAGAGAGAGGGGGGAGTGAGAGGGAAAAGGGAAGGAAGGAAGTAAGGAAGGGAGGGAGAAAAGAGGAGAGAAGAAAAGGAGGAAAGAGTGAGAGGCAAATGGAAGGGAGAGGCAAAAAGGAAGGGAAAGGCAAAAAGAGGAAGGGAGAGGAGAGGGAGAGAAGGTGGGAAAGGGAGATGGATGAATGAGGACAGAATTGGAAATTGAGAATGGACAAGATATACGAAAGACTAAGAGATTAGGTTTGAGATAGAGGTAATGAGGGGGGAAACAATATTGAGAATGACAAAATGAGTGAATTAATTTATTATTGCTTCTGTGAATATTATAAGTACACAACGTGTATGTATTGTATTGATTTATTTTTTGTTTAATTGGTTACTCACCAGTCATAGACTCAAACGCCACAGTGTCTGCGCAGGAGGTTGTCTTCTTTCGGAATAAAACATGCCGGGCATCGTCCTTATTCATCTTGGAATCGGGCTGCGGGAAGAAGACAAACAACATGAATATTCTATCGCCATTTCCATTTCTGTTGCAGAGAGCGCGACTGCGGGGATCCGAAATGGCCGGAAGTGCGTAGGGGGAGGGGGAGATACTCACCAGGACGTCGCTGCGTGCGCCGTTCTCGTCGACGGCCAGGTAGGCCTTGCTGTCCCTGCTACGCACCGCCCACAGGTCGTCTTGCTGCATGTCCATGAAGCGCACCACGGTCAGGTTGACTGCGCACGCGGGAAAAAGAGCATGTTAAACTTGTTGCGGGCGGAAGCACGCATGCACGGCACACGACGCTTAGAATTAAAATTAAAAATAAGAGATTATTTATTGGGATTCGATCCCGCGACCCTTCGAGTCGAGACAGCTATGGCCCTTCAGCCTTAACGACCTATCCAGGCCGGCCCAGATTATGTATGTATCAGAGATGATAGTTATCGTGTAGAAGATCAGAGAAGTAAAGACGATAATGAAATAGCATGGTATTAATGGTGTGAAAGTGACGTAATGAAGTATGTTTTATATTCCTAATAGTCTACTGGTAGTATTCTAATGAGGGCATTGGTAAAGTATTAATAACGGCAATTACTTGATGAAAAAGTAAAAACTATCTACAAGAACGGTTTGCTTATTTATAATATTTGTATTTACAAACTTATTGAGAAATGTTAAAATATTTCGTGTTTTAAGTCATAACCCTAGTAAGAATTCTAAGAAAAAGATGATATCCAAAAAGGGGACATGCCCAAATGAAAGCAACATGGTATGCTGAACACGTGAGCGGGTGTTGGGAAAGCTGTCATTTCCACATTGTTTTGCTTCTGAGATGGTGTTTATTTCTGTCGTCAACGTCTCGAGGATGCAGTATGAGGCAACCCGGGTGACATCTAGCGGCGTCACCGTGAAATTAGATTTTCCTAGCGGGGGAGGAAGTTGAATGTGGTTGGTTGTAGGGGTTACGTCCCTGTGACGGGATTGGCTGAAGAGTAGCACTGGGAGGCGCCATGAATGAATATGCGAAAGCGTCGTTCGCGGGCAGAACACGACGAATAAGAGGTTTCTGGTGACGTCAAATGCTTGGACGTTTGGATGACGTCTGACTTCGCATGAGGTGTGCACCCTAAATACTACACCCGAGATTTACAAACATTTTATTTTATGTTGTCATATTTGTGTATACAATGCACGCATTAACATTTCATTTTTATCTAATTTATAAGAATTTCTATTTACTTTTATTTCGAGATTTGTTCTTTTAAATGAGAATACGTTTACTATAGTAAATTATAATTATAAAAAATACCATAAGCAAACTTGTGAATGTTCAAGAAAATATTGTACGACTTAGTGAAAATTGTTATTAGTGTTTAAAAAAAGTTATGACGCTTTACAAGTAAATGTCTCTTTTTTAATTAAACAATAAAAAGGCAATCACTGCTTTTTATTGAACTGAATTTTTTACCCCGCAAATGAGATCGATTGTAGTGTTTCCCCCTTTGGAGGAAGAAGAAGTAAAAATTGTACCTTATGAACACGTAGTGGATCGATCGTGCCGGAAAAGCAAGACATAATAACATAGTTTCTTCCTAAAATTCAGATGAAGATTGAAAAGCACGTCAAAAGCAACTGTAGAGGAGTTACTCTAACAAGGGACCAAATTGACAAGTAGGGAAACAAATGAACGCCATGCAGGGCGATGACATCCAAAGAGATACTGGTGAAGCCATCCACAAATGAGCTAACTGTAAACGAACTCACTGACAAAAGGAGTGCGTGGTCGTAATCTGAAGTTACGTTGCCAGCAGTGGTCAAGCAGTAGTTGTCAAAGCGGTCCCTTCTTGTAGTAATCTGTCTAGAATCGCGCACATTTGAATTTCCCGCGCTCGTCGCTCGGAGCACTCACTCGCACGCACGCACGCACGCAGTGGTGGCGGCGGCGTCCTCGCAGGTACTCACAGTGCTTGGCCTCGGCGTGGGTGGTCCGGGCGGTGACCGGGGCGGCGCCGTCGCGCAGCTTCACGTAGAACTCGGAGTTGACGTTCTGCAGGCGCGCGTCGACGATGCCCACCTCGGACAGCGCCTTGGGCAGCGGCGCGGCCAGCGCGGGCGCCGGGCCGCGCGCGACTAGCGACGCCAAGGCTGCGGCCAGGAGGACGGCGACGGCGGCGGGGCGCATGGCGGTGGGGGGCCGCGTGTGGGATTGGCGAGGACGGCGGAAGCGGGCGGGCCGCACGCGGACTTGGGGCGCGGGGATGGTGCCAACGACGGTCACTCGGCGGCGAGCGCTAGATGCCTCCGCTGCACTGATACTGATGTTCCGATGAAGTCAGGCGCCGGCTTTTATATGGGAGGTGGGAGAATACATGGCGGCGGCGGGGGCGGGGGCGGCGGAGGTGGGCGGCCGCGACGGCGAGGGGGGAGGAAGAGGGACGATTGGTGGTGATAGGCCCTCTCTTCCCTGCGGGCGCCGGCGCCGCCGATAACAGGACGCCGCATGTGGAAGGGCGCTCCTCCACCTGGGTAAGGCAGAAACATTGGCGCCGATGTGATTGCGAGGGGCTTCCCCGGGTACACGGCAGGATGCAGCGGGCAGCGCCCAAAGGACGGTCGGGTGGTGCGCTTTTTACCGCCTTCGGTTAGTGCTCATTTTCGGATACCCCATCATTGGTGTTCCATTCTCGCACATACTTACGGATGATTTTTTTTTTTTTCAGTTTCTCGTTTACATCGAGTAGAGATGGAATTGTAATGCTTCAGGAAAAGTGCCGACTCTGTTACAGAATAACACGATTTTTGTGTCTCTGATGCCACTTTTCTCGTTGCTATTCGTAGAATACGAGTATTACTTTTTCGTGTGTAAAGTCAAACTTTTGGTGATTCTTAATACCGAGAGTGTGTTTTTTCAAAACGTCTCAGTGAACTACACTAGCAACTGCCCACAGAATTCCATTCCAATTGGAAATACTTCTTTTAATTTTGGAGGGTGATTTATATGAAATCCATTAAAAATTTTACACAATTTCTGAAAATTGTTACAATTTTTTACTTTCTTATTTTCTTTGAAGTTTTTTTGAGTAGTATGACAGGTCCGAATTTCATTTTCATTTTCTGAAATTACGAAAATTTCACTTATTTTGAAATTTTACAACTTATTTTGACACATTAGAACGATTCGTATTCTAACTTAACATGTACTGGTGATGTAATTGATAACGCAATTGAAAGTGAAGTATTTACGCTTAATTTAGAATCCCACCCTTGGTGATTATTTTTTTGGGATCAGCTAATAGTGTGAATTAAAATATTTCCTAACCTTTACAAATAAATACGAGTTGTGCTTCTCTAGTGTCATTTTTAAAGTAAGAGTAATACCACTTTTAAGACTTGATTCACTAAAGATTGTTATAATAGCTAGAGTGTGCGAGGCATGTTGTTATTATTATTATTATTATTATTATTATTATTATTATTATTATTATTATTGATGTAAGTTAGCAATTAATAATAATAATAATGTAATAAATATTGCGATTAACTGGAAAAGAAATTAGTGGGACGTATTGAAGTGTACTGAGAGACAAAATGTGTAGTTTCGAGTTTTTAATTTAATTTACCACTTAACTTATCGTCAAGTGCCCTCCTCAATTGTCACTTCGCAATTTCCGAGTAAGGGCCACGAGCCTTCGACATTCTGCATAAAGTAACCCGACGAATTGCAACCCCTCATTTACAAAGTATTTTTTTCTTTTGACGTTGCTTGTCGCGGACCCAAGTCGCCTCACTCTCAATCACCTTACTTTAGCCAACGCCCTTTAGGAAAAGGCAGCACTCGCTGGATGATGTTCGGAAAGATCCGTCCATCGTCATTCATATAGATTTATTCACACCGGCTGGCTAATTTCTCCAAATCACAATTTCGCTCATTTCGCAAATTTCCCACATTTCAGACGATACCTGAGAGATTTTTCAACAGAAAATCATTAAAATAGTGCGCATTACACATTGTGCAATTTAACACAACCATTGATGCTAATTATTTTGTTCGAATAAAGTCTTCTTTAATGCACAATTAAAAAAATTAAAACTATTTTCCCCTTCAATGTCATTAGAATTTTAAACATGTTAAATATTTTAAAGAATTGTGAAAACGCAATAAAATTTTTACTTTTGACTTACTTAGGGAAAGGTGTGTTGCTCATAGTATGAAAAATGATTGTAACAGAAACGTTAACAAAGTTTACGAAGAGGAAAAGTAATTAAATTTTGTTAAAGAAACACTCGGAGGAAGGTGATTAACTAGAACACCCGGATTTAGAAATAGGAAAATCAAGAAAGGAAAGTACATACAAAGTACATTGTGCTAATATCTTTTGTAAGGTGAGGGAACAGAATAAATCACAAGACCAGGCTGTGACGTCTTTAGCTTAGAATATTTTTCCTTCCGTTTGCTTAGGTGTGTCAGTACAAAAAACGGTGCCGATTCAATGCTTCTGACTGAGAAGTTCTGGAGTTCGGTTCTTGACGGCAGCATATTATCTACATTAGCTATATTGTGAAGTCGCATTTAAGCGCTATCAGGCGAATTCCATCGATCGAGTACTTTGATCGGCAGTTTTTCGTGGTTTCCCTCGCAGGACCAAACATAATCTCCTCTTTCTCATCCTTGCCCCTCGTCTTTCCTTACGTCTTTCCTACACCACTTACACGGGCTAAACAAGTGTTTCCCAAACCTTTTCTTTCATCGAACCATTTTAAACCATTTTAAAGTAATTGCTTCATGAACCCATTTACATTTGTCTATTATAAATAGCATTCGTAATCATGACACAAACAATTTGTAATTTACTATCGTACGTTTTGTTCCTTTATATCTGAAATAGTTAATTAAGTTCATCAATCTTTTTTTTGTAATCAATGGGATCTTCATTGTCCTTATGAGGAGCCGGTTCATATTCGGTTGTTGACCTCTCTCGCTCTGACCTTTAATCATAATTGGTCCCTTCAAAATTCCATCGACCCCCGCTGTCCGCGTGGGGAACCCCTGCTCCACACAAACCACAAACCAGGCGGGAGACCAGTCGAGAGCTTGGGGTTTGTCTTAGCGGGGGCGGAGCGGTGCCCCGCTAGCAGATGTCTCTGGAGGGGGCAAGTCGACGTGTGGGTCGGCGACTGATCTCGCGTTCTAACGTTGGAGGAACGTCGGTTTGGCAATAGTCGTCAGATGTCGATCGAGTTGGCCATGGACTCCATGGAAGATCGACAAACACTTCTTCTGCTTTTCAAAATATCCCCCTTATTCTTTCTTCTGAGTACGTGATTTCCGAGCAGTGTGGTTAGGGGGTACTTGTGATAATTGACGCATCGCTAAGCGAAATGTGTTCTTCCGCCAGCCAGATGCGCCGAACGACATCTGTTAATATCTCTAAGAGCCAGTTCAGTGCGTACGGTTGGAGTGATTGATTGATTAGTGATTCCGGACACACTCAACTGCTAAGGTCATTAGTTACATAGTAGTGTAGTGCGTGACTTTCCTCGGGAGGTGGCGGTGATCTTCCCCCGCCTACTACACTCTATTTAGATGAGAACGTCCAAATAAGTTAACGAACCCCTTGGTCACATTCAATTGCGATTTACAAATTCAACCAAATCGTTTGTGAATACCCACCAAACGTGCCAAAATCCAATAAAGAACACATTTTATTTTCTTGAAAGCTCGTGTTTAAAATAACTTTTCTTATTTATAGAAACTTTTATTCGAGCAGCATTAAGTTATTCCCTGAGTTTGATAAATCTAGTCACATTGTCCATCCCATAAACGTCTCATTCTTCCGTCGGAAGTCGAAATAATCTAGTTTTGTTAACGGCCGAGCTCTTTCCCCCACGAGCATTTCCTGGCTGGGAAGAGCCGCGCGTACGCTGGCTGCTCTGCTGTCGGCTCCTCTCCACGGCGATAACGTTACTACTTCCGTTTCACGTCTGGTTTGCGGCGCGGGAAATCACGAAGTCGCTCATGCGCACGAGTGACGGTTTTGCATGGTGTGTTGTCTTTTTAATTTCTTTTTTTTAAGAGGATTTTAGCAAGAGAATATAAATTAATAATCTCATTGTGAATAGTGGGTTTGTTTCGCATCTTTCATTTTTCTCGAGAGCCCATCCAGAACGAAAACTGTGGGGTAAATTTCTTATGCACGGTAATAATAATAATAATAATAATAATAATAATAATAATAATAATAATAATAATAATAATGAAGGTTGGTAATTGTATTAATATAAAACTTAAGTACTAATATTTCTTCGCTGTTGTTCTGTACAAATTTTGTTTTGCGAAAAAAAAACCGCTACACTTATTTCGTTTTCCTTGAGAAATTATTATTATTATTATTATTATTATTATTATTATTATTATTATTATTATTATCATCATCATCGTTTTTGTTTTTCGCGAATGATCCTCTCCTCGTCCATATTCCTGTCATATACAAGTTAATAATTATTTTTGTGAATTTTCAGCACACGTTATTACTTTTTAACTAAATACAATTTATGGAGAATAAATGTTAGCGGAAATTTGGTATTGCTCACGATTTGCTGCACGCAATACGTGTGTTCATAATAAATATTACAAACCCAAAAGTTGAGCCATATAACTCCTTATCAAGAGATACAATATGTCCACTCAACCATATTGTAAACAGAATCCAGATTGACAAAATTTCTGTAATTTCAAGTTTTTGTAAATGTTTCTTCAACCGGTACACTAGCGATAAACTACACATACATTGCATGTAAAAGAACCTTACATTAAAATTATTGCAGCTTTTGTCGATAGCGTTCCAGGTCGTCTACCTTTGTTCTTGAATTTAAAATTAACTGGTAATCCGGAAAATGTGTTAAAACTGTACGTGCGCAACCCAGCATAAATTAGAATAGAACGTAGTTCAAAATAACGATAAGATAATGTTGCTTTTAAATAATGATTTGAGATTTTTTATTTTGAGTTTTTTATGTAAATAATAATTTAATGCCGTAACTGTATATATAATTTTCCTTGCTTGAAAAAAAATGTTTTGTCTTAAAGAAAATAGATTAACTTCAATGTTAAAACATTAAAATGCAAACTTAATGTCTTAGTACTTGATATCTTTATACTGCAAATCTAAATAAGATTTATTATATTCTAAGAATGATAAAATGGTATAATCACAATTTGAAGTATTAGTGTCAGTGTATTGATTAATTTGAATTCGGTTCCATTATAAAAATAATTAAAAACGCACCTAAAACGTATTTGAATATGTTGTACAAATTATCTTAAGTATAATTCAAAGACTTATTAATTTCTTGGCAGGTTGTTTTTAAAATATATTTATATTCAATCATATTTCATCATCCTCGAAAGGCCTATGTTTGCAATTTTGTAATTGAGCGATTGTGAGATAATTCGTGAAATTTTGAAGAAAAACAATTATAATTGTTATTGTCAAAGTAAAACGTGTTCAAATAGCCAATAAAAATTGTATTCTAGTCCTATTAAATTAATAGGAGAATATCGTGACACCGTTTGACACAGAACTCATATTTGTAGCATTTGCATGCCTTATGACTAGACCGGTGCAGATGACGTTAATGATAACAGAAGTCGCGAGATAAAAGGGCAAAGAAATGGGAAAATCCAATGGACCTCTCCCGCCTTCTTATTCACGAGATATAACAGATACTGACAGTAGAGGAACTCAGCTGTAGTCAGACTAAAGAGGTCGACCAAGTCCTTTGGCCATTTATGGGATGAAGCAACTAGTGTTATTCCACGGAAGAATGATTTCTTTCCCCTGAATCTGCACTGGGCTTCGGTCACGCCCTTGAGGATATCGTGGTCGGATACAACTCCGCCGGCTGCTGTAATGCACTTCCGTTGCCACTTGCGCTTGTGGCTGGCGCAACGGAGAACAGAACCTGTGATCGAAGAATGAATGAATGAATGAATGAATGAATGAATGAATGAATGTGTGTGTGTGTCTGCGCGCGCTTATGAATGAGTGAGTATGTGAATGAGGGCTTCCCCTATCGACGTCTGAGACGTCGGGAACTTCTTTACGTGACGTCCAGTCTTCGAGTCAAAGGTATCACGTTAGTGTTCATCAGGTCCGGCTCCTAGCTCCGGTAAGCATTGCAAGAAGTAGGAAGTTATTGAGTAATTCAATGAATCAGTAAAAGTAGGTATTGTCCTGCTGTCGTCATTTACAATGTACTTCTAACTTTTCGAATGTGTTTCGTATAGATTATTTTCAGTTCTGACTTATCTGATTGTTAAATTCCGATCTATAAATAAAATTGGAGTGTATGTGATTTTAAAATAACTCATTTAGATGATATAAAAACCCATTCAACTGCTTTTACAATTTTTGACTGTCTAATTGCCCGGTGTAATTTCGGGAACGGCACTATAGATTTCGATGGGGATTTCTCTAAATCGTAGTGTGTGTTTTGTCGCGACTACTTAGGCTCCTTTTTTAAATTATTACTATTTATTACTATTTTTATATAAAGAAGTGTTTTTGTTTTTTTCATACAAATCTACAGTTTCATTTCGAACTTTATGAAATTTTGTATGTGTGGCCTTCAAAAGAAGATAGGGGATCATGTCTTTTAAATTTCTTAAAAATTATTCCTAACCCTCAATCCTTCCCTTTAGAGCAAAACTTAACCATGCATTATTTCCGTTTTTTCAAATATATCGGAAAAACCCATTCAATGCCCTACTAAATGAATTTTGACTCATTCCAATAGCGCAATTTGAATACACACAGAATAATTGAAGGTGACAACTGTTTGACGAGAGTATGCAACAATGCATGTGTTTCCAGCTGCCCAGAAAAACAATGGTTGCAGTAAATACGGTAATGAGATGAGGGGCAGGCGGGTCGCGTGAGACTGATTAAAGGTGAGCAGGGGAGGGATAGGTGGAGAAGGTGCAGCTGGGCGAAGAGGCGTGGTACGGCAGACCGCGGTGGATCATGACGGGGTGGGGAAACACCACACACAGAATTATATTGAA
Organism: Gryllus longicercus; assembly: GCA_038098605.1. Lineage (NCBI taxonomy): Eukaryota > Metazoa > Arthropoda > Insecta > Orthoptera > Gryllidae > Gryllus > Gryllus longicercus. Next base: position 184,586 of record JAZDUA010000156.1, read on the forward strand.
TAATTGTTGTCTGGGAATAGAATCGCACCGTACAATAAAATCATACTCCAGCAACCTCATTCCCCTCAGGCACTTTGGTAGATACTACATTTCAGTATTTTTAATTACTCGAATAATGCAAAGGATAGAAATATTTTACACAATCCATGTAAGAGTAAGTACAATTTTAAAAAATAAATAGGATTCCTTTTGTGTTAACCTATAATAGTTATTTAGTATTTGTTCATATTAATATATTTTAAATTTTATGAATATTTCAACTAATTTCTACAGCATCATTCTTAGATGATATACAATGCTAAACTCCTTTTTTAAGGTATATTTTTGTTCAACAAAATAGACGAGCTGCAATGAAATCATGTTTGCCTATCGCTATAGTCCTACTTGGATTAATTTCCTTAAATCTGGGATATCGAAGTGCTCCCGGAGTCGTTTTTAGGCCAAGAGGGAAGGGTCGTATAGGAAACATACGTACCAACGTCCGTCAGATGAATGGAGTCATTCCAACGTCTGTCCGCCGAAGGACGGGAAATGAGACAGAGCACGTGATCCATTCTCTTTTGCTGCTCCGGCAATGACATCAGTGAAGCCATGGAAACCACATCAGAGATGCCGGCACTGGCAAGCGACTAAAGTAGTCTCGGACGTACTCAACCGACGGGATTCGAACCTACGACCCTCCGGTCTCCAAACATTAGTTGCGAATGTGAAATGTTGTCTAGCGCATCCGGAACCAATGAAACTGTACACATTTCTGAGACAAAATAAAACTTGAGAGCCGTTGTGTCCCAAAGCCTTTGGAACCTGTCGCCGGCTGGTCGAACTCCGACTTTCTCCCGTTGCGATATTCGGCCTTGCACTCGCGCGTTAGATGTGCTATATTTCGACTCTGTAACGGTCCTAAATACACAACAATAACATCGCAAGGTATGGAGGAAGTGATTTTCGTCATCTTACTCGGGAAATAATGGAATTGTAAATATGTCTGGATTGTGTTATCGAAAAACCACGAAAATCTTCTACTTTTGCTTCTTGATTTGCCGAATTATGGGCAAAAATATTTTATATTCATTACTTGGTGTATTTAATCTTTAAAAATTGCCTCAGAAAATAAAATGTTTCAGCGTATTATTTCATAAACTATTGTAATCGTTTACAATATAATATACTCGTATTTCAAATAATACTAATGTATTTTAACAACCCTAATTTGTACTTCGAACACTAGAATCTGCGTAGGATATGGTAATAGGTAAAGCTTCAAAAATACAGGCAAAATTTTGATGAAAATACTTGTTTTGGGGCCCCTGATACCCATAAGTGTTTTTTAAAAAGTATATTTCTACAACTTTAGTGTCTACAAAGAATTTAGCATAACATATATATTCTCTGATTGATCGATGAAAGACCGGGCTTTGCGAATTTGACACAATAATCTCCTTAGACATTTTCAAACATTTCTCCAAAATGGCTTCAATTTTTTCCCTCGCAGATTTTTACTCGAATATAGCAAAATGCGCTTGTTGTGTTGTATGGAACGATTTTCCAAAAACAATTTTACAAATTGCAGAATTTCAACATTTTTTAGAATCGGACCTTCGCCTTCAACTTTAAGGCTCCATAGATTCTTCTATTTGCAATCTATTCTTCAAAATTTAATCTTTAAATTGTTACATACAGTTACTTCAATATATTAATAGTTTACACTAACTGTTGGGTTAAATCGTGACAGTTAAAAAATTAAAAGAAGATATCAACAAAAATTGGTCGCACTTTTTACTTTAAATTATATGGAGTACAAAATACTAAATTACATGGCACTGCAAGCGCGATATTGATTAACATTTGAAATAAAAAATAAACATGTGCAATGTTTTTGGAACATCTCGCGTGTTCTAAATGTCATTACAAACGTATTCCATAGTTTATTGTGCACAGTATTGATTTAAACAACTTACAATGAAGCCGAAATTAAAAACCGAAAATGAAAAACTTAAAGAAAAAATGTGGTGCTGATTTTGAGAAAATCTTTTTATTATTTATATTGCCTATATTTCACTCAAACTGGAAAAAAACTTATATTCTCAAAAAATAGTTCATGACAATACATTAATTAGAAAAGTAATTGTGGAGAACAAATTTCATTTGAAGAAAACAATATCTCATCTTCAGTGTAATTGTGTAGGAAAAGGCTGTAAGAATTTCAACATTTCGAAATTTTAGAGTTAACAGTGAATATCAAAACTAGGCCATCTTTATAACTGTATTTTACTATATTCTTACAATAAATTTAAAGAAAACATTTGGAGCCATTTTTAAGATAATTGTGAAAACTTCTTAGAGGCTTCATGAAAAGTAGCCACAAATTTAAAGAATGTTTCTCAAAATCGCAGAGCTTCGGGTCGTGCCAAATTGACTCTTGGTTTACGCACCTTCTTTGAAGTTTTCCTGTTCATGCCATTGTTCTATTGTAAGAACACAAGGCATGTGAACGTATTCATGAGCTTCTGGAACTAACTCAATACTTCAAAGTTTTTTTCTTCTATATCTATTCTGATGGAATAGTTAATTGAACTGCAGTAATCAGCATACATTAAAGTAATTTTCACCTGAATTCAAATATTTAACAGTTCTGCTATAATATGATGATATTAATTTTGTTCTAAAAATTCAGTTTAGAATATTGCTGTGATAGATAGATAGATTTATTAAAGTTCGCTTTGAGCTAATGCTCGGTGGCAAACATGATAACAATTAAAATTAGAATTACTAAACATTTTCAACATTTACAGTTGGGTTTACTATTAGAATTAGGGGGTCGATATAATAGTTCCAATTTATTTCTAGCTAACTCTAAATTCACTTCTAGTTTACATAACACTTCACTACACTACACTACACTACACTACACTTCACATCACTTCACTGTATAAGGGCCATGACGATAATAATTATGACAATAATAATAAAAGTAATAGTAATATTAATAATAATAAAAGCAATAATAATATTAACAATAACAATAATAATAAAAGTAATAATATTACTAATAATAATAGTAATAATAATAATAATAATAATAATAATAATAATAATAATAATAATAATAATAATAATAAAGATAAATGTCTTAGTATTATTCGAGATGATCTAGATGGAATGAAGCATATTTTTAAATTTGGCTACATTAGAAGGAAGAGCCTCTAGTACTTCTGCAGGTAGTTTATTCCAATCTACTATAGTGCGATTCACAAAGGAGAACTTGCCTACATCAGTTCTTTGCTTTCTACATCGTATTTTCCAAGGATGGTCTCCTCTGCTTTTATAATCTGATTTCTGTAATCTTTTACCGATATCTGCCCATGCTGTGTCCCCTCTGTATGTCTTATACATTACGCATAAACGCGCCCGTTCCCTTCTCTTAGATAAGGACTCCCATTCTTCTCGTTCGTCACCAACGCACCCGTGATTTACAAACTTTGAGGCCCGTTTTTGAATTTTATCTAACGCTTCGATTTGCCCTTTTCTGTACGGGTCCCAGCATGCCGCTCCGTATTCTAAAATTGGACGAACAAGTGTAGTATATGCTAGGGATCGGGCATTTGGACTACTATTTTTTAGAATACGCATTACAAAGTGCAGCGCTCCCCAGGATGTTTTTACCGTATTGTTAATATGATCCGACCAACCTAAGTCGCTTCGCAGGACCAAACCCAAATACTTACAGTTTTTTACACGTGGTATAACGTTAGTTCCTAATTCATAACTGGAGCGTACGTTCGAGCGAGACTTGGTAAAGCAAATGAATTTACTCTTTTCCGGATTTAATTCCATCTTATTTCTGCACGCCCAGTTCCATAAACAGTTAAGATCGCTCTGTAAAACATTTTCGTCCTCAGACGAGCCAATACTCCTATATATTATGCAATCGTCGGCGAATAGTCTAACTTTTGATTTTAATCCAGTTGCAATGCCATTAATAAACGCTAAGAATAGCAAAGGCCCTAACACACTCCCCTGGGGGACCCCCGAGGTTACATCGGCTTTCGATGAATATTTGTCTCCTATTCTGACTGTTTGAGTGCGCCCCGTAAGAAATTCTTTTATCCACAGGATTATTCGATGATCTATTCCCGTTTCTGACAATTTGGAAATTAAAAGGCCATGTGGAACAAGATCAAATGCCTTAGAAAAATCTAATATTGCGTCGACTCTACTCCCTTCGTCTAATGAATCTGCTATGTCCTGACAAAAAGCAATTGTCTGGCTGTCGCACGAATACCCAGGACGAAAACCGTGTTGATTTTGAAATAGCCAATCAGTTTTATTCCAAACTCGTCTAATATACTCCGCGATTATGTGTTCCATCTTTTTGCATACGACTGATGTCAAACTTATAGGCCTGTAATTGTTAACAATCCTTCTGTCTCCTCCCTTGTGAATCGGCACTACGACTGCCTCTTTCCAATTTTGAGGAATCATGCTATTATTTACAGTAACCTCCATTAAGCGCGCAAGGTACGGAATCATGGCTTCCCCTCCCAGTTTTAGTATTTCTCCTGGTATTCCATCAGGACCTACTGATTTATTTCTCCTAATTTTTGCAATTCGTTTTCTAATAATTCCTCCATCGATTCGAAAGGTTTCTATTACGGGTGTTGTTTCACTTACTAGGGTTTGATCCTTCGGCTTGAAAAGAGATGAATAATGTCTGTTTAAACAAGCCGCCTTTTCACTATCATCTGTAATTAACGAACCATCTGCTCCGCAGATCGCTGGAATACTTTCTTTGTTCCCTTTCTTATGTCTCACATACTTGAAGAAATTTTGCCAACAGGTCAATCGGTCGCTTAGAATTGATTTTAGGTAATTTTCGTGGGTATGTAACTTTAATGCTAATAGGTCTTTGGATAATTGTAGAAAATTATTTTTCTGATCCTTATTTATATTACGTTTACTATACGCTTTCCTAACCTGCCTTTTCAGTCGCCTCACTTCTTTGTTATAGTACACAGGATCCGAATGGCACCGTAGTGTCCTGGTAGGCACGAATTTTGCTAAGCATTCAGAAATAATGTTCTTAAAATTTGAGCAGATCTGTTCTACTGTACATCCGCTAGAAGCCCAAGCCGGAAAATTGCTTTTCAAGTATAATTGCATGTTTGTGACGTTTGTTCGAGAAAACTGAAAAATTTTTCTTTCTTTTACAAGATCATTTCGTTTACCCTCTCTGCACATTTTTAGGAGGACTCCTTTGTGATCGCTAATTCCAGGAATTACCTCGCAGGCAAGAAATTGGTCTGCCGGTCTAATAAGGAAAGCGCCCAGTAAAGCATTATCGCGAGTCGGTTTGGTCACTACCTGTGTTAAGCCATTTTCCCAGACCAGTTCGTTAATGAGGCGTTGAATGGCGCCTTCAGCCCCCACATCCCCCTCCCAGCTAACATGCGGCAAATTAAAGTCTCCTCCAATAATGACATTTTTTCCACTTTTCCTGATTAATCGGGTTCTCTCTATAAGTCTTTGCAACGGTTCGTGTCCGTCTTGCTGTGGTCTATACACGCCTATAGTTTCCCACTGATTTTTTGAATTCCTATCTTGAATGTCAACACCTATGATTTCAAATTTGTCGTCCACCCATGCCTCTACTGCTTCGAAGTTGTCTTTTATACATATAAAAACTCCCCCACCAATGCGATCTACTCTATCGCGCCTGAATATTAAAAAATGTGGTCTGAAGATTTCAGCATTTAATATTTCCGCATTGAGCCATGACTCCGTACCTATCACAACATCTACATTATACGATTCTACCATGTTCCAGAAATGAACAGTTTTATTGTAAATACTCCTACAATTAACCTTCAGAATAACCAGAGACTCACCTTCTGCGTAGTTCCTTATTCTAATGCCGCCGTCTCTCGCCGTCATTCCCGCGTCGCTGTCGGGCGATAAGTTGCCGTTCATCGTTGCCGCCACCACGACGCCGTCCCTCCCCGCCGCCACTGCGTCGTCGGCCGTCAATGCCGCTTCACCATCCCTCGCCGCCGCCGCGTCGCCGTCCCTCGCCGCCGTCACCGCGCAGCCGAATATTACTGTGATTCGAATTAATAAATGACTACTGAAGAGCAAACCTAGCCTTTTTTACTAGAACAAGTCACGTGAGTACAGCTAGGGAGCTTGCAATTATTGCATTTATCGAGAAGAGAATATTGCTGAGTAAAGCTGTACACTGATAACGTTCTTCTTGACGCAGCTTTGTTTTGTTTATTGTTATTTGTGCGGAAAACTGAGATTTTTTGTGGCTGGCAATATGAAGGCACTTGTAACTTGTTACATAAATTAATCCTGGCAAAAATTATTTAATTGCACTAGTATCTTATAGAGTGCCAAATTCACGAAATGCAAGAACAGTATGCAATTGTGGGCATCAAAGCGCCTCGAGCCCCACCATTAGGAGGCGTGTTTGCATACGTACGCATGCAATGGGTGATTACGTACACAGGTATTATGCCACACGTGCATGTCCTCTGACCCATTGACCGTGATACGTAATTTTACACAAGCGCAAGAGCCTGCTGCCATGGTATATGATGGGTTCGTTCAGAAGGTTTCGTTCAGGGAATCGTGAATATAAACTTAAGTGACAGAAATTTCGCTCACTCCAACCTTTCAGATTGCCGTTGCGGTTATTTGAGGACAATCATACCATGGAGTAACGCAGTTGTAAGCAATTAAAGTAAAACGATTTCAATAAAGTCAATAGCTTCTGATATTCATAACATTATAAATTGCAGTTTTATCATCGCAGATGAAATGCTTCTTAGAATCACCAATTTTATCCATGGGAGAAGTTAGTCTATGAACCATGATCGATAATTAATTATCTGATATCACATTTATGTTCATGATAATTGTGAGTAGTATAAGCATACGTTTGTGTGAATAAAACCGTGTGAATAAAACTTGACAATTCTTATTTAACTGCAAAACGTTGAATCCGTCTCATGCCTCTTCTTGCATTTCAATGGCACAGTAAACGTACGTCAGAATTAACATACTGCGTGACCTTGTCACCAAAAATGTGATTTTTGGCAATACGTCGTTTGTCCCTGCCTCCAATACGATCTCGAATTCTCGGTCGTAAAATACGTGTTGAAGTTTCTTTTGAGGTGTAAATTCGCACACATATAAGGATGTGCCAAAGATGGTTGGAGTTGGTGCAGGTGGCATGGATGGAGAAGGCGGGTTATATAATTCTCTGGCCTCATTCTATTTGTGATACAAACCAAAAAAATGAGGTAGCTTTTCAACTTTATCATCTTTTACTCCAACCCACTTTTCAAATTATACATTAATATTTCCAGACTTTAAAGAAATACTCCGACAGTTTGTTTCAAAAATGGTCACTATCTGCTTCTATAACATCATACTCGTCTGCAAAGTTTCTTCCCCGAAGGTCTACGTTCAATTTTGATAAATTGAAGTAGTTGCTAGGTGCACAATCCAAACTTTATGGTGAATGGTCTAGCTCCTTGAAGCCACAGTCCTTGACATATTTTGAAAACTGGGCATTAGGCACAGGCGCATTGTCGTGAAGATAAACACCATGAGATTTCACGCACCACATCCAAGTTGTGTACCTCTCTCTTTCTCCACGCACACACACTCACATTCACACTCACACTCACACTCACACACACACACACACACACACACAAAGAAATGGAGACGTCAGCTGCAAACTTTCAGTATTACAACAATTAGCTCTAAGACTATACTGCTCAGAAAGTTTTAGACGAGCATTATTTTGGGCTTTCCAGAAACTTCTGGAATCACTTGCGTACATGCAATTGTTTACCCGCAAATCGGGATGTCGGTGTGAACAGCTGGATGGAAGTGTGTCTGGCCAAGTTATGTCGAGTTACAGATTTTTGAGCTTCAGGATACGCCAGGAGTGAGGTCTATGTTTACCGTTTAGGAGTTCATTGAAATATTTTATTTTTGATTTTCTTGTCTGAAACCTTTGTGATTTTTCAAAATTTTGTTAAAATTAATGAAAATTTTTCCATAAACCTTTTGTCCAAATAGAATAAAATGCCTTTTTTAAATATCGAATAGTTGGAATTTTCACTAAAACCTATGAAATGTTTCAAATTGTAGAAGTTCAAATTTATTTTGGTACCTGTCACACCTCCAATATTAGTCAGAGATGTCTATTTCCATGCAGTTTATCCCTCATGCGTAGATCTTGAAATAATAATATCTAGTTTTAATCTAATAAATTCTAGTTTTTTAGTAGTAACAGGAGGGAAAGTTCCGGATATAGCGCCTTCCCGCTAGTTTTTCTTGAATATATCAAAGTACGTTTTTAAAAACAGCGGAGATTCTATTTTCGTTGATTTGTTTTGAAGCCTAAAAGCGAATCATTTTCCGACCAGGATGGCCGAGGAGGCTAAGTTCAGCTCCTAGGTCTGAAGGGTCGCGTGTTGGAGTCTCGCCGTGAACACGGTTGTTTGTCTTCCATGTATGTGTGCAGTCGCGGAAAGCTTTGTGAGTCTGCTGACCACGGACCGAGAATCCCGCAAGTGTGACTAGTGTGAAAAGCTTAATATGTGTCCCCATGAGGGACATAGTGGGTACCCAGCGCGAATAGTCGAAATCGACATCCCCTAAAGATGGAAAAAGCCTCAGGAGGAACGAAAAGAAAAAAAAAAGCGAATCATGTAGTTACCTATACTTTGACTCTGGATTCAGAAATGTTAGTTCAGTAAGTTAAAATGTCGCCCGAGGAACTAAAGTATCTAGGTACTCGCCCCAATCCTGCCACATACACTTGCGAGTAGAAAACACTACTGCGAATTCACCTAATATTGAAATACTACGTAAGAGTGAGAAGTAATACAAGAATGTATGTGCTATTGAAGTGCCAATATTTCAGAAATTGAAAAGCATGCTGATACTTACTGTTTGGGATGCGCAAGTTTGTCGATGAAATGCGAAAACATCGACAGAGTATGCAGTGGAGCTATTAATTTCTTCGGCGAATTCCGCCGAACTGCGCGTGCACAACAGGCGCCACGAACTGGTGTTGTCTGCGAAGACCCACATTGGTGGAGGTTCAGTCCACACATCAGGTATCCGGATGTGACGTCTGGTCGCAACGACGTAGGTTATACTGATACCGTTGCGACACCTGCAAGTAGTCGGTAAGGACGAAAGACGATCACAACGGCCGAATTGCAGGACACAACAGGGCAAATATCCTTAGGATGTCGCAGGAGATAAAACAAATGAAGTGTAAAGCGGTGGGGCGGGGCTGAATGAGGGCGTTCAGCGCCCAACGGACACAAGAGGGTCCTGCGTGCGGCGGCGCAAGTGTCTCACTGGCGTCGGCGCCGCTCGGTTGATGCGCTGACGGACTCGAGGGGCAGGCGCGCGGTGTGTGTGTGTGTGTGTGGGGGGGGGGTGGCGCCAGCGCCGGGGCGTGCGCGGGCGGGCAGAGCTGTGCGAATCGCCGCCGTCGCGCCGATAACGTATGAGCGGCGCGCGCCCACTCGCCGCGTTTATACGGTGTGCGCCGGGTCCAGCATGACTGCGCAGAGCACCCCCGCCCACGTCAAGCGCCGCGAAGACGCGCGCGCGGCCTTCGCCGCCAACCCCGCGACCGCCGCCCCCGCCGCCGCCGCCGCCGCGTCACACCTACGTCTGCCGTGCGCGACCGCGCGCACGCGGCGAGCGGTTCACGACCCCGCCTGACGTCGTGTCGGCCCCGTCGCGGTGCCATCCGTTGGGCAACAGACGCTTCGCCGTCGGCCATGTTAAGCTCTTTTAAACAAAGTGTTGCTCACTGGTCGTCTGGCTTAAACTAAACTACTTGGGTATAATTAAGAAGCTCTATAATTATTTTATATAATCATGTATATGTTTGCTGCTGCATCCTAGTAATTGCTAAATATCTTTCACACTTACAAAAATGAATAATGGTTAATTTACAAGTACGTTACGAAAACAATAATATAATAAATTAGCAATAACAACACATACATTCTCGTATTATTTGTAACTCGTGTAATATTAAAATCTCATCTAGTACACCCGCAAAAGTATTTCCAATTCGCTAACATAGTTGGCAGACCTGTGCTAGAACCTAAACATCATACTCAAAGAACTGGTGTGCTACAACAGCACATACTTTCTCACATTATACGTTTTGCAATTTTCGAAAAATTCAGGGAGTTGAAAGAGAATGTTAACTGCGCCACTTTTTGTTCTACCTGTGCAAGAAATTTAAAAAAAACATTATAGTGGTTTCTGAGAATTTTTTTATAAATTGCATTAACTTCAAGCACATATTATGAAAAACAAAACTAGTTAAAAAATGAACGTGATCTTTTTTAAAGATATGATTTATTAGATTTGATTTTGTTTAAGGCAAAAATCTCTACCTTTAATGTGGTAATTTTGGAATGTGAACTCTTTGCACCTTTAGAATTTGCAGTTTCTTGGAAATGGAACTAGAACCACTTTCTTTACTGTTCTTTGATACACACGAGGAGAAAATTAAAAAAACAATTGGTGAAATTTCAGAGAAAATAATATTTAGAACATAAAAATTCTATATATCTCGTAAAAATATGCAAAAATCATAGTTTTGAAAACTTTTACACGATCTTATTTCAAGATTGTCTTTAAACAACAGATTTTATCATGAAAAAATCCTTATCTTCAACGTTGTAGTTGTAGGAAGAAATTTTCGAACAATCAAGGATTTGGCCGCGAAAAGACATGCGATGTACTTGTAAACGTTCCGTACGCTATCCGAGTTTAATTAAAAAATCGGAACCATTTTTGTGAATTTTGAAAATGTTGGGACTTAATGTTAAGTACCCCACAAAATCAAAAAATCTGTTTCAAACTTACAGGACCTCGACTGCGTTCAGATGGATTGGAAAATATCAATATTAGATATAATTGTCTCGACGGTTTAGGCGATAACCACAGATGGACAAACGGATGTTTTGCTTTTAATTGATATGCATCAGTCAGTTTGCCGGCAATCAAGGATCCACAACGTGTTAAACGAAGTAATTTACTACATCTAGTTACAAGATTAATCCACTATTTGGTTAGCAGGGCCCAGAATTGAGTTTTTCTGTCGAAACCAGCGGTCTTGATCACAATTAAAATACTTTGTGTATGAAGATAGGCGAGAAAATAAATATCATTGAAAATCACTTTCGTGCATCTGTGCATGCGCGGAAGATCGAGGTTGCAACAGAATGTTGTACGCTATACCGTGCTAAAAATCCCTATTAATCTCGCGGGCAGTACACTATTACAACATGAACTTCCACTTTCCCATAAGTTTCATAAGTTTAACATGTTAGGTTTGTAATGCATAGATGTAAGTTGTGTATTTAGATACATTTGTGTACTCTAATGTCCATTTACCCATTTCAGCTGTCGAAAGAAATTTAATGCGAAAGAAATCTAATGTGTCCCCCACACAGCCTCCGGGGCTTTGATTCATTGACTGATAGATTCCAGGTGTGTCAACTGCTAAGGTCACCAGTCCAATAAGTGTAGTGCATGTTTTATCGCGAGAGGTGGCGGTGCTCTTCCCCCGCTGGATGGCCAGATCTGGCACCGGCCTTCGTCGTTTGCGGGAATTTTCCTCAACCAGATATCTCCCACCCCTGCGGGACTGTTCCAGTCGGGGCAAGGTCTACGTTTCCGGCTGGTTTCCCTCCGAGAATGGTAGTGTGTGTGTGTGTGTGTGTGTGTGTGTGTGTGTGTGTGTGTGTGTGTGTGTGTAAGGGGTGAGGATGTGACCTGTGACAAGGGAGAGGAAGAACAGATCGTAAGAGGTCGTGGCTCGTTTGTTAGTGTACTGCTCCGGCAATCGCCTGGTATTAAACGGAGAAACCACGGAAAAGTACCGATGACAGTAGCCGGTCACTTGACTGCTGCTCATCCTTCGGGGACGCTCAAAAGAGTTGCTCATCAAGCGGCGGTACGTACGCTCATCAAACGTACGTTTTGTAGTGTATTTTAGTTTGAGTAGTGAATTAGGGAAAAACCGAAAATTTATTTAGAATTAAAATCATTCTTCGAACGTTTTACTTTATTTTGCTTATTTCTCTTTAACCCGACGAATTTGTACGATTTTTTCTTTGTTTTAATAAATTGTTTGTATATATATATATATATATATATATATATATATATATATATATATATATATACTCGTATATAAATAAGTCAATGTGCGTATGTGTGTCACACATAGACGCAAAAATACTCTACCTATTCGCTGAAATTTTCACACTTTGTTATTATTAGTAATGGCAATGTTTAAAGAGAGATTTGAGTTATATCGGACATGTAGAGGAGTTGTCAACGATTTCTTCGTTTATGACGTCTCAAGCGCCCCTGAACTCTACGCAACCCGCCGCTCAGTCAAGGATATGCGCGTCTACACTGCATACAGGTGTTTTGCTTCTGCGGTTGTGAAATACCGGATTGTAAATAAATCAAATTTCTCGAAGATAGTGCATAGAGAATGCATGCTCAAATTTGAGGGAGAGCCTTTTAACATTAGGATACTTGACAGCCATATCCCAACGAGGACATATAACCAACTCATACTTGTAAGAAAGCCTTTCATCTATGAATTTTTGCACAGCGTAGTGAAAATAATGATTAACAATCACTTGATCAGTAGTGCGCTGTAATAGCAATAGCGAAGCGTTGGCAGGTCCACTATTACTTTAATGAATTCGAAATACCAACACGTTTGCGTGGCCCAATTGGCGTCGGACGCCGCGCGCGCCTTACCGTTCTCAAGGTCCCTCGCGTGCTCCTCGTTGAGAGGGCCCTGCTGCTCCCTCTCCTCTGCCGCCCCCTCCACACTGGTTGCTCGGCGAGGTGTTTCACTTTCATTGTCAGCGACGAGGGCGCTGCGCCCGCCAGAGGCCAGTCGGGCAGGTCTACTCTGCTGCTTCTCCATGCGCAATCGAACGTGTCTGAACGACCCACACTGTAAGACCCGACCTACACGCCAAAGGTGGCTCAGGGCATCAACTGATGACAGAGCACTGCCACTGATGAGGGTCCTAGGGTTCGAGTACCGACTGTTGCGACACCGGATACATAGATAGGTCGAGTTCTGTCGCTGTCTGGAGGACTAATATAACGCCCGGCTGCTCTGATCGGTAGTTCCGGCTTCTCCGATCAACACCAGGCGAAAGCCGGGACAGTAAACTAACAAACAAGCCACGGACTGAGCGGTACGTATCCACGTCCTACCCTCGCCGTTTCTTATACACTCACATTAACATGCACTACACTTCCACACATGCTGCGAAAGCAGTCAGAAACTTAGAAGTTGGTAAAGTCGGGAGGCGTGTCCTAGGTGGGGTGGTGCAACGCTAGTGGGAGATATCTGGTTGGGGAAAAACTTAAGGGGCGATAGGTCAGTGGTGGATCTCGCCATACAGCGGGAGATCATCATACGCGATAAGAACATGCGCTACACTTACAGGACTAACGACCTTAACTGCTCACGCAGTCGGAATCATCAATGAATCAATCCAACATGTTTGAAGGTTCCTTCATTAGACCTAACGTGTATGATTTCTCGTGAGGATCGTTTTTGAAGTGCTAGCGAGAGCGCGCTTCCATTGTGTGGCTCCTTTTCGGGGGGCGGGGGGTCGAGAATCCGTGAATGTACACACTCGCCAAAACTCTGAAACTGTTCCTCAGGAAGAAGCGCGTAAAATTTCTAAAATTTCCTCTCGCTGCGTCACTTCGTTCCACGTTCTAACGTACTATTCTTCCCTCGCTCACGTGGTACGTCATCTCTTTGGCTCCGTCAAGAACGTTCCTCTCAGCTTCCGAACAGTAACGGGATGTGGAGCCACTGGGAACGTGGTCGGCTAAGCGTTTCGAGGAGGGGGCGTGCGTCAAGGAGACGCAGGTGGTCAAGGTCGGTTACACGACGGAGGCTTGCAGACCTGGAGCGGCTTCCGAGCTGCGCTGCTTCCAGCGAATCAGTTGCGGCGGGTGGCGCAAGCGACGGTTTCTCACAGGATGGCAGGGAGCAATGCCCTCCTACACATTTTCGTCTTTTGAATGGAAGTACCAAATACAATTTTTTTTATGCAAGAGGGAAATGTATATTTTTATAGGTCGTAGTTATCGGAAATTCCTTTCGATTTTTAAAACTGCGCTCGAATTTTAGGAGTCGCGAAAACTCGAAATTGCGTTGCATTGAGGAAAAATTCTCAGATCTTGTGTATAGAGTGATTACTATTAAGAAGGGACCGCTTTGACAGCTTTCGCTTGGCCATTGCTAACAATATAACTAAGTTACGTCCATGCCTCATTTTGTCAGCGCTTTCGTTTACAGTTAGCTCATTTGTAAATGGCTTCATCACTATCTCTTTGGATGTCATCGCCCTGCATGCCGTTCATTTGTTTCCCGACCTGTCAAAGTTGTCCCTTCTTCTAAGAAGGGACAACTTAACAACCCTAAACAACTCTAAATTTACCTATACTCCTTGTGGGGAGAATGTCCTGTAGAATGTCGTATATTGTCAGCTATTTGAATTAAACGATCACTTGGCGTCTCCTAGGCGCCCACACGCACACGAATCAGGGCCAAGACGTAGGAAAAGGCATGGGAGTTGCATCTCACACCTGTACAGCCCCGTGGGCAGCACGTCTATCTCTTTCCCTTTTCGTTTACATCTGCATGTATTCTAATTTGTTGTATGTTTCATTTAATGTAATACTATTTGCATACCTTTCATCCTCTTAACAATCCTGCACGAGCCGTCACTGGATGGCGCCCAAATACCCCATCCCCTCTCAACAGACGATTGTAAACCTGATTTATGACGGTTAAATATACTCGTAATGTTGCCGCTGCGATTACTTCTAGTGGTTCCACCTTGTCCGGCTACAGGTTTACAAGTGACTCATGTTACGTTTGAAAGTCTCTCGAGAGTCGATGCGGCCCTTGGGTGAAACGGGGGAATGCCAGTGTTTTGAGCTTTTATTGTATTTCACAATTATATAAAATGTTTAATACCCATTACTTTAAAGGATGGAACACGTTTTAAAATATTTACGTTATTGTTATTATTTGATTATGTAATTGTGTTAATAATTCTACATTATAATTAAGTGGAAATTATAACGGAGTTTCCGCAATTTAAGAAGAGCTTTACTCAGAATAAAGTCGCGTGCGCGAGGGATAAAGTCCTCTATACCTCATATGTATGACATTATTTATTTGTTTTCTTTGACGGAGGACTGACATCGATATTTTGCAAAACTCACTAAGTCTCTAGCTGTTTGTGGCGTTTCCCGGCAATACAAGGGATTCCCGCCCACCCACGCAATCCTGATGTACAGTAGAATCCCGGTAATCCGAACTAATTGAGGTGATGCCTTTTCATTCAAATTCGATCAGCCTCCGCACTGCTCGTTGCGTATATTTCGCGAATGTTCATTCCCGCCTGAGATATGGCATAATATTATGGGGAAATGCATCTTATAGCATCCAGACTTTTAGATTACAAAAAATAATTGTACGAATAATAAGCAAATCCCTCCCACGTGATTCTTGTAAGTCTCTCTTTATTAATCTAGTTATTTTACTATTACCTTGTCTCTTCATACATGAATCAGTGTTTTTTGTCAAAACGAGTTACTTAAGGGCGGGAATGTATTTTCAGCAAACGCCGTTGTCTATAACTACAACACTCGACGTAGTAATTATATTCAAGTGACAGTATCAACAGCTCACTACAAAATTTCACATATAATACATGTACATTATTTTACAACACCTTGCCAGATGCCATTAAACGATTAAATTTGATACAAACGTTTAAGTCCCAAGTAAAATCTTTTCTGCTTCACAACTGTTTCAATACAATTCTATACAATTAGAGACTATACCGAGCATCCAAAAGGAAAGTAATACTAATTTTAACAATGACATTTGATGTATTACATTCCGTTTGGATTGTATAATTCTAAAGAGCCTGTAACATGTATTGTACTTCAGCTTCTCGGTCAATGACCCCCGTCTCGATCAGGTTTTCGTTCAGTTTTCCTGATCCTCGAACAAATGCTGAGATGTCCCCTTGTATTGATTCTGGACATAAATATAACTTCAAATTGACTGCTCCCCATAGCGTGTCACACACAGATTTAACTGTTTTTGACGTAAATAAATAAAATAAATAAAAATAAATAAAAAGTAAATAAATAAAAGCATTAAAAAATTAGTTTTCGTATCTCATACAATTGGTAGCGAGTTGATTTGTGGATTGGTGAGCAAGTGATGGTTGGGATGTGTTAATATGGATAGAAATTGCGGTTTTATAATATAACGTAATTGTTATTCATGTGAGAAATGCTGTGAGTGTGAGCTCATGTGAGTGTGCTGTTGTAACACCACTTGTTTAAATATTTAATTTATTGTATAGTAAATAGAAAGTAATGTATTTGTTGTACTTGTACAGGGTGCTTCCGAATTCTAGAAACCCCTTTTTGTGTTCTTTTGTTGAGCAGTAACTTCACAGACAAGTAGTATTACTTAATCGTGGAATGCACCTGTGGTGGTCTGTTTACAGCTTTTATGTGAGTGTTAACAAAGACATTACGTCTAGAACGCTGAAGCAGTAGTTACATTTGGTTTGCAAATTATCCGTCTGTAGTCGGGTGGCTTCCGCAGCGGGAGTTCCTTATTTATCTCCGCTGTCACACGACGTAGTGACCCCACCTGAAAGGCCAACCTGTTGACTCTCAACTTCTATCTTCTTCAGGAGAGAATGCTTTTAAAGGGGCTCTCATTAAAAGTGAAAATAACTACGCTTTATTTGTTTCTCGAAATTTATAGTGAAAAGGCAATAATCAAATAGCTATTATTGAAAATTACATTAAATTCTGCCAATATTTGAAGGGCACAATTAAACTTACCTAGCGGCATGTAGTAAAAAATTCTGCTTGTCATTTGAGCTATATTAAAAACATTAATAAAACAATTCTTTATTTCCGATGACATTTCAGCTTAGTTCAAGATTTGGTCTAACATCGTACTTATTATAGCATTGCCGGAGACGTTTTGCTACATAGATGAATTATTTTACATGAGATATGACAGATACACAAGGCTAACGTTGACTTACACTGTGCAATTTCTATTACAGGCAATGTTACAGAGCAATACTTTCTTATATAATAAAATCTGAAAGTGATAGCAGATTGAGAAACGGGAAATTTCGCAATGTAAGAGAATAATTTATAATGCTTTACATGTGCGTTCTTTGAAATACCCAATGTCAGGGTTATATTGGTTTGAGACACACAATCAACACGGCAGTGAAATCAGTATCACAGATAACGGTAGCCAATTATTTATAACACGATTTTGTTTAAGATATCAATAAACTGCAATTTAGATTTTAAAGTATTCTTGCAATTTGTGGAAGGAAAGTGAACATTTTCCTATATTTTAGGCAAAATAACTCTTTTCGAAAAAACATGTACATGATCTAATTTAAAAATTTGTCTTTGAACAGATTTCATTAAAGAAATATCTCTTATCTTCAACATTGTAGTAGTTGGAAACCCATCGTGTATAGTATTAGTATTTGCGAATACAATTTTCAACTCATACAAAATTATTAAATCAACAAAAAAGACCAAAAACAGATATATTGTACATTTCACATCAGATTGTTATGGAACTTCTGAATACAATTGCCTTCTTGAATAATTACATGTAAGGCATGGAAGTTACACCGAGAAAATTAATTCAGCGTGTTTCGTTTATATTCTAAAATACGTATTTAGCATTTACAATTCCAGAAAAAGATATCAAAATAACACGGTATTTCTGAAACGTAGTACAGAACATTAATTAATTAAATGTATAAATTTTAAGTAGACAGTTAACAGTCTAGTCTTACAAAATGTTTGTGGTATCTATATGTAAATTTGATTTGAATAATTAGTCAAAAACTGTTATTACATCCAATTTCCATGCTATTTATAATTACAGATAGCTTTGCGTCGCCTTGAGAATTCTATTAATTCAGCGAATGTTTTTTCAAACAGACTTGTAATGTGTTGTAACCGAATTACGAAAATACATGTGATAATTTGAACAGTCGTTCGTGCGTTCATTATCCATAAACAGGTAATCTAACAGGTTACGGGCTCAGGACATGCGATTTACATTGCTAAGAATACTTTGAAAACGTAGAGAATATTATAGTATTTAAAATTGTCTTAAAGCATAAAAGTCAGTCAACAAGCGGACACGAAAATCGCGCATGCAACACGTCTCGAATTGTTATCGCGTGAAAACTATGATACGTGATCAGTACTAGCGGAAGCTTTATTAATAAAAAAATGATACATGGGGATATCTTTCTGGAGAAATTCCCGAACCTTCAGAACCAACCGGAGACGCCACCGAGGTAGAAGGTGGACGCGCCTTCAAGACAACTTGGATACACGCCGACCGTAAGGCAAGGGAGGATTGCATTCTGTCAATCTATCCCTCAGAATTAAAACAAGTCAGAACTATTGTTCGAATAATATTTGTGTCTACTTGACAGCTGGGGTGCGGATTGAGCGCTGTTGCCACTTACTCAGGCGGCAGATACGTGATCGTGAGGTCGTTCTTGCAACGGATCACAACAGTAGCAAGAAACAAACAGCAATTAGAGCACATAATAGTAGACATTACAGAACTTTCCACGCGATGCATTTCAATGGTGCTCTTCAACTTACAGTTACTTCGTGCTATCAGATTTCAGTTTTTTCATATGCATTGGTGACTCTGCAGTGGCATCATCCCAATTTGAAGCCTCTGATTGAATAACGGAACCCCTCTTCCCTGTCGGCCGGTAGCTGTCAAGTAGACGAGTATTATTCGTAGTATAGTGACACATCTTGTGGTATATGGCTTAACTTGGGAGTCCATATATGCATCAAAAGGACCCGCGCAGAAAGCGACGTTATTGAATTGCCTGACGCAATACAAAATGAAAGATGATGACGATATAAAATAACATCTTCCTCGATTCTTAGAGGCTGTTGACAAATTGCAAGCAAGGAATGTAGACATCACTGGAGACTTGTTGTCAATAATGATACTACTCTACAGCATGGCTTGTCAACTCAATGCTCTGTGTCTTCACAAAATTCTGCTCTCTTTCTCGGAACGAGTACCGTTCCGATTCTACCTATTCGATTCATGAAAAACAGTAAAAAAAAACTGTGACGTTTGGAGGAGAAGTACAAACATCTTTTCGCATTTTCTTGAGCTCCAGAATTTCTTTCCAACATTTGAATTACACATAATTGAGTGCTGAATAAAAGTTTAAAAAAAATGAAGTCAGCAACATTTGAACACTAGACATTTTCTCTCCGTAGCTATTGAAAAGTTATTTGCATCGATAAACAAACTGCAGATTTTTTTTTCATTGCTAATAAAATTGGAACTTACCCCCGGCTCTACTACAACCGCTACTTGCAAAAGGCGAGTTCAACAAACGTGCGTATAATGAGGTACATTAACGATGTCCAGAAGCAAAACAAGGGGACTTCTCAGCATTTGCTCAATGGATCAGGAATAGTAGACAAAAACCTCATCGAGCTGGGGGTCATTGACCCGGTAACTGAAGTACATTACTTGTTAAGGCTATATTACGACATTGTCATGTTTAAAATTATACAATACAAATGCAATCCAATGCATTATAAATGATATGCCTATTTATGTTTACAAAAATGCATTATAAATCAAATTCAATTTATAAATGAAATTTATTTTTAAATTAATTTTTCATATCAAGTACGTTAAATTTTTTTTTCACAGCAGAACTGCTGGAACCGTTTCCAAACACTTCACCGTTTTTTATCACCATAGACATTGAATTTCTTATTTTCTCTTCTGTTCTGGAGATGAAGTTTCTAAAAACACTTTAAATTGCTGGAATACATATAGCGTTTATTTTCACGAACAAAGTAATGCCAATTTCACAAATATCTCTTATTTCATTAATGAAAGAAAAATATATGCACGTTGCGTCAATGAGAGGAAAAGTTGATATTTTGTTCTTGATAGGCATTTCGGAAGCTGAAGTGCGAATAAATTAATTGTATCCGTTGATTTCTGAGCAAACGAGTGAAGTAATCAGGTTAACAACTTAGGTAATCTTCCATGTGAAAGAACTTCTGTTCGATTTAGGAGGGAAGGTCTCCACAAGACTCCTTAAAAAAAGGGGGGCAATTGTTTAAAAGATTTTTTAATTAAAAAATATTTCGTTTTATTACTGCAATGGTAATTTGCTGAAGGGAGCGTCGGCTTCCGGAATATCATTGCGTTTGAAGTTTTTGCGTTCAGATGTTCTGTGGTGTACAATTAATTTTTATTTTGCTTTTATTTTGTCTAAAATACACGAGAGGGTCGATAAATTACGATTCACGTATCGTAGAGTGAATTTATTTGAGAAACTTGGAAGCTTACGTGGTCTATAAGGTGACTTTAGCAAATACTCTGTATTTAAAATCCCATTATCAATTGATCATAAACGCAGCATTAAGACTCCGGCTACAACAGTATTTCGTGAAATTGAGTTAAGTGCTTTTCGAAAAAAATCAAAATTTATTTTCCATATTTTCTGGGTTAAATGATTATAGGGCATTATAGTGGTATATATTAAATACCTATTTTTTTGTTTTCTATTTGTTTGGAACTTTCATAAAATATATCTTATATCAGATGATATGGTGTTTCAAGTTTTCCTGAATTGTTTAAATATATCTGTATAATTGGTTAAGGAGACGTTTTGCCTCGTTTCATTCAGGAGGCGGTAATACATAAAGAACACAGTAACCTTAAGAACATTCTGAACACGTCTCTTACATTACACCTTCACAATATTTATCACATACGTATGTCAACAAAAATATATTGGTGAACACGAATGAGATTTAAATTGTTTAAATATTGAAAAGTGGTATGTGGAAATTCGTATTTGAAGCGCGTCTGACCTTTTCTGTATTCCATGTTTTCTGGAGACGGAAGCATTTAAGTACGGGATTTCCAATGTCCAAGATATTTTGAAATCATTCGGAGAAATAGTTTGAATTGCTAAGCGTTTGTTTGCACACAATATTTGAAAACCAATTTTGGTAATGAAGAGAGCCTTCTAATAAATACAATAATTATAAAACAAAACAGTCTTATAGCTCTTTGAAAGTCCTTTGAAGTAGATATAATTTGATAATTTGTCGATTACTCGAAACTCGTGGTAGTAACCCAATCACAAAAAGTTAATGACACAATTGAATTCGGCTCATAATGATTTTGAAACAGATTTCAGTACCGTAGGTATTTAAAAGAAAATACGAAAACGGAGAGGATATGTGGCATTTCTAGTCTTAGTTTTACGATATGAAATATTTCACAATTGTGATTATTTAGAGAAAATGTAAGGATTTAGGTACTAATCATTTCAATGAATTCACAAATGTTATAAACGCATGAAGGTATTGTGAACAGTGACGCCAACGATTCCAGGGGCATCTGGGGCGGGTATGGTGTCACCCCAGTGTTACCCCATCACTCAACCCGGCTGATCCCAGTGTGCCCGCTGCCGTAGGTTAGGTAAAACAACATTATGGTTTTTGCCACATTTCGTATAAACGTGGTGTTTATTTACAAACCAATTTATTGTTTGCTATAAGTCTTACTAACCACATAATGTGTGTACTGGACCGACATAGCATCTTAACTCTTGTGCCAGCTACGTACTTAATTTACGCTTAAGTGCCATTATTACGATTTTTTCTTTATCGCATTCGCAGAGTACAAAAATGAATTTAATGATGCAAAAAGTGTCGACATTTTGACGGAAATATGCGATTTACATGAATTCCTCACGACAAAAAATGTTTTCCTCAAAACACGTCGGACCTGGGCAACACTAGCGCCTAAACCGCACCCAGAATTCTTTCTAAAATGTAAATTACCGGATCTGTTTGACAGAACGTTAGGTCCAGCAAATGTGAAAGGCATTTTTCAATGTGCGATGGTTTTTCTTATCAACAAAAGTTAGAAAATTTAGAAAGTTTTTCAAAAAAAGGAACAAAATGTTTTCTCCTAAATTTTTAACTCGATTAATGGAAGAATTCATAACAATTGTAACAGAATTTTCATTAAATAATCGAAAATTTCTGTAGTTCTACCTTTTTTAAAATCCTTCTTTAGGCCATTATTGATTAGTTTTGTTTACTTATGCAGTACATTACCTAATATTATTAGATGTTTAAATCACTTCTTTTTAAAATATTAAATTGCTTTATTTTGATACAAGTGAACATTTTTCAAAAATGCTGAAAAAATATTTTTTCAATAAAGGCTCTAAATTTTTTCAATATAATTTTTGTATGGTTTGAGCACAAAACTTTGACAAACGCTTTAAATTTTGTTGTATTAAGTTTCTAAAAAAGTATTTCGAGTATGAGTTAACTAATGAAGGCAAAGTTAGAAAAAATCAAACAAACCTTTCCCAAAAAGTATTTAAATGTGTTTCAAAAACGTTCATATTGAAAATTGATTTTGCTGTACTAAAGTTTTCAGAAAGCAGTGGAGCTAAATTATTAGGAGTAAAACGAAAATGCAAGTACGGAAGAAGTGAAAAGTAAAAACAATTGGATAAGTGGAAATGTTTTGCTTTCTAAAACATTTAATGGATATGTAGGGAATTTTGTGGCCAAAGTTAATTTATTGATGAGTACGTTCCTTATAGTCTCACCCTATTGTATTTCTGATAACTGTCATTTCTGTAACTATTCTTTTTTCGATAGAAAATTATGAAGTCGTCTTAAAAAATTTTGAGAATCAATTTTATTGTAATTATTATTTTAATTGAATTATTTTATTTATACTTTATCAGTTATTCATTCATTTCCTTTCCATTCGTATTTTGATATCATTTACTCGTTATTATTTATGTCAGTGAGTGTGGATATAAGAAGAGATTGAGAATGTCTGACGGGCAGGTAGATAGGCAGACTCGGAAGGCAGAGGCAGAATTGGACAGAGACACGGATGGACAAACAGAGATACGGAGGGATGGGCAGAAGGTCGGATGGATAGTGTACAATATTTTCTCCAGATACGTGGAGGAGATTGTAAAAGGCAACCGTAATTTCAAGAAGTAGCTGGGAGTAGGAAAGCGTCGTTTGCATCGTCGGGGCGTCCCTTGTGGAAGTGGCCAGCGCTTCCATCCAGAGGCACCGAGTCGCTCCGCTGAAGCGGCCGCCGGCTTCTTTGAAGCTGCGCCAAGTGCGCGAGAGGGAACTTGGCTGGCGCAGTGCGCACCGCGTGACGCAATCTCTTGGTATGCGACACGTTCTACAACTGACACCCACACCTTTCACTGCACTTGCAACGGACTTCCACTTGTGGCCACCTCTCGTGTGTACCAAAGCGTATATCGTGTTGTTCGGCTCTCAATTCCGCTTTAACCTTTGAAGTTTTCTGTCGATCTTTTTTCTATTCGCGTTGTTTGTAATATGATGCTAAATAGTATATCTCAATCAGCATCTGCTGAATTTGCATCCTCTGATGGACATATCTCCACCGGTTTCCTGCAGTGATTCGAGGATAGACAAGCGTCATAGTCATACGTTTCCCGTCCTATTTCTCGTTTCATTTTGTCACTTCGCTTTAGCCCACTTTTCCTCAAGCTCTTTCTGTTAATAACCACTTCGTCATTTTTATGTATAGGAGAACGTTATATATCTTATTTGCTTCCTTTCCATTTTATTACATTTATCCCATGTTCCCGTTCTCCTGCGACATTGTGAACATATGAAGACAAGCGTTAAGTGTATGCACTTCTCGTTCAATAGGCCGTAAGCTTCATGTCTTTTCCGAAACCTTTTCTCAACATCTTAAACCAACTATCGACTTTTCATTTCAGATCATTTAATTCGTTTCGTTAACTTAGAGAAATTATCAATTTTGTTTTACTTTTATAATCTGTTTGATAACCAACTATTCAATCTAATTCATATCGATCAGATTCAACGCAACGTCATGGGATTAAATTTATGTAAAATCTGGATTTGTAGGACTGAGGTGTAAAGAAGTTTGCTTAGACATAAATTAACATATTAAAGAAGTTTAAACAATGATGTAGAATCACACTATTTCAAATAATTAATCTCAGTACATTACAGAAAATAGTATCTGAATTTGTTCAAAAACTCAGCTCTCAATTGATATAATTTATGTTCGTACAAAAGTATTGTCAAACTTGCAATATGAAGAACTTTTGTGTCATTCATTCTGAAACTTTGGGAGATTGGGTAAAATAAACATGGCATGCTCCCATAAGCGACGCATACGGGGGGGGGGGGAGGAACACAAATTTTGAAAGTTATCTCATAGCATTTACTAATAAAGCAATTTATTTTTGACTGATTCGTTATTGCTTGTTACCGCGGGTGTTCGATGTACACTCCATAACTTACCTTGTGTATGTATGTGTATATATATATATATATATATATATATATATATATATATATATATATATATATATATATATATATATGTGTGTGTGTGTGTGTGTGTGTGTGTGTGTGTTATTACTTTTATTAAAAAGTCAAAATAAGACGAAAACAGCTAAAAGAATAAAAAGTAATGTACGAAACTACCTCACAATAATACGGCGAAGTCGAACTCCCTGTGTCCACCGTCCCAAAATGCATGTTAACTAGTGGTGCCACAGAATTGCAGAAACTGTATCGTACTAGATAGAGTAGTTTCATAATATTTGTAGTTTGGGCCTATTCGGATTTGCCCCACTCTTTCCTAGCTGCTACCTATCAGCGCCTAACATAAAACTTTTCACATTTTTTAAATTTTTCTTCTAGTAGTAGAATTGAAATAGGATTTGAAGATCACTACAGAAAAGAAAAATCTAGTCTTATATGCAATTTTTCATTGAAAAAATTGGAGACGTTTTTGAGAAAATGTCGTTTAAGCTTTCCTGAAAATACGAAATTTTGAGGATTTTCACATAAAAAATTTGAATTTTCGAGAAACTTCATATGAAATCATTTGAAGACTATGTACTCTCAACTGTAATAATAGCCTAAAATATTAACCACTTGAGAGACATTCGAAATAGTTTTACGATTTTTACTAATTTAATTTGACTAGTGTCCGGTTATTCTACAATTGTACGGTTTGACTATGTTGCCCGGTTATTCTGCAATTGTACAATATTTATTAATTTTGCTATTTCAAACATTGCATTGATTTTACAAATCTGGGTTCGACATATAACATTTTACCTTCTTATTTTACTATTATATGTTGTCGTGCGACTCTGTACAGAGCCGCAATTCCTGGAAGTTCTGCTGCATTATCCTGTTATTGAAAATTTGATGGCAACTTCTACAATTATCAGCGTTATTACTTTGATAATACAAATTTAACATTTATTCTACAGATTTACATTTTTTAGTCTTTGAGCTCATTAGTGATTAGAATTATCTTTAATTTATATATTCACAAAGTCCGTACACTACGTCTTGTATCAATTTATCGAAATATCTTTCACGTCGGTCTTCAAAATGTCTTCCGTCCATATGCCGTCTTTGCGATGCTCCTGCTATCGTCCAAAATACTGGCAGCGGGAGAATTATTTGTAATGTTCCCCGAAAATCTCTTTGAAAATAATATTCTGTAATACGATTTATTCAATTAATGCAGTCGGCGATCGCGACTTTCCCTTCCTGCACCTCGGATGAAGCGCCAACGCGCGACTGCCTGTCATCTGACTTAAGTACAATATATATGCACCGTCACGAATCTACTCTACATTAATTCCCCACGTACGGAGTCTATTTTACACGAATCCCAAAAATCACAAATTATAACACAATCTAAGAACGATATCCTCAAATTACAAATTATATACTACACATAAACAAATCACACAACTAACATAATTTTCTGTTTCTTGACATCAAAATGTTACCTAGCCGATGTCTGTAAAATTATTACCGTCACTTCGATTGCTGCCAAGAAAGAGTCTGGCTCATTCTCAATTTTCGCGGAACCTCGATTTTCAACGCCATCTTGTCATTTATTCTAATTTATGCCCCGCGGCCATGCTTCACACAAAAATATCGCATTCGTACCAATTTACCATTCTATTACGTCACACATTCAGTATTTTTTTTTAAAAAAATAAGAAGAATACATCACAATGGCGTTTATGTTATTCAACGCCTCTAGCACTCTCTGACCAACAAGTTTCAAAATTGGTGCCGTTTTACAGAAAAATTATGTTTCAAAATTGCCCAAATTTCACTCAAAATTGTCCTAAAACTGTTTTCAGAAAAGAGTACATGACATTCATTAAAGAACTAATTGAGGAGAAATAAATTGAAGGAAAAATTCCGTCTTTAATAACATGGTTTTACGTGTGGGATTGGAGTTTGGATTTTTGTTTTCCAAAACTCAGGGGTAACATTGAAAATCGGACCTATGCCATTCTTATAAATGTTTCACCCTGTTCTTACAAGAACTTTTGAATAATTATATGAGTTATCATTTCCAACAATATTATTTATTTCAATAGCAGCTTTCGATGCTTAGCCATCATCATCAGTTTTCTGCTGTATGGAAGCCACTATGGATGGTAGTGGTTTTCTGGTTTCTATGCAGCAGAAAACTGATGGTAGCTAAGCTATCGAAAGTTGCTATTGTAATAAACAATATTGTTGGCAATGACATTTCTTATACTTATTTCATTTGAATGCCAACGACAATACTAAGAAATTTGGGGCTATTTTTGAGAACATTTTGAAAATTTCATGTAAGCAACCGCCAAAATTAACAGAATTCGTTTTAAACTCGCAGGGTTTCGGGAACAGCCCAGAAGGATTGGGTATATTCATTTTGGAAAAAATTCTACTAATAATTCAAGCGCGATCGTTCTTCACAAACGATGGACGGACAGGCAGACGCTGTGAAACAAATCAATTTTACTGCATCGGATGGTCCCCAAACGTGTTCAAATCTCGAAATCAACTGTTGATGCGCTCTTTTCCTTTATACTCTCATTGACTCTCGTTTTGACGACAAATCCTCGCTTGTTAATAATGACGCCAGCCAGCCAATATAAAAGGCTACATTGCCGGATATAAAACATTCGATATTTGTCCCAAAGACCGGATTTAATCGCTTCCTTTTGACGAACGATTCTAGAGATTTAGCGAATCCACGAAGCGCAGTGAGACTTAAACACCAGAGTCAAACACCATAAGCGTTGCATGCGTGCGTTCGCTAAAAACTCCGGATTCGTTCGTCAAAAGGAAGTGAAGAAATCGGATCAAATGGAATCATTTTCCAGTGGTATTTCCTATACATCTATGACCGAGTATCTCTCTTCTCACATCTTTCCTATTTTCCATTTCCTTCTCTATTTTTCCTCTTTGTCATTCACTTCCTGTTATCTCTCCATCGTCTCTGTCGTACTTTAAATTGTTCTGTCCAAACTCTCCCGTTTTCTTTGAGTCTTTTCAGCTTGTCTTCTCACCCTCGTTGCACAATTCTTTCAATTTCCATTTCTTTCATTGCACCATCTTTGCACTCTGCTATTTTTCTAACATCTCTCTGCCCTCTCCTTTGTGTCCCTCTCGCCTTTACCATTACTGCATGAACATAGGCGTTCGCAGCCCAAAACTTGAGGGAGTTGAACTACAATCCTGGGCCCTCTTTTACTTTTAACTTTTTTCTTTCATATGCCGTATTGTAGTAATAAATGAATAAAATATACAAAGATAATTAGATTATAAATTTAATGATGCAGTATTTGAATACAATTGATTTTATGCTGAACAATTTACATGAAGGCCAATATGTTTGGAGAGTCTTATCAGTAGGGAGCTATTTTAATGAATTCATTTTTTCTTTTCTCTTTAGAACAATGCCTTTTAATGTAGAGATTAACATAATGTAATGACAAAAGGAAATAACCCATTTTTATATGACATTCCTTTTGCATTTTTCGTCGATTTCAACTAATAAGTCTTTTTTAAAACTTTTTTTCCCCGTTTTCATCAATTTTAATCTCATTTTAATGGTTCTTGTTTGAAATAAAATGTACGTGATACAACAAATTCTCCACAGAATAGCCCATAATTAGCCACTGAGAAGCCTAGTTGATTTCTTTGCTCAGAAAGTGTAATATCAGCCGTTGTATATAAGGTTCCTGTGACGCCTCTCAGGATGTGACCTGAGACCTTAAGACAGATTTCCTTGTAAAGAACAGTCACGTAAGAACAGTAAAGCTGAGTTTGCTTGAACGAAAGGAAGAAACCTCGATTTCATAAGTAACACATCCAACAGTTTGCGTTGTGTATCTGAACTGGTTTTGATTAAATTTTTTACGACATTTTTCTTTGCTTTCTGGACATTTTAAAAACATTTTAAGAGTATTTTATTGATAATTTTTGGCGATGTTTTTGGTCATTAAAATCCGCTCCTACTCATCAGTGTCCACACTTTCCACGTTCAATGCCAATCGCGTTCTCGCTATAGTGCACCTCAGTACCCTACAGATTTTCTGCAGGAAATGTCTCCGTGCGAGTGGTAAATGACACACTTCATACATGCTAAAACATTGAAAGTATTACAAATTTTCATATAAGATGATATAGAATTAAATTTATGTACAAAAATGTGTAAGTTCATATGGGCTTACGAGTACGTTTTGCAGATATTAACACTATAATGAGACCAGATTCCTTATGAGTCTCGTGCTAAAAAAGTGAATATCCCTATGAGGCCATATAGTTACGCATGGCAGCTGACGTGTTAAATAAAATACGAAATCATTGATTTGAACATACTTAAGCGGGGGAGGAGTTTTAAATCGTGAGGCCAGCAGGCCCCCTTGTGCGCCAGCCCGAGAGCAGCACCCTCCCACCGCTAATGCGCTCCTCGTCCATCCGCTTGCGGCGGCGGCGGCGGCGGTCGCCCTCTGGCGACTAAGTGCGGTCGCGTCGCGCCGCGGACGTCGGGCGGCGCCCGCGCGTTGGAGCCCCAGAATTCCCAGCGGGCGCCCGCAGGACGCGGACGTGGCCTCCTGCGCCGAAGCTCCCAGGCCCGCCTCGCGCCGCCTTGCGCCGCTTCTCAATGGGAGAGCGGACGTCCGACGTGACATACTAGAGGACGGGTTCCGGATAGGGACGGTAAAAGTAAATAAATATAAATATAAATATAAATATAAATATAAATATAAATATAAATATAAATATAAATATAAATATAAATATAAATATAAATATAAATATAAATATAAATATAAATATAAATATAAATATAAATATAAATATAAATATAAATATAAATATAAATATAAATATAAATATAAATATAAATATAAATATAAATATAAATATAAATATAAATATAAATATATATAAATTAATATGAATTAATTAAAAGTTCATACATACTACAAGAATGATACGAGTTGTGAGTGGCGAATTTGAATTTTGCCAGTATATGTCCCATTGAGAGCAATACCTCGTCGCCGTTAGATCTCCAGGTTCCCACTTCACTCAACCAGGAACCCGCGAAGTCTCGAATTCGCGTAACCTACATGACTTCACGTAGTTAACGGATTCGGCTAGCGACGCCGGTTTCGCGGTCGTGGCCTTTTAGTAGAACCATTCCAGCATTCGCCTCGATGACCGAAGGTAACCACAAAAGTCCCAGTCAGGATGGCTGATCCCGGTGGGAATTGAATTATAAATCACCATTATTTCTTCACATGCTAAGTGAACAGAAGTCTATTGGCATTTCTCTACAACTTTACATGCCTTGACCCATCAGCACACAACTTGCAAGGTTGTTTCCTCGATGACGCAAATTAATTTGTCGCGACTGACTTGGAAATGCATTCAGCGTCCAGTTGGGCTAGAGACTCCTCACGGCTGAATCGGTTCACTGACCTGACGCAAACGTAATGACCGTCTTTCCAGAATGCTGTTTTAGAGTAACCTGCGAGTCGCCTCTGCCGGTTTCTCGTTCTCGCAGATGCGCCGACAGTGGCCTGCGTGACAACGTCTTGAGCATGCGCTGTGCGAAGGTCGCCCGCTTTTAAACTCTTGGAGGTTGTTTTGTTCAGGCTCTGCAGCAGAGCTTCTCCAAGAGTAAACGCAGGCATGAAGAACTGCGCGCGCACGAGTGACTAGCCCGCCTGGGATGTTTGACTCCTACGGGCACTGGCCTCCTCCCCTGACTCCGCTATTTCCCCTCCATACTCAGGTAGGAGTGTACACACTGAATGCAAGCGCAGATGACACTTGTAGCACTTACTTAAGGGCGGGAATATATTTTCACCAACTCTGATATCTATAACTACAACACTCGACGTAGTAATCATATTCATCAGAAGATAGTATCACCAACTCTATACCGAACTATACTGAGCATCCAAAAGGAAAGTAATATTAATTTTAACGACATTTAGTGTATTATTTACCATTTGGATTGTATAAATGTAAAGAACCTGAAACAAGTACTGTACTTCAGCTTCTTGGTCAATGACCCCATCTCAATCAGGTTTTCGTCCAGTTTCCCTGATCCTTGGGCAAATGCTGAGATGATCACTTGTTTTGCTTCTGAATGTAAATGTAACTTCAATTTAACTTCTCCTCATAGCGCGTCACACAGTTTTTAACTGTTTTTTCACGTAAATAAGTAAATCTGTGAAAGTACAACGAAGAATGGGTACGAAAGAATCCATACGAAAACATGTTTGTGGATTGTTTTCTATCAAACAATCGAAATTTCAATTATGTTTAATACCTTTATTACTTATTACTTTGTCATGTTTATTTTGTAACAAAGTTTAACCTTGTCTAATAATTGTTCCGAGGGGAAATTGTATGTTTGAATGTCAAATTATTTGTCTGTTTTTATTAAATTGTGCTGATATTTGTTCTGAGTAGCAATAATGTGAAATTATTTAATAATTCTCTTCGAAGTCTTTACTATATTGCTCTTACCGGCGTGCATGTTATTTAATTGGCAAGAATTTGTTCCCAACCTGAGGTAATTAGTTAGGTAGGTAGTTAATGCAATTTTTGCACAATTAAGTAAATGCCATTTCCAAATTAATGTCATTTCAATTCAAAATATTTAATATTATTCGCAATTGATTAGTACAATTATTACTGATGAATTTTATTTGTAACGATAATTTATTTTATTTTTTAGAGGAAATGAAAATTAATTTTCCTAAATTTGGGCAAAAACTCTCGATTAACTTCTCCAAAAGACTGTCAAGTGCCAAATATCCAGTGATGTATCGCCACTTCAGAAAACTTTGTACAACCCTTACTATTAAATCTTGCGCTAGTTTCTCTGGACGCAGTGTCTGCCAACCATTAGTTATATTGCAGTGTCTGCCTGCCGCTAATTATATTGCCCGAGAACTTGACATGCCTGGTGCAAAGGATTGTACACTTCGCACTTGAGGAAATTTATTTCATTGCGGTTTTGGGGCACTGCCAATGCAATGCTCATTGGTGCCTGATAATCCAATATTAATAAATTAGGAAGGAGAATAGGAATGGGAATAAGAATGGGAGTCGATCTGCAAGGCCGGGGTTTACATGTTTCGCAGAGTATTTTAAACTAAACTTAACAGATCATTGCAACATTTTCAATAAGTACGGCTTATTAAAGAAAACCGTTTTTGAGAAAATTTTGAAAATGTCATTGGAGCTTCAGGTAAGGTACCGTCCAAAATTCAAAATATCCGTTTCAAAATCAAGGGGCAGTGACATCAACTAGATCGATTGGGGAACATAAATTTTGGTGACAATCAGTCCTCCGTTGCGACCGCTAGCGTTGTTGGCGGGCGGATGGACGAACAAACGGACGGGCAGACCTGTTGCTATTAAACATATTCGGAACCAGGATGGGGGAAAAACGTGGATTCTGACTACCCAATGTGTTAGAGGAAGTTATTTACTATAAATAGCAAAAAGAATTGTTCACTTTTTCGGTATCGAGGATCTTAAATAAGTTTTCTTCCTTAAATCACCTTTTTTCGTCACAGCTTTATATAATTTTCTCTAAACTGCCTAAGAGGAATGTAAGAAAGTACAAAAATTGAAGGGTAGCATTCCGCATTGCATATTCATCCCCATGTAAATTTTGGTATTCACTGGCTAGTCCGGTTCTACGCATTCAGGACCCAGTCCGATCTGATCAACTGAGTGCCCAATTTTAGGTGCCAAAAGAAGCAGAGACAATATGAGCATTCTATTTTGCATAAACATATGTGTACATTTCAGCAAAATGATTGTTAATATTAAATGCACTAAATATTAGAATAGTGAGCTCAATGGAGAAGACGTCAAAATCTGCAATAGTGATCGCGTGTTTTTACGTGAAAGAAGTGATATCGTTTCGGTTAAATGCGAATCATGTGAGGTAATCTTAGGTCTGCTCATCAAGTAAAAAGCTTTCAAATGCTTTACTACATCCCTCTTTACCAGGGACCAACCTTTTTTTTTTCACTCCCAACCAACCCCTGATCTTTTGACCCCTTTAAAAACAATTGTTTCATGGATCCCCTTACATTGTTCACTACAATACACAGCATACATACTAATGACACAAAGAATTATAAATGTCTTAAAGACAACAATTTGGGACTTCAATATTTCGTAGAGATGTATATTTTCAGTAATCGAAAACGCATCTGCTTCTGAATAGCAGAGATTCTAATCTTCATGTTAGTGCAATAGTTATAACTGGATAAAGCGTTTCTCCAGTGCGAATTGTAGGGAGTATTTACTTCCAGGGTATTGTTGTGAACAGGTAGTTGTTTGTTGAGTTTCGTGAATTTCCAAAGCAATTGCGAAGCTAGGATCTCGAATGTCCCGACGCAGAAAGTCGAAATGGGTCCCTTTCTGCAATATAGTGAAATTATTAGTTTTAAATCTCATTGCTAAAAGAATGTGTCTGGGGAAGTGAAGAAAATGAGCATGGAGGACAATTAGTTTTATTCTTTGCCCCTATCCGCCCGCGTGGGTTCTTATTTAAGGGCCCCTTACTTTTGGGGACCGGTGCGTAACACCGGCAGCACCAGCCTAGCCACCCCCGGATTCTAATGATTAACGTAGGAAACGACAGAAAATGAGCCGCTTTGTAATGTATTATTGGGTTTTGTGTTAATTTATTTTAGAAAACAATTGTTAAGTTCATTACCGAACGAAGTGGCTCAGTGCAATCAAGATGTCGGTTTCGAGCCCCGGGCCAGCCATCCTCACGGGATTTTCGTTATTTCCCTCAGTCAGAAAGCGAATGCTGGGATGGTTCCAAAATCCCATGAACACCTCCCACTACCCCACCTACACCTCATACCATCATCCAATAATAATAATAACAATAATAATAATAATAATAATAATAATAATAATTTATAATTTTAATAAAAATTAATAATTTTAATAATAATTAATAATAATTAATAATAATCAATTTTATTATTATTATTAGTAGTAGTAGTAGTAGTAGTAGTAGTAGTAGTAGTAGTAGTAGTAGTAGTAGTAGTAGTAGTAGTAGTAGTAGTAGTAGTAGTAGTAGTAGTAGTAA
This sequence comes from Gryllus longicercus, assembly GCA_038098605.1. Lineage (NCBI taxonomy): Eukaryota > Metazoa > Arthropoda > Insecta > Orthoptera > Gryllidae > Gryllus > Gryllus longicercus. Next base: position 218,331 of record JAZDUA010000156.1, read on the forward strand.
TGAGTGGGATCGTGATTATACACACCAACAGCAGGATAATTTTCGACTATAGACACCCATTCGAGCCCTTGACCATCGCTGACCCCTTTCATCGACTCCTAAGGGGGTCGATGCCGACACCGTTAGGATCCCCTGCTCTGTACAAACTCGGCACTGTAATTCGCAGATGTCCTATTTGTTTTAACACCCTGCGTTACTTTGAGCCTACATTCCAATTATTAGGAGAGCGAGTTTCACGGAGATTAGAGTACCTAGAAGTCTAATTTCGGATCTGTGCACATTGAGCAGATTCGTCCGATGCAGGCGAATCTCAGACCTATTCATTAGAATGGGCAAGGATACCACAGCAGACGAAATTCACGGATGAAAAGCTTTAGTCGCAGCAGAGTATCTCATACTTCCAGTCAGAGGCAGAGGCAAAGGAAACGCAATAGGAATTGGAAAACGCGAACGACAGACTGAGGAACACGGGGTTCGTGACCAAATTGAGCGGGCTTTGCTGGGTGAGGAAAGCCATCGGTGACGTCGTTGGCCGTCCGTCACTTCCTCGCCGCTCCCGCTCCCCTCGCGTCTCCGCCGATGGCACTTCCGGCCTTCCGCCGGGCTGACCACTAGCCCTGCGCTGCCGCCGCGCGCCCGAGGTCGCCCGGAAGCCTGTTGGCGGAAAGGTGAGGTAGAGCAATTGGGAACGGTAGGGAGGCGGTATAGTCTATTACGACGGTTGCGATGACGAAGACGGTGACTATGAGAACAGCAACTACGCAATAGTAGGGGAAGAGGTTGGCAACGAGTCATATTTTCCTGTAATTTGAGCCTGTTTGTTTTGTTTTCGACCGTTCTATTTGTTTTTGAAATAGTTTTGCTTCAAACCCAGTTAAGTTTGTTTTACCTTAATACAAATATTGAAAACATTTATTTTGGGGAATATGTCAACATCATTTGCCCTCGTTGGCTGGAGTGCTCGCTTTCCACGGCGCACTCCCGGGTTCGATTCCCGGTCCGGGCAAATTTAATTGTGCACTTTCCCTGCAAGAAAGCTCACTTCTCTGGTTGAGAATACCGGAATGCGGCATAGGAATGACTATGTGCTAACCACATGTACCCCTTAACCCATGGCCGCAACGCCAGGATGCTGCTGGTAGGTTTTTGCTCGTAAAGAGCTGTTGTGCCAAAGTACATACATGCCAACATCATTATCTTATAAATACACATTTTTCTTCCTATTTGTTAAACTTTATCTTGCACTGAATCTACTACTGAAGTACAGAATGAAAAAGTTAATGATAGAAAAAGCGATTTAATGATTCCAGAAGTTAAATTAGTCACTTTTGAAAAAAACTCAAAAGATATTCTCCTACGCGCGCACTTTCACTCTCTTTTTTTCTGTGAATTAGAAAACACTCTTCAACTTATCTGTGCCATCTCACATAATCAAGCCTTTTCACAGGGGCAAAGCATTTTTATCTTCGGGTTTTCGACTATAATTGATTTTTGTTCCTGCATTCGCTTAATAATTTCTTATGTGTTCCATTTTAGATACTCCACATCTTTTCAAAAAATCCGTTTGTTAACTCATTAGGGTATCTCTTTCTCTTCTTTCCAAATTCCTTAATTCCCCTTATATCTGTTCTATTTGAATGATAGTATGAAAGTGTATTTTTTTAGTATACCTGGATATTTTTCCCTGGACAGCGAGTAAATTATTCTTTTTATTTTTTCGTTATTGTTTTTGGCACCTGCTTTCTAAAGGAAAACCCCATTGTGTCTTTCAGTACGTAGTGATCAAAGTCACTTTCACAACTCTAAAACTCTTACATCTTAGTTTAAATAGTTATTGATTTGTTTTTAATAGGCTGCACACAGGGATATTCGTGATTTTTTTCTCCATAGAAACAATACATAATCTTCATGTTTTTCACTTCTCCTAAATAGATTTATATATTTTTTTTTGTTATTTGTCCATGTTTTTCTGTTGCGGTCTTCTGTAAAACGAAAACAACTGTAGTTCGATGCAGGGGGTGATTGAGGGCCACGCCACAATGAGTCATGAATTTCGCTCTTCCCGAGGAGATATTGAGGCCACTGGCTCTTTTCGAAACGGTGGATCATAGGCAGCATTGCTTGGACGTAAGTTTAGGCGGAATGTACGGCTCGGAATGAGCAATGAGTATTTTATCCTTAAAAGTTAATATTGTGCAATTTGCTGATCATTCGCTTTCATTTGCTTCCTCTTCCTTGTGCAAGAACGACGTACAGAAGGTCATATTGCATCGTTTATTTTATGAGGGAAAAATCATGAATATAGTATTTTTGTATGTAGTAGTAGTTTATCTATAAATTCAAGGAAATCATAATGAGTGACACTTTAATCTAAAAGTTATCTGAATCATCACTTAATTATTGCAAAGCCAACTCTACTCACAAGGGCGTCACTGCCATCAAATAATTGGGAATGGTGGCGATTCAATTAACAAAGTACCCATTACTAGGAAGTTCCCTCCAAAGTACCCTGTACAACTTTAAGTGCCCAGAGCCAACTTAAATTGAGGGATGATGCTTTCTCCCCAGCAGCAGGAAGCCAGCGATTGCACAAATGATATATCCGTTCGTTTTAATATTATTAATACTTAGCCTTAATGATGAAGTGATTCTTATTTGAAGAAAAACTAGGCACATTTTGAGAGTATCACAGTATTTTTAAAGACAAACCAATTGTTCGTTAATTGTTCACAAATGTTTTACGAAATTCGCCATGTGTAATTTGAGGAATTTATCGAAATTATATCTTTGAATGTGTGTTCAATTAAAGGAGATCTGTGAGACGGAGGCACAACTATAAAACCACTCTTTCGGTCGCATCTCTACCGTTCTCCCAGCTGAATCTCTGAAGCTGACATCCCTTCCTCTATCAAGAGCTGAAACCCTTGGAAATATAATTACGCACGCCAAATAATTGTAGCCGAGTTGGGCATTTAATGCATTGTCTGTAATCCTCAAAACCCAAAATGTTCGTTTAAATGAGCTGAAAAGCACTAACGTATCTGAATTTCTTGACGGATGTTTCAAATTCAGATATTTTATATCCGAAGCGGAATTTGTTCTGAGATTTAGAGGCTTTGATCGTCCATGAAGGTTTTTCTCTTTTTCGACACTCTCTATTACTTCGGGAACTATTTTAATCTTTGCTGGGATATAGTATATAAAAAGAGTGGGTAATCGAGATTCCAGAAGTTGATCTAAGAGATTCACCCAGCGCAGTCTAAATTTGAATAATGTTTGCATGACCAAGTTAATTTCATGAATCTCACTCCCTATGTATCACTCTTCCTAGTGCTGATTTCTGATGATGCATTCCATGCCCGTCTTCTGAAACGCTGCATTGAATAGGATGATGCTCCAGTGCTCCTCGGGATTCTTTTGTTTCTCACGCTTTTGTTCTTATGAACGTCGTTGTTTCATTGTATCCACCTATTCCATTTTTTCCTCTACTGAAATTCATTGTGGATGTTAATGTATGTTGTGACTCAAAGGTTTCGAGGCAAAACCTCTCAGGGGTAATTCACCTCTAGTCACGTCTTCACTCCTACCTGCATGTTTTCATGGGCGGTTCTTCCGTCATTAAATATTTTGAAACTTGTCAATATTTAGAATGTTTATGTTCCTGAAGATTTCAGTTCATGAACTTTGCCATCGAATAATAATTTCGTTCTTGTGAGGAACAATTATACCGAACGGCGACTTTTATCCCAAACAACCTACTGTGCCACAGGATTCCGGAGGTTTTCACCACTCAGTAGTTACTTCCATTACTGCAACTTTCTTCGAAGTTTTAAGTTTAGTTCAATGGCCCATTTACCATGGAGTTATTTCTAATTTGTCTGTTCAATCATGCTAACGAGGTGAATCAAAAATCGGGAAAAACATTCTGTAAAAATTTTCTTTACTGCGACGTAAGCATGACTCTGTTTCATATTTTTTCATGTCAATTACTCGCGACGCAATTTTCCTTGAGAAAGCAGGTGAAATAGTACCTTTTAAGTGATCGTTTTTCCCCTGACGTCGAATACAGAACTGTCGAGGAGAAGATGCAGGAGGCAAAGCTCGCAAGGGTGTCTCGCGCGGCGGAGTCAATTTAAGAACAAAATGGAAATTATCTTTTAGTTTTGGCGCAATGCGTGCGACTTGTATTTAAAAGAGTTGAAGTTCCTCCCGCATTTGCCGTCCTCCCTTAGACATTTAGATATCACAAATGTGTGATTCTCAATTATAAAAATAATTATTTTATTTCGTCTCGGCTCCATGATATCTGATGGCCAGCTTAGGTGGTTCAGGGCAACAACTGTTGGCACTGCAGTGTATCTGACCAGAAGGTCGTTTGGTCCGAGACCCGACGGTGGCAGTATTTTTGATCATTGCTAGTTCTAATTCAGCCACTGCCTGCAGGAGGACTAGCGATCGGCTGCTCTAATCTGTAGTTTCCCGTGGTTTATCCGATCAATATCGGGCGAGGACTGAAGGAGTACCCTTACAAAAAGGTCACGGACCGCGCGAGCACTGTCCTTGTTTTACCTTGCATCCCTTACTTACACACACACTTACATGCACTACACAACCACACATACGTGGAGACCGGTCGGCAGCTTAGACCTGGACTGACCCCGGCTGGAGTGGTGCCCCGCTGGTGAGAGAGACCTGGTTGAGGAAACCCCTGTGTATGTCGGCGCCGGATCTCATCCATCGGGGAAGATCACCGCCTCCGTGATACAAATATGCACCGCGCTTGCAGGACTAATTACATTGAAATTGGCGCGCCAGTCAGTCAATCAGTATATCCTAACACCAGATGTCTCTTCCTCTTAAACAATAGATTTTATAAGGTCCGCAAAATATAATGAGTTTTGATGTCTTGTGATCTGAAATGGCGGGGTATTTTTCTCTACAGAGAGATTCATTTGGCTCTGTATGAGAAAAACTAAGAATTTGAAACGACATGAACTTTCGAAATTACCGAGGTTTTAATGCGAATCGGACCTATCCCTAACGTTAGTCTAACTGAGCAACCGAAACAATTGAGCCAACTTTGTAAAAATAATCTTTCGAGAATTGAATGAAAAGTGGCCCTATGAGCACCATTGCACCATGCAAATGATTGATGCGAACGCTGTACAGAGAAGGGGGAAGAATACCTGGAACGGGGAGGGGGGCGTTAGCAGACTGAAAGGCCCTTCTCTATACAAAGTAAATTGTACACCGCACCGGGCCGTGAGGGGCCCGGGGGGGGGGGAGAGGGATGGAGCTGGTTAAGAAGGGAGGCGGAGGATGACGAATTTACAAGAATTTCATTGCACATACGTTTATTTATATGAAATACTATTCTACGTTGATGGGATGATATGACAAATGAAGTATATTGATTGTACAAAAATGAAATGTTAATTTACAGAAATGAAATTGAATGAATGATATAAAATGGATGTTCGTTGTTACGTCTGTTAATTATCACCGTGAAGGTGAAGGTTGGTCGAACTACCCTTCCATGGGCACATGGCGTTGCCGAATACCTTATGCTGGGTGGCTGCGGCATGCGTGGACCCGCGGTGCTCCTCTCCCGGGCGAAGCTAGAATGCAGGCGTCCCACACAGTTCGCTGGTTGCGGGGAGAGTATGTCCCGCAGCTTGAGCACGGACCGGGCCCTAGGTGGGCCGTGACAGCAACAGTGTGCGCGCGGCACACACGGTCTCTCGCCAGCAGGCAACTGAGGGTGTGTGAGTCGGGTGGCGTCCGTACACCTGTATAGAGGCGACACCGGTATAGTGGCTGCTCGTCGATGATAGAGTAGCGCACTCAACCCACTGTTACACGTGCCGAGGGCAGCGTTTTTACGTGCGCGAAGCGCAAAACATGAAAATGCGTTCGTGAGCGCGGAGACTGCTCAACGAAACGGCCATGGATAGGCGGTGTGGCCTGTGCTTCTCGCGGTGGCTCTCGCAAGTCTCTCCTGGCACAAGTCAAAGTGGCGTTGCAAGCCAGAAGGCTGCAGCCCTTCTGGAAAGCGGGGGGGGGGGGGGGGCGCCGTTCGGGGGAGGGGCCGGCGGCGCGGGTGCGGCGTGGGTGCGGCGGGCGCACCCTGCGGGAGCGGCCGCCTCCGGAGGGAGGGAGCGACCACCCGCCTTTGCGCGAGGGCTTTGTGTCGTGGACGGAACAAACGCAGTTTAGAAATGTCATTTCTATCGCTTGTCGATGACCGCTCCGGCGCCTCTGCTTACTGACGTACGCTAGCTAACCTTTATCACTATTTACTCTTGGAAATCTTCTGTGATGCGTATCCATTCAATATTCTTTTTGCTGTGTATATATGTATATTATTATTATTATTATTATTATTATTATTATTATTATTATTATTATTGCGATTATTCCCCTTTGGGAGAGCGATTGAGCTTGAACACATGTGTCATTTTAGAATGGTTTTCCTCTTTCCTTCCCAAAATCTCTTCATTTTCTCGGAATGCTCTTTTCTCCGTTCGTCAGTCCACTTCTTTCCTGGTTGCCGCGATGTCCTTTCTTCAAACTTCGCGTTGCTGATCTTTTTCCTGCACTCGTTCCGATCTTCAAAATTTTTAATATTGATCTGTTGAAGGTCCCTCTGAACCTCCTTCAACCATTCTGTACCGCATTTACTTGTTGTAATGATATTCAGCAGCTTCTTTGGCAATCTGGAGCTTTCCATCCTATAGATGTGGGTGTAAAATTTTGCTCGGCGTTTTCTGATTTCTTCCGTTATTGTGTTGGTCTTCTGATAAAGTTCATTCTGAGGTCTTTTCATCCAAATCCCGTTTTTGTTGATTGGCCCATAAATTTTTCTGAGAATTTTTCGTTCCTGTTTTTCTATTTCCCTAATTTTAGAATGCCCGTCGATTACCATTGTTTCAGCTGCATATGTTGCTTCCGGGAGAATCACTGTTTTGTAGTGTCTTAGTTTGGCGTCTATGGAAATGCACTTCTTATTGTAGTGACACCATGTTAACTTGTAGGCCTTCTGCAGCTTTAAGATTCTCTCTTCATTTGCAATTCTGTTAAGTCCAGAAGTCTGTATGGATTCACCGAGGTATTTAAAATAGCAGACTTGCGTGATTTTGCCGTGTTTTGTAATTAAAGGGGATTTATTTTCTGGTCGTCTTTCCATATAATGAGACTTTTCGTAGGAAATCTGTAGCCCAGTTTTTTGTGCTATTGCATGTAATTTTTCCACTGCATGAATCGCTTCGGTTCTGTTGTCTAAGATAATCGCGATGTCGTCTGCAAAAGCGAGGCATTTGACTTTAATTCTGTTTTCTTTTCTGATACCAATTTGGACGCCTTTTACTTGGGGTTCCCATTCCTTGATGATCCTCTCAAGAACAATGTTAAAGAGGATTGGGGATAGTCCGTCCCCTTGTCTGACTCCAGTTTTGATCTCGAATTGTTCTGATGTTTCGCCCATGAATTTCACTTTGGACGTTGTTCCTGAAAGTGTCTCTTCTGTGATCCTTCGTGTCTTTTGGTCGATACCGAATTCTTCCATGATTTTGAAAAGAGTTTCGCGGTCTATGGAGTCATAAGCTTTCCTAAAGTAATAAGATAATCCCATCTTCTCCTGGTGCTTTGTTGACTTTGAGCAGTTTGATTATCTCTGTAATTTCTTTGAGATCCGGAGGTTGTGAGTCTGGGTGTATGGATACCGGATTGGTGAAGTCAAGTTTTTCTTGAGAAGGTTCGCAGTTGAAAAGGGTGTTGAAGTATTGGGCCAACAGCTTGCAGTTATTGTTGGTGTTAGTTTCCACGGAGCCGTTCGGTTTTTTGAAGCACAGGCTGGGTGCTTGGTATTCTCGTAAGTTTTCTCTAAAAGTCCTGTAGAAATTTCTTGTGTTGTTTTTGGTGAAATCCTGTTGGATTTCCTGTAGTCTACTGTTCTCGTATCCTCGTTTTTCCTTTCTTATTATTTTGGAGGCTTGCTTCTGAGTTTCACGGAAGTTCTTCCAGTTTTCCTCGGTTTTGTGACTGCTGAATTTTCTCCACGCAGTTATTCGGGTGTTGATTGCCTGATCACATCTAGTGTTCCACCAGCGATGTTTCCTGGTGCGAGGGGGTTGTGCTAGTTTCATTGCTTCCTGTATTTTCCTTGTTAATTTCTCCCAGTCTGCTGACTTTTCCTGATTAATTTGCGTGATGATTTCTTCTTTGTTTAGTTTCAGGTACTCTGGATCTGGTTTGATCTTTCTGGGTTGTCGTTGTTTCCTCCTATTGGGTTGGAATTGTGTCTTTATCTGTAGAAGGTGGTGGTCTGATTCAAATATGCCTTTGCGTGTTCTGACGTTGAGAATTTCCTTTGTATTGTTCTTGGAAATTGCGATATGGTCAATTTGGTATTCGCCCTGCTTCAGGTTGGGTGATCTCCATGTAGTTAATTTGTGAGCAGGTTTTTGGAATTGGGTACTCATGATTTTAAGTCCGAAATTTCTGCAGAAATCAATCTTTTACCATTCTTATTGGTGCGTTTATGTTTGGTATGAGGGCGCGTGATGTCTCTGAACTTTTTTTCTTTGCCTAACTGGGCATTAAAATCTTCTAATAAGATTTTGACATGATGCCCTGGAATTTTGTTGCTTGTTTCTTCTAATGATTCCCAGAAGTTTTCCACGGTTTCAGGATCGGATTTGTTGTGGTGATTTGTGGGGGCGTGCACATTAATTAGTGTGTATGCTTTATTGGCGGACTTTACTGAGAGGAGAGAAACACTTTCGTTTGGAGAAGCGAAGTTGATAACAGAGTCGAGTACGGAATTGTGTACGGCGAATCCGGTTCCCAGGAGTGGTAGTTTGTCTCCAACTTTTATGGCAGGTTTGCCGTTGTATATTCTAAAATTCTCTGAGTTAAAGTGTCCTTCATCCGTGAATCGCGTCTCCTGGAGTGCCGTGATTTTGAGGTCCAATTCTTCCATGGTGTTCGTTAGTTGTTTCAACTTGCCTGTTTTGGTGAGAGTGTTCACATTAATTGAGCCCATAAAGTGTTTGCGTTTCGTTTTGAGAGTATGAAGAGTTCTTGGGAAGCTCCGATTCTTCTCCGCATGGTGTCCCTGATCCCCCAGAATCCGATGATCAGGTGAGTCCAGTCCACTGGCTGGTGCCTGGGGTAATGATTCATTGATCGTCTTTTCCATCATGCGTTTAAGCTGAGCTTTAGATTTTGTGGTGATCTCTGTTGAGACCACGGGTTTACGACTCGGATTTTGAGTTCGAGAAGATTCTAATGCAGCCGCCTCATCTAGAGGAGCAGACGCTGACCAACGGCCGTCGGATACCGAACAGACACCGGTGGGTTTGGGTTGTGTTAGTTTTTGGTTATATATATATATATATATATATATATATATATATATATATATATATATATATAACATATTAGTTTTTGCTGTGTATTTATAACATTGAAACCTGAAATGAATACACTATGTGAATGCCATAAATTGTACAATGTTCCCTATTCTATTGAATCTTTCATACAGGAGTTAAGTGTGTTTATGGGAATCTCCGTAAACATTATTTCAAAAGAAAACTGAAAGTTGTTTTGGCATCGTTGTATGAAGTAAAATAATTACCCTGATTGTTTTTACTCATCATGTTTACACTGAAATATATTTCTTTCTTCTGTTAGCACATTCTTCTTTTGGTAGCCTAGTAGATTATTATTCCTTAATGTTTAATAAGGCTCCAGTTACTATTTTCTCGCAGCAGATCAGTAAACTATTTCGTTACTCAAAACGCGTATTCATGCGCTGAAGCAGTACTGAAGGAATAAGTACGCGTAATTCGAAATGTGACGTTGACTTCAGAGAAATATCCCGTTGAAATAAACGCATGCCCACACGCTTAATACTTTGCACGTCATCGGAGTTTCCTTACAGGTGTGGTATGTGTCACGCCTGATCACGGTTGATCACCCCACCTCACCACAGCTGAAGTTGCATGATATTGTCGATTCCTTCTTTCCCTTTTCCAATTCCTGTTGTTAGTCCCGTTGATTTCTTTATTTACTTTTATCTCTGTTATCTGTGTCTTCTCGCTTGGCCGCCTCTGTCTCTTATGTTTAGGGGTGGATCAAGAAAATATTTCAGAGGGGGAGGACAATTTTAGTTCAAACTCCTTAAATATTCTTGAAATATTTTTTAAATTGAAATAAAAAAGGACGATTATATAAATGTTGAGAATATTGCTTTAGATGTTGTGAGATCTACTTAAGGTAATTATATTGAATTATTTGAGTAAAATTTCGAAAACTGTTGACTTTGAGGATGAAGGCATGGTTCGTAGATCTGCTCCCAATCATGAGCCTCTTGTTTCTATCTCCTCTGCGACCCCTCTCTCTCTCAACGTAATTTCGCTCCCCACTGTCTACATTCTTGTTGGAACTGTTTCTTCTCTTTCTCCAAAGAATCTATATTCTCATTGACAAGAATTATTTTCAAGTTATCGCACACTACATATTACTTAGTATAGTAGTATTGCACTGTTGCAAAGGAAACGGCGATTTTTTGACACATAAACTCGTATTGTAGGTTCCTGAAACTGAAAAAAATATTGCTCTTTATACGTACTTTAACTTCCTCTAATACGTTTTGTTGTCAGAATCCACACGTAGTTGGTCCTTGACAGTGAATAATTTGTTTATAGCAAGGTTCCGCCGTGAAAAACGCAACGGCTAAATCGTAAGCAGAATTTTCATCAAAATTGATATTCCTTGACAAATCATACCGGTGTCGCAGTCCTTTGAATTGAAAATGGATATTTTAATTTTTGGAGATATTTTTGCTGAAACTCCAACACATTTACAAAATTTTCTCAAAAATGGTCCCCATTTTTATTTACTTTATTGCACTTGCTTCATAAGAAAAGAAAGTATTGGAAACATGCACCGGAAAACGATGAATTTTCGTCAGAAAAACTCTTGTTGCCGGGCGATGGTAACGAAAAAGTGGATACATTTTACTCCTATGTAATAAATTCCTTTCCCAAAACGTTGTGTACTCAGAAACCATGTTTTGTGGCTCCTTGATACCCAAAAATCGATTGGCTGCCAAACGTGTCTGACGTCAAAGCTAGCGCCAAAACTGTTTAGCCGATTTTCTCCAAAATTGATATTCTTCGATCGATTTAAAAGAACTCTAGATCCTCTGAGTTTCAAACGGATATTTTCATTTTTGAGGGTGCTTTTCATGAAATAGTAACAACAGTTTCCAAATTTTATCTCTAATGGCTCCAAACTTTTTGGTTAATCTTTGTCCTCGAATAGCATAAGTCAAGACAGCGGCGTAGAAGTAAGCATTGTTAAGAGAATGGTGCAGATTTAATTTTCGTTATCACTGATTTTTTAAAATTGCAAAAGGTCAAACATTTTTGGCGTCGTCTACAACTACAAGATGGAAGAAAGTTTTTCGAATGAGAACTGTTCGCTAAGGACACATCTTGAAATAAGATAACGCACAATTTTTTACTTTCTCTCTAAGGAGTAGAGAGAAGGTTACGTAATACTGCGCGAAAAAAACGGCGAATTTTCGTCAGAAAAACTCTTTATTACAGGGCCCTGGTAACGAAAATATTTATAAATCCAATTGCTAAATTTAGAAAAACAATCCTCTAGCACGTGATTTAGTCAGAATTCATGTTTTGTGGGTCCTTGATACGCAAAACTCGAATGACGGCAAAACGGCTGACCGTCCGGCAAAACGGCTGACCACAACGCTAGTGGCTAAACCGTTCATCCGAATGTCTCTAAAAGTGATATTTCGTAATCGATCTGGCTGATGTCTCCGAACCTTGAATTTGAAACCCATTTTTCAATTTGTGAAGTTACTTTACTTGAAACCCCTGGGACATTTACCAAATTTGCAGTAAAACAGCTCCATCGTTTTTATTACATTTTGTTGCTGTATAGTATAAAGGATGTTTAAGAGAATGGTGCAGATCTCATGATCGGTAAAACCCCTGATTTTTCGAAAACTGCAAAAATTCAAAAATTGTTTGGCGTCGGTACTACAACTAAATGGTGTACTACAACAAATATAGCGATTTTTCCCTTTATGAAGTCTGTTTCTTGAAGATATGTTTTGAAATAAGTTTATGTACAATTTTCCAAACAATTGAGTACTAATCGTGTAATTTTCCGTGAAAATTCGAAGGAAAAGTAGTGCTGTTTCAGCACCACTATATTCTTTAAATTTTGTCTTCGTATGTATCAAAGGACGGCACAAAATTTGAATGTCTAATTTCCGGCAAAAGTTTCGAAAATTGCAAAACAATATTTCAAAACTACTAAGTTGAAAATAGATATTTTATATTATTCTTATAATTTGTTAAAAAATCTGTTCTAAAAAATCAGATCTTTAAAAAAGATCATTTCCAATTCTTTAAAAAAACTAGTCGTTTTGCGTACTTTGTGCTTGAAATTAATGCATTTTTATAAACATTCATTTTCTCAAAACTTGTCCAATTTTTTATTTATTTCCTAATGGATATAACAAGGGGCCCGGATGTCTTGTTTTCGTTGAACTCGTGGAATGTTCGAAAAAATGGAAATTTAGAAATAAGGTATGTGATGTAGCGCCACTAGTTTTTGTGTGATTTTTATTACATTGGAGTTCCTCTGTCGCCTCATTCTTCGCGTAGACCCCTTCCCTACTCAGCCCTTGTCTCTTCATTCATGTCTTACATATTCAACTCTGCTAGTTATCAATTACAGAAGATCAGAATAATAATGATGCAGTGTGCGGACGAATTTTGACTAGTAACAATAAGTCGGAAGACTTTCGTTACTCGGGTTCATTTATTGTAATATCAAAATTTATTTTGCGGTGACATTCGTAGTGTCTATGAATTCAGTTTTTTGTATGTTAAGAATATTATTGTAGGAAGTGCCAAAGGAAATATTGTTACAGTTCTGAACCCATCGATATCTGTAAATGCATTTTCAAAAAGAGAATAAACCGCTCGAAGCGCTCTTGACGTCAACCAAAGAACAGGATTTTGTCATTTAAAATGTCACAGACTCTTTAAAATGCAATTATCTGTAGTGACGTTTACCTTTCTGTTTGTTCACTTCCAACGGCACAAAACTTCCAAACAATTGATTCTCTTAGTGACATGTATATCCAAAGTAATAAAAAACGTCTTGTGTTTAAACTATTGCGTATACAGTTTCACTATTATAATTAACAGATGATATCGGTGATTCATTGAATGCACGAAAGAGGGCAAGCAATAATGTTTACATAACCAAAGGAACAAATTACATGGAAAAATTGAAGCGTCATTTCTATTTAAGTCTGGAACTCAGAATGTAATTTGAGGTTATTGTTAAAGTCAAGCAATGTTTTCCCAGCCCACAAACACCCGCGGCACATATTATAGGTACATCAAACCAGCATACACAGTGCACTTTCACTTGCACAGACGCATGCCACGCGCGTGCACAGGCATGTGCCAGGCTCATGAGCATGGGCATGCACAAAGAACCCTTGCCCTTATGGTGAATGCAGAGGCAGAGACGCGACCTCAACAACAGGCAGGGTTAGGGGAACAAACACCGGCTCTGGATAGATCTGTTAAGAGGGTGGTCGTGGAACATTGAAAGTTTCCGCGCAAGTGCAATTATGTCGGACGTCCCCACAAATGTGTGGGGCAGAAGAGAGAAAGCCTGGCTTGTTGCTGGTCTGGTTTCGGCCTTCCCAGGCGTTCAACAAGAATTTTCATGTGTGAGTCGCTACTGCATGGTTCTATTGATTGGAATATAGATGTTGGATCTACGTATGTAATAAAAGTATATTATACAAATAAATGAAGAGGTGGACTCATTTTGTCGTTCTCCTCCCCCAAACTGGAGCCCCAGCGAGAATCTTGCCGTCCCTACTCCACCATTGTCCACCGCACCTCTCGCATCTACGGGGCAAATCGCACATTTGAATAGCGGGCCCTGTTTCTCCCCGGACGCTTGCATAAATGTCAGCGTTGTTGATAATGATGATGATGATGATGATGATGATTACCATATTGATTCGCCGAGGGTAGGCAAGGGAGGTTGCTTACATCTTGATGATCTACTCTTTCTTGGACAGATGACCATACTGGAGGACTGTCCTTGCCTTCCACCGCATAAAGAATGGCATGTGGTTATTACGGTGCAGCTGGTGTGTGGTTATCGATGGCTCGTTTAGATGAGGTAGATTTATATTTATTCAGTCAAGAGAAATTAGTGAAAACTCTATGTGACGTAGGGGGGAAAATATTATCTGCGCACGTTTTCTTGAGTTCCAGAATCCCTTCCCGTTATTTTAACTATAGGTAGTTGGAAGATGTGTAAAAGTTTAACATAAATAAATAAAAATAAATAAATACATTTTAAAAATAAATTTTAAAAATCTCAAGATTAGCAATATTTGAAAAAATAGTCATTTTTGTTTCTGAGTAATAGAAAACTTATTTGCATCGGTAAACGAATTGCAAGTATGATTTTTCTATATTGCTAAGAAAATAGCAACTCGCCCTTACCTATACTCTTACCATTACAAGCAAAAGGAGAGTTCAACAAAACGTGGGCGTAGTGACGCTACATTTACGTCCAGAAGGAAAACAAGGGGGCATTTCAGCATTTGCTCAATGGATCAGGGAAACTGGACAAAAACCTGATCGAGATGGGGGTCATTGACCCGGAAGCTGAAGTACATTATTTGTTACAAACATATTAAGTCTTTTAAAAAATACAATACAAATGTAAACTAATTCATTATATATCACTGTTTTGTTATAATAAACATTATTTTTCTTTTTGAAAATCAGTATAGTCTCTAATTGCATTTCTACTCTTTGAGGTAAATGGGAGGGGGAAAGTTCCCTGCCTTGCGCGGGTCTCGAGTCGAGCTGCAAGTCCTGCGACGCTGTTGTTCCCCGTACATGCGTTTCCTTCCCCTTTCCGGGGATCCCTCGGCCCTGCCGTGCGTTGTGCGGCGGTCCCGCTTGACCCCCCCGGGAGACTGCGGCGAGTGTTCCACAGCTGGCGCAAGACTGCGCGTGGCGCGCTGTCTGCCTGCCTGCGGCGGGGCGCAGCGTACGACGCGGGCCACGCAATCGCAGCGGCGCCGGCGCCGGCGCGGCTGAGGAGGAAAGGCAGGCTCTCGCGCGCGGGGATCGACGCACTTCCCCCTCCACGCGGCGCTGTGGGGGATCCCGCCCGACTGACGTGCGGCTGGCGGAACGCGTCGACTGGTTCGCGCCGCCCGGCGCCGAACAGGGGCAGGAGAAAGGGTTACTGGACGCTAGGGGGGGGGGGGGGCGGATTTTGATGAAATGTCATTTTTTGATGTTTTTTTGTTTTCCCTTTGCACAATGCGTTTAGTATGGAAATTCATTTTATGTTGGGACAAAACCAAATGACCCCCCCTTTTTTGTTGTTTTTTTTTTTTTTGCATTTTTCGTAAATTTCGACTAATAAGTCTTTTTTTTACTCTCTTATGTCATTTTTCATAAGTCTTTTTTACGTCATTTTCTTACGTAATTTTTCACTGATTTCATTGATTTTAATACCATTTTATTTATTTATGTCAAAAATAGTTAAAAACTGTGTGACGTGCGATGGGGAGAAGTTAATTTGAAGTTACATTTATGTCCAGAGGCAAAACAAGGCGCCATCTTTGCTCAAGGATCAGGGAAACTGAACGAAAACTTGACCGAGATGGGGGTCATTGACCCAGAAGTTGAAGTTCAATACTTGTAACAGGTTCTTTACAATTATAAATCCAAACGGTAAATAATACATTAAATGTCATTATTAAAATTAATATTAATTTCTTTTTGAATGATCGGTATAGTCTCTAATTGTATAGAAACAGTTATGCAGCAGAAAAGGTTTTACTTAGGACTTAAACTTTTGCATCGAATTTAATCACCTATTGTCATCTGATTAGGTGTTGTAAACTAATGTACATGTATTATATGTGAATTTCTTGTAGTGAGCTGTTGATACTGTCACCTGATGAATATGATAACTTTGTCGAGTGTTGTGGTAGTAATCGTATTCATCTTCATCTTCATATTCATATTCATTTTAATGGTACTTGCTTCAAGCAATATTTGCGAGGTGCAAGAAATGTTCACCATAGAATTCCTAAGTAGCCTATTCTATTTCTTCGCTCACATGTTGTAATGTCAGCGTTTGTGAGTAATATGTACTCTTATGTTCCCTGTAATGCCTTGGCTGTTCGGCAGATTTCGCGATAAATAAAGGCAGAGATTTTCTTTTAAAGAACAGTGCAAACCAAAAGTTTGCAAGTTGAGTTCACTTGAACAAAAGGAAGCCGTGATTACATCAGTATCATCCCCAACAGCTTGAGTTATTCATCAGAAGTGTTTTTTATCAATTTTTACGTAATTTTTCTTTGTTTTAGGGCATTTTTAAATCATTTAAGGGTATTTTATTGATAATTTTGGCAATGTTTAGGTCATGAAAATCCGCCCTCTATTGATCACAAGGGAGCGAATTTCTGTGAATTTGCATATTTTTAATCGTTGCTAAGGGACATTTCTTGACATTGTTAGAATATGGTGCTTACAGATTATTTTAGTGCATATTTGGCTAATTTTTCTTCTTGGCACGTATTCGTGTAATTGTATGCGCATATTTTGCATATTTCGATAAAATATAGCCTTATCTATAAAACGTTCCATCTTTTATAGAACATTTTCATCAATTTGTGAGCATTCACTGATTGGAATGAGCTTGTCGCAGGATAATCCTTGCTAACATATTTTTTAAACCAGTGAGAAGAAATACACTATATGCAATATTCTTCACTAAAGTGAATATTTACTTCAATTATTTCTCTCGCAAAGAAGGGTAGTTTGTATTATGTTTGCACAAAAATATATCTTTTCATTCCAAGTGTGCTTCTCCTGAATTTTATCAAGAAAGGTTTATAGAGGAAATGAAATATTGTGAATTTTAATTATATATTAAAGTGCATATTTCAGAATTTTTATGTCATAAATGCATATTTTTAGAAGCATATTTCAATATTTTTAGGGCAGAAAAATTCTCTCCCTTCTAATCACTAGGGAACGAAATTTATTCTAATAAAAAGGCAAAACATGTACATACGTATGTATTATTTTTTTCAAAATATGTAAGAATAAATAGGAAATATGTAAAATAAAAATTCATCATAGTGTTTAAAATAGCTTTATACAAACATTATCCGAGCGCTGAACGTCACCGATCAGATCTTAACATGGATTTCGAGAGGCTGAATGAAAGTTCTACCTCTGCACAAATTATTGCACGTTTGTTTTCACCGCAAATACGCGAATGTGATGTTTGAAACATGAGCAAGCGCGTGGTTGAAATTACTTCTTCACAAAGATCCGTTCATTCTGGACTCAGAGCACACGGAAGAAGGGTGTGTGTCTTAAGTTTGGCAATTTATGGCAAAAATATGGTAGGCACAGATGCACGGTAGCATTACATTGCTTCTTAACAAAGATGATTTTGTAATATACTGCAAACGCGTATCTGAAATGATCCGTTTTGACGTACATGATAATGTAACGAAATATGTAGAAAAAATGTAAACATTTCTTATTATACTGAATGCGTAAAAATGTGTAAAATAAAAATGGTCCTAATGCATTCAGAATGTCATGTAAACTTCAAAACATTTTGTTGAATGCAGGTATCTTCTTCCGGTAAAAATATGTTGTTACATGAAAATCTGTGCCCTACTGATCATATCTCTTCTTGTTTTTCTCCTCTTATTCATTCTGTCTGATTCCAATTTCCATTCTCTCTCTCTCTCTCTCTCTGTCTCTCTCTGTCTCTCTCTCTGTCTCTCTCTGTCTCTATCTCTGACTCTCTCTGTCTCTCTCTCTGTCTCTCTCTGTCCCTCTCTCTGTCTCTCTCTGTCCCTCTCTGTCTGTCTCTCTCTGTCTGTCTCTCTCTGTCTCTCTCTGTCTCTCACTCTGTCTCTCACTCTGTCTCTCACTCTTTCTCTCACTCTGTCTCTCTCTGTCTCTGTCTCTCTTTCACTCTCTCTCTGTCTGTCTCCCTCTCCCCCTCTCCCTCCCCCCTCTCCCTCTCTTTCTCTCTATCTTACCCTTCTCTAGCCGTTTCTTTCTCTCTCCACATTTCTTCCCCAGATTCTTGCGTCTTTTCCCGTTTCTCCCTACTCTCTCCCCATTTCACACCCCTGCCTGTCTCTTCCCTTTCTTCCTCTTCATTACTCTATCATAGTATGTTGCTTTGAATTATTTTATCTAAAAATGGGTTGAATAAAGATTTCGAATCTCTGTTGTTTAATTTCCAATTATTTGTTTTATTAGAGTTACTGCGATGCTCTTTTGACAGATACGTGTAGTCACAGCTAAAGTTTTGACCAACCATTTCTGCATAAATATATTTGAATGTTTCGGAAAGAAGCATAGTGTCGATGAAACATTTCGACAATTTAAAGATACACGAGTAGTAGTACACGGAAATGTGCATATACGAATTGACGTGCCACTTTGAATTTCATCTGTTTAATGTAAATCCTTTTAAATTTCCGTTCACATTAATACTATGACCTTCATTACCAAAAACCTTTCAAGGTTCGACCCTGACCAGTCCATATGGAATTTGTGATGTTCTCACAGGCTTTCTCTCAAATCTATGTCCTTGTCTCTCGTTTTATCATTGTAGTTTTTTTACCATTTGTGTATCATTTACCTCTTCATCGTTATCGCTATCTTCACTCTGAGATCTTGATAACCTTGGTAGCTAATGGGCTCCAAAACTCTTATAGAAACAAAGTAAAATAAAAGTGAAAATGATAAGTTTTTTGATCATGCGTTTCTTCTTGCGTATTCGGGGCCACTGAGGGCAACCGCCTCAGCCCTTCTGTCGCCGACGCAGCCGCTGCCTCCCCCACCGCCACCATCACCCCACTTACGCCGCCGCCGCCGCCGCCCCCTCCCCCCCAACACCAACATCGCCGCTGCGTGCGTACACTCTGGCCCTGGCTTCCTTTCATCCATTCATTGAGCTTTCCTGTGCGGCGTGGCGGCGCTCTCCTATCCTGCCCCCGTTCAAGGAAGGCGCATTCTGTCACTGCAATTAGCCCCGGACAACCTCGCTCTTTTAGGGGATTCTGCGAGTAGCCACCCTATCTGCGTCAGAGACTTCGTCACTGCGACTCGAGAACACTTGCATGGTGTGTAGTCGAACTTTTCCTTGGCTGCAGTCCTACCCTGAATATCCTGTTCCGTTTAGTTGACCACTGATTCCCTTTTTACTGGCTTACTCTTTTAGTGCGGTTATTACAACTAACGAATGGCAAGGAAATATACAGTTGTAACATTTTAAAGTAAAATTTAGGGAAGTGAAGGGTATAGGAAAAAGAATTCTTGGTTGTTGCTTTGTTATTCCTTGTTGTTTCGGCGCCCATAATAGAAATTTCATTTGTACAGATTCTTTTTTCTATTTGTTCCTTGAATAGTAAATCTATTGGTCATTTCAACCTCTAATGCAAAGACGCCCAAATATTCTTCTACACGCATTTTCCTTAGTGTGCAATAATAACACTGAACGTTTGCAGGATTTTTCTAGTAACTCTCTAAACCATTACATACTACTACATCCATTTATAAGTTGAATTCAAAGAAGTTACAGTCATTCATTTTAACCCTTAAGCAGTGACATGCGTTCTCAGAGACCTCCGAGGAAAAATAAACGCCTATCCCTCTCTTATGGCGCGTCGCAGGAAGTTTTTGTTTCTAGTACCTTCATATCTCATTCTAAACAAAACTTACTATATTACGCCCTGAGGAAGGTCGCAGAATGGCGACCGAAACGTCGGCACCTTCGCCATGGACGCGGCGTCACCCGGACAGCCTAATAAATACTGACTCCGGCCGCGGAAGCCTACGCTCTCACAAAATTTACTAGTTCGGCAGCAGATCCAGTAGCAGCCGTTCACCTTTGAGGATCAGTTGAAGTTTCGGAGTGGTCTCGCAGGCCGTCGTACATCACCGGTAGGAGAATTTGTTTGTCACAGCGAAGATGTGAAAACATGCTGGATGATCTCGGAGTTTTTTCCCCGAGGATCTTACTTTCGATAGTACTACAGTTAATTCTTTCGTTTTGTGCTATGTGGTACAGATAATTATGATTTCAGAAACCATTTGCTAAACAAAAATGTGATTTTAATTATTTTAAAATTTATTTACGAAAGCAAAGAAATATATTGGTTTTTAACTCTTTGAATTTCAACCATTGATTCATTAAAATAAAACATTGAGAATCTGTTTTTGACAATACACATGTTTTTGACAATGCTTACTTAATAAAAGAAATAATGTGGGTTTACAACCACTTATTTAAAAATGTGAAATTCATATTCGTTGCTTCTAGAAGAACAGGAATTTACGGGAAACGTGGATGAAATAATTTAAAATCTCTAATTCACATACTAGGAAACTTTCTTTGACGAGTCCTCTCCGGAAGTTAAGTACATGCCTCGCTCCGTCATCGTTTGCACATGGTGGGCTCGCAGTGACCAACGAGGCACTCCGGCGGTATCCGTTCTCGTGCCTGTGGTTCGATTCCTCCGGGGAGCCCAGCATAGTCCGGCGATGAGACTGCTACCGCATTCCCAGACGCCCAATCCTCTCCCTCAAGTCGGTGTCACACAGGTGAGGCACGTCGGCCTCGGTGCTTCCCAGGGCGAAAAGGATTCAACACAACAGGTGAACGAACCAGGCCCTTTATGAAAAGGCCAAATGCAGGCAGGTTTGATTTTTTGTATCACAAGGTCTCGTCAGTAGCCTTTTCTGTTTTGTTGTATTTATTGTGTGCTTCATCATCGCCTCTCATTCTAGGAATTCATTCGCATTAAACAGCATGAAAGGGAAAACTACTTTCCAAGTGTTCTTCCCCTTACTTTACCTTTTTATTTGATGATTATTATTTATTTTACTTAGTAGTATTTCATAAACTGTTGTTGTTGTTTTTTTTCGAGGGGTTTTCTCGAACTAGCACGAGGAAAGAAATCTTTACTCTTTGAAATTTATTTCCTTTTTATTGAACATCCAGCTTTGTTTTAGAACTGCTTTAATGGGGGTGACAATAACTACAATTCATGTCAGTGTTTCAAATAGATTTTAGCGCCACAAGACATTTATAATCGAGGGGATTGATCAGACTTATTAAAATTAACATTTAAACTTCATCACAGGAAATAATACAATATATTCCGAAGTTATCTCAGTTATCCTGAAAGTTCGAGAAGAACACTACCGATGACTGAGTTGCGAATTGATTTTGTCGTAGCATAGAGTCTCGATATATATTACCAGTACGATTTTATTTAAAACAGAAATACCGTTATTTGAACAAGTTGTCATTTCTGCTTTGTTTTACAAATGCACAAATCTTTTTCATATTCTGAATTTTATCTGATACGTGTGTGTGTATCAGATGCATGTGTGTGTGTGTGTGTGTGTGTGTGTGTGTGTCCTGTAATGATCATGCCAGGCTTATTTTCTAACAGCAATTTTCAATCAAATCAAATCTGTTTTGTTTTTATCGAGCTCGTGTAAATGATTATTTCATATAAAAAACGTTCGTTGAACATTAAAATTGTCAAAAAAATTCCAAATTTCGAAAAGTCCGTGTAGTGGTGGTATCAGGAAAACGTGGACATGGTGTGACCATCTTATCCCAAGTGCAAAAAATTGTGATTTGTTCTGCGTAATGTTGCTGTACTGCAAAAATTACATAATTTGTTGTAATATAAATTAAAACGTGTTGTTGAATAATGCTTCTTTCTCCTTCAAGGGTTGATTAAAAATAGGAATTTATATCAAAAACGAAGTTGTTTATACAATTGAAATCACAATTTATTTCCTTAAGCTGGTGCAATAACTTGCAATAAGTAACCCGTAGGTTACTCGGCTGATTGTTGCCAGGCGATTCTGAGCTTTGTTGTTTGTTCAATTCAGGAGGCATTTGGATGTCTACATGAGGTGCATTTCAGTTCCATTTTACGTAAATCGCTTGACTATGAACAATTCACAAGACACACGCAATCAACGTCACTCGAAAGAACTTAAGATCAATGTACGATGATTTTCTTGAAACAAATTCTTGATAATCATGTGCAAAATAAACGAGTCATACCCAAAACAATAAAGATGAGGCGCCATGAAAAACACTAAACAGCAACCGACGTCATGTTGCTAATCTTGGCGGATAGGAAATGAGTTAAGTGACTCACTAGGATGTCACATTACTTTTATTTCATGCTTAAATCATCTAGCGGATTGTTTGGCTTGATACCTCACAATAAGGAAGCGGCCATAACAGGACTATGGCCATAACAGGAGCGCCCACCTTAATACATTTCTCTGTCGTTTACTACTCGCAGACATGGAAACATGCAGAAAGGTTTGTTTTTTTGGCCTATTTTTTTAATTACATCACATATTGTATCTCGTCAGTAGTTCACTTGACAATATCTGCACTTCTTGGAAAGACGACGCGACATGAAGAGGTCGTTTGCGGACCCGAAAAGATGAACAGAATATTGTCACGCTCCACTTCGACACATGATGTCCTTATTGTTCAGATTGCAAGAAACTCAAAGAGCAGTAACGAAACATTTCTCAGCAAAATATCATAAGAAGCATTTATTCTCTGCATTCAGAACAAGCAGTTTTTGACTCACCTCCTCAACTATGGGCCAGGCGCCAAATATGAGAGGACTGCAAATAACAGTAATCCACAAAAGGTCATCTCATTAACTCCCTTACCATTTGAAGGTTAATGCCGCTAATCTGGGTCGGATGCAATCCAAGCAAACTTTGTGAACTTATATCTGACTTTTGGATTGGAGGTACAGAAAGCGCGCAGTCAGTTCCAGAGACTATATATCCGTTTGTGTATGCCCGGACAGTGAAAACGTTTGAGTACGTTCGTTTGTTTGTTTTTTATGCAGAAAACCAACGGCAACCAATAAATATTTTAACGATTTTGTCGTAACTGATTTGATACATTTTAATGTAATAAAGACACCTTTACGAGTTCCTTCAGAAAGTGAATATCAACTCAGTTTAGTCCAGACTTATTATTGACAAACAGTCAATTTTACTATGAATTATGTAGATATTAATGTATTTATACATTCGACAAATTTAAATTATCCTCCTTCTGCTTCCAAAATTTTTGTCACTTTTTTCGTGCAAATTGTGCCGAACAAAAGGAGAGCACTTCAACGTCGCATTCCTACAAACACTATGCTAAAAAACGCCCAAATCGTGTACTTTTAAGATGGAACACATACAAACTCTTACTTTATTTTGCCATCAGAAAACATTGCGGCCGATAGTACAAATTGCTTCATACAGGAGCGCTGTATTAGCACACAGTTTCTCTCTGTATAACACAATCCAGTGTCCACTGTTCAAGCTCTTTGCAGAAAACAGTCGGTTTGGCTTTAGCGCCTTCAGCGGCAGAATCGTTCACCAACGGATTTGTTTGCAGCGAATATCGTCCATTTCAATTTTGTGGTTAGGTTAGGTACGATATGTGAGATTGTGTGTGTTCGCATGGAGGATTCGAGTTCTCCGCTTTCCAGGTGAGTTACTGCCTCTTGCAAATGTGACATTACTGAGGAATCTTACTTCCGCAGCCAATATTTCCTCCATTCGGAGCGTGTTTTCTGCGCACTTGCTACAGTCTTCGTAGCCACGCTTGTAACAACAATGGTGACGGCCTTCCAATTTCTTCTCCCCATGTTTCATTAATACAGAAACTCGTATAGAATACATGCAGACCCTGTAAGCATTACTTTTGGCTTCTTGTATTTCTAGTTTGGGGTTTGGAAGTTTCTGTAGAGTTTGTGTATGAGAATCTTTATCTTTATAAATGTTTTACCTGAAAAGATAAAAATTCACAAAAAATGTATCTGATATATTTGTGTATTATCTATTGTTAAAATAAACATACTTCTGCAGTATAACTGTTTTCTCAGCCACGTTGATCATTTGAAAATAAATATAAATTCATTCGAGACGCATCAGATGGGCTTTACCGTTTGCGGGCTCAACTTGCACCTTGTCATTAGGGGGTTAAAAGAACATTAATTCAAATGTTTGACCAGCAGCACAGCAATTATCATACGTCTGCATCTGAATCTGCATTCAATCTGCAGCAAATTACAGGAACTACAGCACTCTGTGTTCGCCTCTTTATAAAGTAGATTTGGAGAATTCGTTCAATTCTTGGGGTGAGGGGAACGTGTTGGCTGTTTATCATAGTTGTTGAAACGTTTGCCAATATTTTTCTGTGTCCTCTAATCGATACTCGAAACACCAGTGGTTGCGAGTTTTTCTGCAAGTTGGAATTCATATTGTGATTCAGCAGACGTTTCAATATGTAGCTAGTTCATGAGGGACAAAACGCCCGGCGATTGACTTCATTTTGGACAGCCCCATAAACGCAGGAAATAATCTCTTCGTCGTGCTTTCGGACCGTATCTCCATACAGACAACTTGAGAAACATCGATTTACAATGAAACGTGCTTCAAATACGAACGTCAAGAAACCCAACAGTTATGAACATTGTGCGTAAAATAGTGTATTCTCAAAATTCGCGTAGATTATTTCCTGCGTTTATGGGGCTGTAGAGCCCCCTCTATCTATCTTGGCGGAAATGTTTGCATGTTTACCTTATTTTTTTAAAATCAATCCCAAAGACCAAATTTACATTACGAGAAAGACGGATGCAGCTTGAAATATGCAAGTTTCTTGAGAGGTCTCAGCCATGATATGCACTTCTAATTTTGAGTATTGCATGTGTGTCATGTCATTTTGTGACATTTTGTTTTCATTTCATTAGCTTTTAATATCATACCATTTATATCTAACAAAAGCAAAAAGGAAGGAAAAGATGAGTTATGCTGTGTCAAAATTCAAGACTATGTAAAAAGAAACTTTGGTTATTGAGTTAGATGACAAAGCAGTGTTCAGTTTGTCATTGCAGTTTATTTGTACTGAACATGTATACTGATTGTAGCGTAGATAAAGATTTGCACAAAATTACGTTCTTATTGAAAATCTAGGCTTAGGAAAATGAGAATATTTTATCCCGTATGAATTTCTTTAAGAAAGTGAAAGTGTATTAGGTTACATTAGAAGTAAGAAATTAGTTGGCCTAGAAAATGCCGGGTTCTGTTTCATGAAACTAACTACCCGCTTTACTGGGGTCCAAAAACGATAAAATTCTGTTGTTTGAAAAGTGGTAGATGTTGGAGTACTTTCCGAAGTTGAATCGTCGTTCGTTTGTTATTGTTACGGAGCGCTCTTTTGGGGAACGCAGCCACACGAATTTTGAAAATACACTCTTTTACGCGCATTGTTCATAACTGTTGAGTTTCTTGACATTCGTATTTGAAGTACGTTTCATTGTAAATCGATGTTTCTCAAAATGTCTTTAGGGAGATACGGTCCGAAAACACGACGAATATATTATTTCCTGCGTTTAATGTACGTAACTAAAGGTTTTTGAGAACTTAACTTTCAAATGTGCCTGATTTAAACTTTCAAAAAATTGCTGTTAATCATATCAAAATGACAGTATTCAACACGAAAGTACACTCTTGTATGGCATTAGAACCTTCCGAAATGAGTACATGGAGAATATGCAAATTTTTACCGGATTATCACAGTAGACAATCGTAGACCTCCTTCAAAATGGGTCTTAAGACGGTCTATGATCTAAAAATGATTAAAATGGGATGAGCCGTCTAGAGTTCGGGAGTTCGGCGCAAAACATCGTAACTTTCCAATTTTTATTATAAATAATGTTTGAATGAGATCTGAATATGGTGTGCTCTCTATGATTTTTCTTGAATAATTGAAGATGTGAGAACATTAAGATTACTCGTCAGGTAATTTTAAGAATGGTTGACACTCAATGACATATTTATTTACAACAATAGAAGAAATGCTTTACAGTTCTATGTTGTCGCTATTTTTATGTTTCTGTGTTTAATATCAAATAATTTTATAGTTTTTTAATTTCATTACAATAGTAAAACTAGATTTCTGTATGGGTTGAGTTTTTCTGTACTTATTACATTCCAGCATATGATATATTAGCGTGCGTGCGTACGCTATTGTCATTATTTTAATTGAATTACAACTCAAATGAGCATCTTAGGGTTGCAAGTCTCGATGACATTTGCATCGTCCCATATAAGCAACTTTTGAAATATCTGAACGCTAAATGGTGATTGAGCCAAGATCGCTAGAGCCGTATGCTTCTGACTGTGCTATGTGACCAATTTTGTTAAGTTGTGTGCATGTTAGCACTGCGGTTTGTTTTGCACGTTGAATTGATTTAAAATTCAGTAAAGCGACATTCTTAAAGCCATGATATCGTACTACAGATTTCAAATTCAAGAAAGACTATTGTATTCGTGGCCGGTTAAACAGGTTTCCAATCCACAAACCGGTTCCATGCATTGTGCTCACATCAGTAAGAACATAAAATTAAGAAGGAACCCATCATATAAATTCCGTTGTAATAACACTCCGAACTCCCAATGTTTTTGATAAACCTTTTATTGACCAACTTTATTATGCATAGCTAATTAATTTGCCTTATTTTATTCAAATACTACCTTAAGGTTTCTTGTTTTGTATATGGGATACCCATTAAATAACATTTCAAAATATTTACTATCATTTACTTTAAAAGTAAGGTTTTGTAATCCTACAATCTGTCAATTCTAAGTTAGAAATTCCCTATATTAAATTTGAAATTACATATATTCACTGTCATGTTAACACAGAGACAAAACAAAATGTCTTCCAAAAAAACCTGTTTCAAGCAAATTAACACAAGATTTTACTCCAAATGAACAGAATTGAATGAACAGAAATTGATTCGTTGGACTTAAGAGGATTTTAAGGGCCTCAACATTTCCCGAACAGCCTTGTCATAAAACTACTCAATCTACATGTTTGCAGATGAGGGTTTTAGTATTTGAGGAAAGTGCCTGACTTTTAACAGGAAAATATAATTATTTCATCATTTTTCGTCATTTCGCAAACCTCCTAAGGTACGTTTTCTGTGCATCCTTTGTTTTTAAAACCTCTTTCTGGGTTAAAGAGAGCATTTACCTGAATAAGCCCTGCGTCAAAATCCTAATTGCGGTGTAAATGTTATGCAATGTTCGCAATGAACACTTGGGTTGTGCGCAAGGGAGCAATATCTGACATTACGCTGTGATTCCCCGTCAGTGTGTCTGTCCCGTTTCCTTCCCTCTCTTCGCACAACCGACGGTCACGCAAAAACTGAGAGCCGCTCAGCACAGGTTTTCTGGACGCACGTCTAAATACTGGGGAAACGCTTCGCTTGCCTACCTGCAAGATTCTCGGAGAAAGTGGATCCGAGAAATATTAAAATATCATGATGTTCTTACTGAAGCTTCGTTATATCTGGTCGTTAACGATACCCAGGGTAAGCAATATTAAATATTTAGGAATTAATATTAACGAACACTTGGAATGGGCCGAGCAAGTGAACTATGCTCGGCCCATTGAACTATGCTTGCCAGAAATTCATGGAAAGCTCTGCGTTTCGTGATGAGAATTCTTAGACGAGGGAGTGCTGAATCGCGAAAATTTGCGTACATGTCGCTAGATCGACCTATTCTTGAATACGGTTCAGTTTGTTGGGATCCTTAACGTGAATGACAAGTATCTACTATAAATATAATTCAAAAAGTTGCGGAAAAATTTGTTTTACGAGGGAAAATAAATTCAAATAGTCCCATGCAGAAATCCTTGCAGAAACGTCGGGAAACAGCTGCTCTCTTCAGAGCCTACAGAGGTGAACCAGCTTTGAAGGAGATTCAGAAGCGACTCCTAAAATCATCATACATCAGTCGTCAGGGCCACAATTGCAAAATTTTGGAGAGAAGGCAAAAACAGATATTGGAAAATTTTCTTTCGTTAACCGGACAATAAAAAACTGGAACAAATTACCTGCAGTACTGCTAGAGACTTTACCTCAGAGTGTGGGAAAATTCAAAAATAAATTAAAAAAACAAGTTACTATATTAAGTTATTATACCAATTATTAGTATATTACTGTACTAATAATTGTACATATGTTAGATAGCATTCAAACATCAGCTTCATCATTTACGTCTGGTATCGAAGTTGCAAATCTTGGGGACAATATGGCACAAGATGTAAAATGAATATCATTGTTTGTGTTTACAAATATGTGTAGTTAAACAGTGGATTATTTATCATCTCAAACAAAGTATATGTTCTAAATCTAGCTGTACAATATTAATTGCAAAATCCAAGTTTATTTCCTTTACATTAGTTGTGGATCAAAGAAATGGCAAATATGTTTGAACATCATTCATCTTGCACACTGTTATTGGAACTGAATAGCCTTGAATCAATACGTTTTTCTTTTACTAAATAAGAGTCGCATATACATTCACACGTATCAGTACTTCTCATCGCACTTGAATTCACATTTCTGTGTGGTGGTGTTGAGTTTGCTCCCCACACCAGAGATCACCAAACCTGCGAACGCGAGTTACTACAAGCTTATGGGGAAAGTTTCGGGAGATCGCTCAGATTATCTAACCTGGAGTTCCTGCATTGAGCTCAGACAGATGACTCACGATACAGACCCTTGCATACTCCCGCACAACTATCACTGTCAGTCTCATACTTCATTATGTGATCTTGAGGTTATGAGTTTTTTTTATTTGTGTATATCAGAAATTTGCTGGTGTGGATAATTTGATGAAAGTTGATATTTGTGACCTGGTTTCTTTCGACAGTTCAGAGCTAGATTTAAAATGCTAAGTTTGCGCAGAAGCTTGAGATCACGTTGCAGTGTCGCGGGTTGGTAAAATACATGTTATTCAAACTTTCGATTATTTTGAAGAAAAAAAAGTAAATTATACACATTTTATGGCCACATAACTTACATTAGACAAATACGTGTTCCAGGCGTATGGTCCAAAGATTGGCCATTATAGCCTGGAAATGTAATACATTAATGTGACTGGTAAAAGCTAAAGCTGCTAATTTATTCTGCGACATTAAAAATACCAATAAAATATTGTTCTTTCTAAAACAAAACCCCTTTTGTCGAGCCCTGGTAACAAAAAATTAGATGAATCTTGTTCTTACATGCAGAAAGTGACTACCCTAATACGTTGAACAGTTAAATTTCACGTTTTCGAGACCTTGATACAGAAAAACTAATAAATGGCAGAACGTCTGTCCGTCGGTTCGTCTGTCCGTCGGTTCGTCTGTCCGTCGGTTCGTCTGTCCGTCGGTTCGTCTGTCCGTCGGTTCGTCTGTCCGTCGGTTCGTCTGTCCGTCGGTTCGTCTGTCCGTCGGTTCGTCTGTCCGTCGGTTCGTCTGTCCGTGGGTTCGTCTGTCCGTGGGTTCGTCTGTCCGTGGGTTCGTCTGTCCGTCGGTTCGTCTGTCCGTGGGTTCGTCTGTCCGTCGGGTCGTCTGTCCGTCGGGTCGTCTGTCCGTCGGGTCGTCTGTCCGTCGGGTCGTCTGTCCGTCGGGTCGTCCGTCCGTCGGGTCGTCCGTCCGTCGGGTCGTCCGTCCGTCGGGTCGTCCGTCCGTCGGGTCGTCCGTCCGTCGGGTCGTCCGTCCGTCGGGTCGTCCGTCCGTCGGGTCGTCCGTCCGTCGGGTCGTCCGTCCGTCGGGTCGTCCGTCCGTCGGGTCGTCCGTCCGTCGGGTCGTCCGTCCGTCGGGTCGTGCGTCCGTCGGGTCGTCCGTCCGTCGGGTCGTCCGTCCGTCGGGTCGTCCGTCCGTCGGGTCGTCCGTCCGTCGGGTCGTGCGTCCGTCGAGTCGTGCGTCCGTCGGGTCGTCCGTCCGCCGGGTCGTCCGTCCGTCGGGTCGTCCGTCCGTCGGGTCGTCCGTCCGTCGGGTCGTCCGTCCGTCGGGTCGTCCGTCCGTCGGGTCGTCCGTCCGTCGGGTCGTCCGTCCGTCGGGTCGTCCGTCCGTCGGGTCGTGCGTCCGTCGGGTCGTGCGTCCGTCGGGTCGTGCGTCCGTCGGGTCGTGCGTCCGTCGGGTCGTCCGTCCGTCGGGTCGTGCGTCCGTCGGGTCGTCCGTCCGTCGGGTCGTGCGTCCGTCGGGTCGTCCGTCCGTCGGGTCGTCCGTCCGTCGGGTCGTCCGTCCGTCGGGTCGTCCGTCCGTCCGTCCGTCCGTCCGTCCGTCCGGGACAGTAGTTATCCGTGGTTTCTCCAATCAATACCATGAAAATGCCGGAGCAGTACCTTCACACACGTGTCACGGACTACATGCGATCTTCCCTTCCTGGTCCCATCCTGTTCCCTTACATTACTTCACAACACTTTCATTTTCTTGCAACGCATGTCGTAATTCCCTTACATTTCTTGCAACGCATGTGGTGACAACAATTGCATTTTCTTGCAACAGTTTCTGATTCCCAATAATGATGCACTAAATGTTAATTTCTGGTGTCATTGCACGTAGTATGTGGTAGGAGGATTCTTTTCTCACCATTTTTATACACAGTTTGATTCAAAAATACTTTTACAACCTTCGGGCACGGGCTTGTTATACAAAATGTGCTTATGAACATGTTTCCAACAATCCTTCGTTTTCTCGTTGGGGGAGGGTCATAAGAATAATCAAAATTTCTTTTATTTTCGCATAAAAAATATCTCAGTATCAGGAATATTCCTTCAGAATTTCGTTTTAAAATTCGCAACAGAAGATCTTTAAATTTTAAATAAATTTCCGTCAGGCAGCCATCGAGGGGGCGCGTCGCTACGTCAGGCAAAACCTACGAGTATTTGAGTATTTGAAAGGCTTTGGAGTATTTTTTCTCTAAAACTTGCATAGGATGCGTGGAAGAGCTTAGTGACTGCTATTAAAACCTGTCTTCAAACACTTAGCTGGTCCTGAATTGTTAAAAAAATGTGTACATATGAAGACACAGGACTCTAATGAATCTCTGAACAGTCTCATTTGGAAAAGGTGCCTTAAAATTTTATTTGCATCATCAATTGTTGGGAGAATTGTTACGTATGATATTTGTTTAATATCGAATAATGGAAATATATCAAGAATCATAGTAATAGAGAAACTGAGCAAGGAGGTTATTTTATGAATAGGAACTCTGAATGGGATCGATAAAATGTGAATTGAAAGACGAGATGCAGCCATAAAAAATCACTAGCTTTGCAAAGAAATTGAGAAGAAGCAAAAGAAAGGAACCCGAATGTGAGAATGGGGAAGCTGGAACATTTTGATGTCCATATTATTCAGCAACGATAACTTTACATTTAACCTTGATTTCCCGCAAAATCCTTTTTTGTGGCAAATGTACCTTTTAATGAATGCTATTGATCCCAATGTTAATGATGTTGATGTTTAATTTAATTTTTCTTGCGTTTTCAGGCATAATCTTAAAAAGTTAAAATATGTTTCTTTATAGTTTTCTTTATTGACGCAAAATTGTAAAAATCCTTACACACACTTATTTGTTTACTTTTTAGGTGTGCAAAAAATTGGTGAAATATCCCCAGTGTTTTTTAAATATGGGCAAAAATGTAAAGTCAAAATAAAAATTTTAAAAATTAAAATTCGAAAAATATGGTTAAATTTTGTTTTCCTTAAAACCAAATCATCTATAGTTCTTACAAATTATATTTTAAAAAATTATGAATATTCATTGATATTTATTGGAACTAGTCTTGGTGTATCTGAGGATATTACCACAACCGTCCCCCCTTAATGACTATTCACATTCAACGCTCTTCCAGCTCCAACCCCACATCAGCTATGCACTCGTTCTTCGAAGACCTTGACTCATTATGTTCTAGGAAGATGTCGACGTGTTGTCATGGAGACTTGTTTACATTTGCCCTTAGTATAACACGTTTCATTTGTGTACATGTAGTGAGTTAACTGCAAGTGTTTTGTTCAGCCATATCAGGTTATTCTTTTCGTGAGTAAGCAGATAGGATTTTTATGTATGGCAGTGGAAATGGTAATGGACGTGAGGCTGCACGGTTGAATCAGATGGCGTTTCCAGACCGAACACAACCGACTCATCCAACGTTTAGTGCCGTTTATCGTAGCATTGGTGAGACTCGGCCCGTTTCACCACATATTGATCGAGGAAAATCAAGAGCTGCTCATTCGCCTGACCACGAAGAAGAAATTACACAGTGTGTCGAAGGCGATGCAGTTATCAGTACGAGACAAATGGCCGTGAAATATGGTACATTTCAAAGAACAACATGAGGGATATTTCACGTGCAGAACTTGTTTCCGTATCATCTTCATCGTGTGGAGGGCCTTTCGCCCGCCGATCACCGATCGCTGGAGAACTGTTGCCGATGGTTTTTAGCACAGTTAACATATTGTCTGTCTCGTCAGTTTTACAAACGATGAAGAGATATAATTGAACATTTGCACGTATGGGAAGGTCGTAATCCTCAAGCTACAGTTCAGGCTAGGCATGAGAAAGAGTTCAGGATTAATTTGTGGAATGGAATTGTGATTGACTGGTAGGGCCACACGTTCTCCCAGCACATCTTACGGGTGCTGTCAACAGGGACATTATTCAGAACAGTCTCTCAGACTTTCCACACGAAGATGTGCCCCTGTAAATAAGATAAAACACGTGGTTTATGCATGATGGGACTCCAACACATTTTAGTCTCATTGTTCGAGATGAACTGGCTGGTATGGACTGTAACAGATGCATAGGTAGAGGATGACCAATTCCTTGGCCTGCACATTCTACCAACCTCAATCCTTTGGAGTTTTATCTCTGGAGCCACATGAAACAATTGGATGTTGGAGCAGACGCTCCGTGTGAAGCAATTCATCTACGTGCCATGGAAACCTGCGAAACCATTCGGGAATATCTAAAAGTGTGAAACAGTCCGTGATTCGATGAGTGCATGCGTAACTAGAAACAAGAGGAGCACTTGTTTTAATTTTAATAGGTTTACGAGTTCCGTATGAGTATTCGGTTGATCCGGAGTTTAAGGTGGCACGGTTCCTTTGGTTCACTTATTCGGTTCACTGAAGGGGAATCGGCTCACTGAACTGAATCCTTGTTTACTATTCTCGTGTTGTAATGTTCATTATGTTATAGCAATAAATATAATTTCTATTTCACAATCACGTGCTGCTTAAACTTTCATTACTACTCAAAGCCAATATTTTATTACTAAAAAAAGCAACTTATCTACGTAATCGATTTGTATACGCTCTAGAATCCGCAGTATATTTCACTAACACTTTCTACTTAAACTATTGGGGGCTATCGCCCCCCAAGTCCCCATTTTAATAATATAAAATGTTCATTATAAAATGTTTATTATAAAATATATATGTTAATAAAATGAGAAAACAAAATCTTGTGGGACACATGTTGGTATGTAACTTGTCAAAGAATTTTCGAATCACCTTGTGTATTGTGCCATTTCTCTAGAGCTGGCATTGGAATATTATTAATTAGTTGAAAATTTTCGATTAGAAAGTGATTGGTCTCGTCCTTGATTGCCTATACAAAATTGCGACATCTAAAAAAAGCCTCACGGAGTCGGCGATTGCGCTTTCTGGACGTGAAAGGGACGGAACCTGCTTCCAGGTAATGTTCATTCGACCGAGATCTGGTGCTGAATTGTAGCTGCACGCAAGGACCACATTATTTGTCTATTGTTTGTCACAGATTGAAGATCTTCTTCATTCACAAGAAATTAGGTTTTCCCTCGCCTGCTAACGCGTACTAGTGTAGTAAGAGAACTGTGCTCCCTAATATGTCTATTCTCTTTATATAATGTTTCGGTTGACGGTAATTCCCTACTTGAAAATCTGATATATAGTCGGTTTTTAACAAGATCTTTTATTTTAGAATCAATACAATAAATGGATGCTGGCATATTCTTCGTTACTGAAAAAGTGCTATTGGCCTTTTGTGCTTGTGTGTCGTAGAATTCAGTCGACTAAATCCACCCACTAAACGAACATTGTTGGAATGCTTCATGGAGGTAAAATCACTCCCATCACATTAATGCTAAGGTAATGGATCAAGGAAGGAAGCAATGAAGGAACCGGGGGTTCCCTTTGACTCGTTTCGTTAATGACATGCCCCTGCAGTGATAGTGACGGACGCGTTTGGACGTTTCACCCACGCCCCGGTGCATGTTTCCTCATTAGATGTGAACTTCGCTTGCCTGAAGGTTTCGCACCAGGTGATATTGGAGTTATTTTGATGAAGCAATATCCAGTTTGACTGGAAAATGTTGGTGCCATTGTTGAACCTAACGAGTTGTGATCTTTTTTCAACGACGGTTACTAATTTTGAATCTCAAGACAACCTGCGCAGATTGCAATTCTTTCCCACTCACTTTGCAAACAATTTTTTAATTTTTTTTCACGAAGTGAACATTTATGAAGAATATTTTTTAATTTTTATAATTTCTTTTCTTTTTAATTTTTAATTTTTAATTTTTACACATCATTTAATGCACTTTGTAATAATTCCAGGCGCCAAGTCGTTAATGGTGGGAATAAAGATTGACAAAATTCCTGAAAGTGCGTCAACATGAAGCTTGTTGGCACCTGCATGAAAAATATAGATGATTTTTTTTTTTATTTTACCTTTTATAGGGCAGATTTGGTTTGGGTAGGACAGATTGGGTTGGGTAGTATGGTAGGACATGTTTGATATCTCTTTCCCTAGATGGAGATAGTAGAGTGATCGTAAGTGATTAATGATGGCGAGAGAGAAATGATTATGGATGGAATGTTACAGATGTGATACGTGTTGTGAGAAGCTAACTAGGTTACAATCACTTGAAGAAAACTGCCAATGCGTACCCGGGAATTCAATTAAAGCATTACATTGTGTACATCATTTTCCCTCATTTCTGAAGAATGTGTTCTTCTAGCTGTAATTACACATTATTACACGAAAGACGTAAGCATTTGCGTTGAATTGGACCTTGCTTTTGTAACAGGTGTTCTGTTGTGCCAAGGCTACCAGCACTACACACCAACGTCAGAACAGTGAATGATTACGAGTATAATCTCCAAGTCCAATTACTTTGTCTCTATCTGTCTTTGTCTTGAATGAGGAAAATAGACACATAGAAACGTTTGTATTTATAGACACACAACGTTCATGACTCACGTAATATTAATACCCTCACACGTTCATGACCCTTTAGAAGATAAATAAAAATAATTATTTTATAATAATAATAATAATAATAATAATAATAATAAGACGAAGAAGAATAAATAGAACGGGAAGAAGGAAAGGGAGAAGTGAAACAAGTTTTCTTTATTAATGGTGTGGCTCAGACCTTTAGTCCTGCAGAAGCTTGATCATTTAGAGCAATCCATTGTACAAACGTGGAAATTCAATGACTGACAAATAATCACTGCAGAAGGTCGGTCACTGGATTCACGTTTTATATATTAAGCAAATGATATAGAGAATGGATTTTGTGTAGCTTTTGTTAAAACTTCGTCTGAGAGGACTGTCTGCGAATTAATTTATCGATCTTTCAACTGGTACTTTTGAATGCTAAGGGTCCTTCACTTTTGTGGAATATTATTTTCATGTAATTTTCTAATTTAAGGAGTATAAAAAATATTACTTATTGGTGTGGAAAATATTACATTTAGGTGTGGTAGTGTTTCTTAATATTCAGTCCCAATTTACAAGAGATATTGGTTGTCATAGACCTGAAGCATTACGAATACAATGCTTCAGTGATTATTTGTCGGTCATTGAGTTTCCACGTTTGTACATTGGATTGCTGTCAGTGATCAAAAAGTACTCATTAAAAAATTTAATCCAATAGTTGAAGCAATATTTCTTTTTAAAATGTGGTCAAGAAATACTTTATTACTGTAATTTCAAAATGTGTAAATTTATTTTGATTCTTTGTTTATGTCTTAAGTAGGGGGTGGATTTTAAAGAGATGCCATTTTTTTCTTTTCACTTTAGAACAATGATTTCACTGTCCCGT
The DNA here is from genome assembly GCA_038098605.1 of Gryllus longicercus. Lineage (NCBI taxonomy): Eukaryota > Metazoa > Arthropoda > Insecta > Orthoptera > Gryllidae > Gryllus > Gryllus longicercus. The sequence continues at coordinate 254,471 of JAZDUA010000156.1, forward strand.
GTTTAAAAAAATTACGTTTAAATTTTTTCAATGGGTTTTACAGGAATTGACCCTGCTGAACTCGAACATTATAACGTTCAGTTTTGGGGCTATGGATCCTATGACTAGTACGCATACTATTTTTACCATTAGAACATTTGCTGTGTACAGAATGTCAATAACTACATAAAAAGCAATGACATCAGATTATATGAAGATAACTATTAAGTGAATTAAGCATAAAATGGTTTCAGTACAACTTTTGTTCGTAAAAAAATTGTTAAAAAACGTAAATATTGTGGAATGAATTGGTACCTTCTTACTTCCTTTCTGTAAGGGTTCCTCGTGGGCTCAGGCAGAATTTCGGATCTTTTATTGAGGGGGGGCAAAGGCTCCCCCCGTATTATTTCGGAATAACTTCCCCTAAAATATTGATGCACGGGAAGTGGTCTTACCGTGAGTGATGGATACGCACACACACACACACACATGCACACACGCGCACTCATACACTATATAAGGATTACTTTCTTCTCAAAATACAAAAAAGTAAATATTTTATAATATAAATTTGAAGATCCTCGAAATGAAATGTCTAAATATATATTTTTTAATTGTCCCATCATGGGGGGGGGGGCAGATACTCCACCCCTCTGAATCCTGCCTCTGCTCGTGAGTAATAAATGTGAATTATTGGAATAAATGTACCTATTTCGCCTATATTTATTATGTTTTAAAGTATTTTTACACAAGACAATTTATTTTATAGAAATGAAAAGTTAAGCACCTTCCCTTTATGTATGGCTCCTCCAGGTTCATCTTTTTTCAGACACCAACAAAAGTCAGCCATCATATTGCAGACCAGTGATTTAGTAAAGACATTCATTTTATGTTATGACAAAAGGAAATGGCCCATTTCTATATATGTATTTATTTGATTTGATTTTTTTACCTTTTCCTCCATTCCTAAAGCATTTTTGGCGAATTTCATTGGTTTTTATATCACTTTAATAGTGCTTGCATCAAATAATTTTTACGAGAAGCCACAAATGTTCTCCACAGAATTCTTCAGTAGTCGTTTCGGTTTTTTCGCTCGAAAATAGTAATGCCAGCCGTTCTGAGAATATAATCTAAAGTTCCCCGTTCCTGTGACGTTTATCGGCGCCATTCCGTTCGGACGATTTTGGGATAACTGAAGACATATTTCCTGGTGAAGAACAGTCCCAATGTTGAACGAAAGGAAGAAGTCTTGATTACATCTCTAATATATCCAGCAGCTTGAGAGGTTCATCTAGACTGATTTTGATCAATTTTTTGCAGTTTTTCTTTGCTTTTAGGGCATTTTAAAAATAGTTTTAAACCATTTTATTGATCATTTTTCCCAATGTTTTAAGTAATCAAAATCCGCCCTGTACTTACTAAGAAACATATTTTAAAATTAATTTTTTCATACACTTGTAACATATCCTTATTTTATTACATATTGGCCGTTTCATACCACCACAAGGGCTCTTAAGTCATGACGTACGCGGCCACGACCACGCGTCTGTTCGTTCTGCGTATAGATAAACCCTCTAATTTTGCGTAATGTGTTGTATCCCCGCAGCAGCTCTGCGAGCGTCACGGAGTAAACGCGACCCGCCTCTCTTCTCTCCCGCCTCCTGACCTCGCTTTCCCATCTGATTGCGTGCTCCAGGTGAGTTCTGACGCGCGTGGTGCAGTCCCGCGGAGGCTTCGTGACGTCATTCGACGTCACATGCTTGTTTCCGCCCCGGTCCACTTTCGTTTCGCCAGTGGTGGTGGCTGCGGTGATGGTTACGACCTCGATGTGGGCACGGGCACCACGCTACGGGTAGACGGGGACGTTAGGATACGCATTGTTCGTGTGCGTTGCGCGACAGTCTTGTTCGTTGTGGACCTCGTCATTTGATGCTGAATGTCATGGATGTTAATATGTACCATGTGTAGAAGAAAATATGCGAGCTGGTGCTTAGAAACAAGGAGCTAAAAGTTAAGAGCGTTTGTGAACAGCTTTTAGAAAAAGAGGTGGAAACAAATGACTCGACTAGTACGAGCGAGGGGAAAAATGCAGGAACAATTGAGGAGAAAATTTTTGCGGATGGCGGGATTTGCTGAAGATCAGAAAAAGAAGTGTGAAGTACGTGCCATAGGCGACTCAATCGTGCGACATGCAGGTAATTGTGAAAATGAACAAGTAGAATGTTCGCCAGGGATAAGGATAGGTCAAAAGAAACGGTATTTAGAGAGAAGCAGTTTAAGGGCAGCTGGAACAGTGATTAGGCATGTCGGTACAAACTATCTAAAGAGCAGAAATGTGGGCGTTTTGAGCAGAGGAATATACGAATTCGTCACGGCGACACAGAAGAAATTCCCAGTAGTTAAGATCGTGCTATGAGGTGTGCTACGGACGAGGGATATTGCGGTTAGATACATCATCAAGGTGAATGAGGCCTTTGAGTGGGTGGCAGAACAAACAAAAAATGTAATATTTGTGGACGCGAACTCTTAAATCCGGGATGACAAGAAGGGTGATTTTGAACCCAGAAATGGCTTTGCACGATACGGACTGCCTTTAAATAGGAGAGGAGCAGCTAGTCTTTGGCAACTGTCCTCAAGAATCGACACAAAGGATGGGCGGGAACATATCCAAATCAGTATTGCCCTGAATTTGTAATTGGTACGGAGTTATGGCTTAAATCTGAAATTTCTAATGCAGAAATAATTCGCGCTGATTATGCCGTACTTAGGAGAGACAGAAATGAACGCGGGGGTGGGACGTTTATTTCTGTTAAATCTAGTTTGAATGCAGAAGAGGTCTGTAAAGATGCGGAATTCAAGATGTTATGCGTCGAAATGAAATCAAACGTCCTAATAAAGCATTGGAAATAATAGGTACATACACGTCTCCAAGTGAAAATTTAGAAATGCTCAATAAACTTAGTGAGCTAACGCCTATAGAGAGCGGCAAGAATAAGCGTAGCATAATCGGGGTGACTTGAATATTCCTCATGAAACTGGGCGGGTAAGGGGACTCGTGGGGAAGGGGCGCAAGCTAGTGTAAACAAATTTCTTTGGGAAAACGGGTTCACCCAGGTGGGGCGGGAGCCTACGAGAGAAAGGGCACAGCTGGACGTCTTCCTAATCCGACCAGAAGAGTTGCTCGTTAACTGTGAAGGGGTGCAGGGAAATTGTGACCATTCTGCGGTACTTTTAGAAATAGCAGGAAATAATTCTTATGTCAAAGATTCGAAACCTACAAAGGTCTATCACTATCATAAAGTAAATACGAAGGGTTTACAGTAATACCTTAGAGCAAATTACTCGGACTGGTGTAGTGCGGGAAGGTTTGTAAAGGAAATCTGGAGGAACTTTAAATTGTGATTGGGGAAAGAGAGCGTTTCGTACCACAGAAATCTCTTAAAAAGAACCCAGATAATGAATAGACAAGGAAACTGAAATCAAAAGTCAGAAGAGCTTACGGAAAGCTGGGGGAAAGACAGAAAATAGAAAAAAAATCAAAATACTCTCTAGGGTGCTTCTCCAAGAGAAACTGGCCGCACAGGAAATTGTTTTACAATATGTATTATCCGAGTCTAAACAGGGGTCAAATCAGTTTGTCAAATACGTAAAATAAAAAGGTAAATAGGGAGGACATTCCTGTGTTGAGAAATTCAAATAAAAACAAAATTACAGAGAGCAAAGACAAAATGGAACTCTTTAATTCCTTTTTTGGTTCGGTATTTGTAGCAAAAAATTACGTATCTGCTTTAAACGGGTAGGGAGAAGTAATGACTACTAGACCACGTGATCTACGAAAAAGAATAGCAAGAATAGGAAAGAATAAATCAGTGAGCCCGGACGGGTTTTCGGGAGACTTATTAAAAGCAGAAGGTGAAGCCATGATTTCTTATGTTAAGACCTTTTGATATTACTTTAAATAACTCAAGTATTCCTCAGGATTGGAAAGAACCATTTGTAGTTCCCATTTATAAGGGTGGATCTCGATTAGAAGTTAAAACATTATTGGCCAGTTAGCTTAACATCAGTTGTCTGTAAGCAGATGAGGCACCTAATCCCTGAACACATTAGAAACGTGTGGAGTAGAGAAAATTGGCTATTATAGCTCAATATTTTTTAATTAAACTTTGTCCTCGGGTATCGGGGTGCTTAAATGCGCAGGTCTCACTTTCGTTGAAATATCTATATTAGTGAAAATTCAAAAGTTTATAATGTTTTCGTAGTTTTCTTACAGCTACTGTATTGAAGACACACATTTTTCCTCTGAATAAAATCTGTTCTTCAAAATTAAATCTTAAAATTAGGACATGAACATTTACAAAAATGTAAATAATGTGTTGGAGTAATTGTGCGTGAATTAGAGGCGATTAAACAAGCAAAAAAAGTAAAAACAAGATTTTCTAAAAACATGATCCAAGTTGTTTCTTTACAGGTTTTGTAAGGATAATTCTTCATCTACTGAATAACATGATCTAAACGCCATTTGATGTATTCTTAATATTTTTCTAAAATGTCAGAAATGTATTTTTATATCACTCACGTCGTTAATAATTACATTACGCTCATTATTGAATTTACTTGGTGGTTACCGCAGACATATTGTGGAAATCCGTAATGGATAGATAAAAAGAAATAATCTTTCAGAATAAAAACAATTTTATTTTGGAAGATTACTTCTTTTTACCTATCGATTATTGAATTTGTAAGTGCAAGTGCTTCCAATGATTTCTGGTAAAGTCTCTAAAATTCAAGCTATCATTTAAAATGAGCTTAAAACTGCGGCATTTTAGATTTTCATTCTCAGACAATTTTTCTGGAAAATGGCTCCAATTTTTTCTTTAAACTTTTCGTACTAATAATACTAACAAACACAATGACATAATTACATGGAATACGCGATTTTGATGTATTCTTTAGATTTTTCAAAACTACATAAAGGTATTTACATTAAGGGAATTTTCCGTGTGTTATTGCATTTGAGAACACAACTGCACCGAATAATTTTCTATAAGGTTTCTTAACATCTCAAAACTTTTCTGTGAAAAAGAGCTGAAAATTCCGCGTCAGGCGGGAACGATATTTTCTCAAGAACGGCTCCGAAGTTTTCAATGAAAATTTCCCAACAGGACCGTGTTTTACTCTTCTGTAATACTCGTGAAGACGATTAGGGGACCGAAAAATTGAGAAAATGTGGAAAAAATACTGTTTAGGTGTTGATAGGTAGCAGCAGCTAAGAGAGTGCGGCAATATCTAAAATAGACCAAGAGATTAGAAAACTATTAGAGTGAGAAAGTGTGTGTCATTCTGTAACACTTCTAATTTCAAGTTACCATATAAAAATATTTTATAAACACACAAAACACAAAATGTCACAAAAAATGCAACAACAAAAATCTCTGCCACTTCTCACGTTTCGAAATCATGTGAACAGTCAACAAATCAAAGTTGGGCGAGCCAATTGCATGATGCACGCGACGTGATGACTGCATCTGGAGTACTCATTTTTGTTTCCCCGAAGTAATGAGACACGACTCAAAAGACTGAATATTTAATCTTTGTCATCATTAGTTAATCATATATTTCATCTCTAATTAGAAAGAAAAGTCTTCGTATACCGTTCTAGAAGTTATGAGACGCAAAGGAACCGCAAACTTAGTTGTTCACTTTGTTATGACTTTCACATAGTGCTTATCGTTTACTCATTTGTGGCCAGGAAATAATTTCTTTGCGGTCTTGCAACTTCCTGTCGTTGCAGAGCACATTAGAAGCATTCCAGCTTGCACAATTTACTTTGGTTACGACGCGTATGTAACTCCGTCTTTGGGGCATCGTATGAATCAATCCTTGTGTTAGGGGAAATGACGATCAGGAACACGAGGACAACATCAGTGGCGTGGAATAGTGGGGGCGGCACGTTTAGGGCGCGGCAAAATGTCACTATAAATACAATAATATCTTTAAACATTTGAAGTATTTCATTTCATATTGTTGTCGCATCCACGATTCGGACCGATGATCCGTGATCGAAATTATCGCGGAATCTTTTATTAATAATTCTTTGACGACGGATTAAATGAATGTGTAATAATGGCATCTTGCTCCTTGTAGCGACTAGCAACGCCCACACCGTCTGGACTGACTTGAAGGGGTTCCCAGTGATTTATTTTCAGCTTGGAATGTTCAGGACTAATATTCAGAGAGAATGACTTCTTCTATTGCATAAAGAATAATGTTCAATATTGTGTAATATCACCTGCAAATTAGATTACAGTACAGTCATAGTTTCATTGATGTCATCCAATTCACATGAACTTAATCGTATATATGTAGGAGCTTTCAAAACTGTGATTTTAGTCACATAAGTCGGTGTAGTGATTGTTTAATTATTTAACTTTGTTCAACAATTGTTTTGTTCGTGTGCGTATACATTCTACTATATTAATTATTTTATTTATGTAATTGTATGATTGACATCTGCTACGTTTACGACTGCTGCTAAGCTTTAATTTATTAAAATAAAAATATCAGAAAAAGTAAACTTCAGTAAAGTAGGTTATATATTTTTAATTTATTATAATTATTTTCAAATGTTCACGATACTTTCGTTTACGAATCCAACTCGTACATTTCTTCTTCATTTTTAGATTAACTTAATATTTCAGCATTTTAAATTGAAAAACGTAAATAAGGGGGCGGCGAAATTTTCCTGGGAGCCGGGCGGCTGACACCCACGCTACTTATGCTCGCCCAAAATAAAGAAAAACGCACATATTCAGCATGTGTGTGAAATAGCAGCAATAGAATAATTTATTAGATGGAAAGTAGTAAGGTTACAACCGCACGTATTTTCTCGCATTTGTAACGGTTACGCAAAATTTTAATTCTGAAATCTCTGACCATATTAACACATCTCAGCAATCACTTATAAAAGTCATTTCATTTCCAGTCGCAGAGTACTAAGCGCGAAAATTTAATTCGTTTAAGGCTCTCCAAGGTAAACTCGACAATCCGACACTGGGTTACAATTATCAATAATCACCGCCTAACTATTGAAAGTGGTTCTGCCAATTTCAGACTGTCAGATTCGAAATTAATCATTTAATTTTGAGGGAAATCCAAACAATTTTTTTTTAATTTTGACAAAAATGGCTCAAAGATTACAATAAATTTTTCTGTATTTTTTAAAGAATAGAGAAAAAACGGTTTAGGTCCAGTTAACAACTCTGAATTTTTGAAAATTACGAACCTTTATAACATATTAAACGCTTTTTTGCAACATTATTAAAAATAGAAACTTTATTTCCAAAGAAATATATTCTTGGAATTTAAATTATATAATGCACTGTTTTTCAAAATAAGTGTAATTTGCTTGTAAGTTTCAATTAAATCGGGGCAATTAAAAATTAAATAAATAAGATTTTATGAAGAACGGTATCATAGTTTACTTTCATATACGTACGTAGGATAGTCACTTGGCTTGACAAGAAACCCTGTAATTGAGGAAAATGATTCATACAATTTCGAGAACAAAGGTTCCCTGATAGCGCGAAGGGATACTGTGAGCAAGTAGGCAAAGGTACATTGGCAAAAAACCTACGCCTAAGAGCATAAAGGTACTTTTCACTGCAAATCTGGTAGGTGTTGAAGGCGCCATAAGATATCACCTAGGAACCATAAAACTATTTTGGATTCAAGAGAACAGAAAAGTAACTTGTATGCGAAAGTCTGTGTCATTTTGTGGGACTTATATTGATTCTACCGTTTAGTGTTCATGTTATTTAGTTTCAGGAATAATTTACCAAGGGCAGGGAGAAAACATATTGGTCTATAAATGATTCGGTTACTTATCTTACAATATAATACCAATATTCTTGTGAGTATAACTCTCTGCAGGTATTCTTCAGCTGTAAATTAACATTTGAAGAATAGAAGTAGAATCCAAAAAGCATGCGTGTAGGAGAGCCGGGCACAAAGACCCGCAGTCCCGATCATTCTCGCCTACAAGACCTACGCGCCGAGAGCGCTATGTTCGAGAATGCTACTTCCGGCTCCGACGTTCTCAAGAGCTAACGATACTGTTCTGATTTAAACATTGTTGCACTTCAAGGTCACGAACTGGAAGGAGAGGGGTACACTGCCATCAAATCGGAACTTCGTTAATACTTAAATTTTTTGTATTGGAGCTTCCGATTGGATTGCAATGTCCTCTCCTTCCATCTCGTGACCTAGAAGTGCAGCTATGTTAAATCGGAGTATATGCTTATTATCGGGTCGCATTCTCGGCGTCGGCAGAGGAAAAGGCAATGTGATGGACAGCGAATGCTAAAATCGTCACCAAATTTCTGCGCAAGTATGGGAGTGATGTCACTTTTAAAATTTATTTTTCGAATAATTTTTCACGGTATCTTCTTTGTGAGTTGAGAGTGCTTCTTCTGATACAGATTGTTCCGATTTGACAGATATCTACATATTCAGGTTTGTTACAAATGGTTCATCGGATTTTAAAAATGTATATTTCAGAAACTATAACACAAAACGTAAGTGGTACATTGATAGAACGTCAGTATCTCCACGTTTGTATCATGTATTATATTTTAAGATAGAGATAAATATAACATATGTTCTATTGCTTCGTTTTTCTCTTATTAACTGAGAAGAACAGTTTTCCTTACCCCAAAAGACAGGGTGTGTAAAATTCTGTTTTCTATGACGCACTAGTGAGCTCGAAGGAGGAAAACAATTGTAATACTGCGACAAACATATATAATTATATCCTTTGTTGTAGTATTTGGTGGTACTGCACGTGCTTCTCTAGATACTCAAACTGTTGTAGCCTGGAGGAAAATTGTTCATTTGGGTTTCTGCGTAACGAGGGCAATTGAAGTCGAATGTACCAGTAGAAGTTGGCCCCTTGTCGTCACTCTGGTTAATTGTTTTAATTGACGGCTATCTCGAAAGAGAATTAATACACATTTATCATTAAATAATACACCTTCATCCTTAAGGAAAATGGAACGATTTTGCAATCGAAATCTAGTTTCTTGGTAGTTTGTTTTATAAATATCCATTATTTTCTCTTTAAATTGTTTTTTGAATGTCGATATCACTTTTCAACTATTTTTTAAAATTTATATGTAAAGTTCTCCTTTCATGGTTGGCCTTTCAAGTGCTGGGTCCAACACTTTTATATACGCTACATAATGCAGCGCATAAATACTGAAATATTTAGACATAGCAAGTAAATAGAAAACGTTATGTTGTGAAGCTAATCAACATAAATATGTCAAAAGGAAGTAGTTAATGGAAAATGATTATTCGGTGAAACAAATTATCAAACTGGTGTGTTTTGAGGGTTGCATTTTGAAGCCCATTTTCCAAATGTTTATTTTGTAATACTGAATATATTTTTTCAACTTACATTTGTAGCAGGTAACTTAAATTTTCAGGAGTTGTTATTAAATGTCTCTTACATTTATCAAAACTTTTTTTCTGATTGCCTTAGCCCATTCTGCAGAACTTTATTTACTAAAGAACGGGGTAAAAACTGCTTTAGGAGCAAATATGTTAAATTAAATTTTAAAATAAAAACAGCGCCCACAATCCTGGCGCACTTTAATCCGGAAGAAAACAACGAAGGTCGAAACGTCGGCATCACTGCCCTCGACGTAGCGTCACGGGCGTATACCGACAGCATCTCGTGGTCGACTTTTCCTTAGCCGTTTACCTACCCTCTAAAAAAGGCATGGCCCGACTCCATCCCGTTCTGTTTTCCACAGAATGGGGGTTGATTGCTACGTGGTCTGCTAAGAATCACATTCATCAATCAAGAATCACATTCAACGAAATCACTTATCACGAGCGTCTTCGTATCTCGCTGACTTGAACATTTACAATTCCGCTAAGATTTTGCTATGTTCATCTCTCCCCGAGGTTTTCTCTGGACTGGTACGAGAATATATGTATGTTCTGCATATGAATGCCAACTTAACAAAAATGTTTTTCCTGCCGAAACACCGGAACGAAACGGGATTTAGCAAACACAACCGGAACGAAACGGGAAGGGGTTTAGCTGGAAAGCGAGGGTGAGGGAAAACTGACCGCGGGATGCAGTCGGGTGACTCCCGGAGTCATCCGGAACGCTGAGAGCCATCACATGCACGCATGTGTTGGCCTATTGTAACTTAAATCGCTATTTTAATTTAAAAAAAAATACAGGAACCATTTTTTCGAACACCGAAATACGTCTATCAATGAAAGGTTCGCATTCAGTAAACCGTGCAAATAGACTAAATCGTTTGTATTAAATTGATTCTGCTGAAGCAAACCTGAAACTGCAAACCGAAAATATTGATTGATACCTCGCATTATTTTCATTTCCAATACTATCCCCACTTATTCTTTGACACTAGCGCTCCTTCTCGTCATACACTTCCTTCGTACCTGCTTTCCTGCCCTTGGTCCTCCATCTGCACACTCCCATCCCGTTTGCATAACGTCTTGCTCCTACTGATAACTTCCACCCCTCTCCGCTCTGCCCTGCTCCGCTCTGCCCCGCTCCGCTCTGCCCCGCTCCACTCTGCCCCGCTCCGCTCTGCCCCGCTCCGCTCTGCCCCGCTCCGCTCTGCCCCGCTCCGCTCTGCCCCGCTCCGCTCTCCCCCGCTCCGCTCTCCCCCGCTTCGCTCTGCCCCGCTCCGCTCTCCCCCGCTCCGCTCTTCCCCGCCCCGCTCTTCCCCGCCCCGCTCTTCCCCGCTCCGCTCTGTCCCGCTCCGCTCTGTCCCGCTCCGCTCCGCTCTACTTTGCGTAGCCACTGACTAAGAAGACTCTATGGTTTCGCTTCGTCCTCTTCCGTCCTACTCTGCCCTGCTCCGGAAGAAGACGACGAACATGGTGAATGGAAGAATAAAAAGATCAAAGATACGGCCGAGAACAAGTTGGACAAATAGACGGGCGAGAACGGCAAGAACAAGAACGAAAAGGAGATGAACAAAAACGGAGGAGGCAGAGGAGAACAAGTCCGCTCGCTTCCCCCTCCTGCGCTCCCAGTGACCTCCGCCGAGAGCAAGGCCGCAGCTTTTTCAGTGTCAGCGGCCAGCAACCGCCATTGGCATTGCCTGTGTCAGTGTCACGTTCGCGAAGGCAGTGACCGTGCCGCGCGCGCTTTCGTAATCGCAGTCCAGGGGCTCCCTCCCAAGCACTTGCAAAGTTTCCCGTAAAATTAAATCTGACTAATATATGAAATCAAACATTTTTTGTATAAAATATTTAAATGCACTTTATTGAAATTAAATAGTATATGATATGAATGTTTTTTATTTGAAGTATTTCTCATTCTAATTATTAATACACACACACACATACTATTGCTTTTTTTAAATATTGTAGAATACTTTATTAATCAATACTAACTTGCATTTTACGCCGTCTTTGATTAGTTTTTGAATTTTATGTTCTAACAGTATTTGGTCTCAGTTGTCATGTTTACGCCATTACTAATAGAAAATGGAGTGAATTTTATGATGCTTTCAATTGACATACCATTTTACGATGTAGACTGTTAATTCATCACAATTTTCATGAATCTACGTCAAAGACAGTTTCTTTGTAGTGTGTTACTGTTCTTAACATTTTATTTTTTGTATGTTCGGTACTATTTTTTTAACTTCATTTTTTTGTCATATCTGCACATGCGTGAAATTAATTATCTTGTCTTAAATTCATGAAATACTTTAATTTTTACAAGTATCTTTTTTCGGGGAAAATGTTAAATCATTGTGAGACGTGAAGGCATACATTCTTGATACATTGCTGATATATCTCATTTTCTTCTTTTTAATTGTTGAGAAATTTGCCTAATGTGAAAATTAGTGTGTAGGAAGTTTCTGCAAAAGATTCAACACTTTTTAAAGATATTCTTAGAATGCAATCTTGTAGCTAATCTCTGATGTTTCTTTTAAGCTGGGAAGTGTTGATAAGGAAGCCTTCGTCATTTTCTTGAACATTTCTTTTGAGTTATTTTCTTTTTCTGGAGTTTTCCTCTCTTTCGCCTCTTCTAGAAAAAGTTCTATGTTTAAAAAACGTAAATGACCCTTAAAGTGGGTGCGATTTTTTTGTGATTCCTTGTCTCCAAACTCTCGCTTACTTCGAGAACTGTGCATTTCGTTGCGATTTTTATGATCCGTAGTATGATTCCAGCATCTGAAATTACGGGAATTCATGGGTTTGTTATGATAATGTTTACAGATCGACGTAAGGGAGAGCACTGAGACAAACTGTCGCGGACTCGTTTCGCACATCGCTGCATGAACACGAGAGTATCCGGATTTGTAGCTCTCTCGCCGAGAGGTGTAAGCTATCCACACACACACACACACACACACACACTCTCTCTCTCTCTCTCTCTCTCTCTCTCTCTCTCTCTCTCTCTCTCTCTCTCTCTCTCACACACACACAGAGCTATACTACTTGTCGCCTGCTTGATGCTCGAGTGAATGTGTTAAAACTATTGTCGAAGAATCTGTTATAGATCGAGGGCTAGAGGAAGCTGGAGAACCCTGATATGCAATGAGGGAAGGGGTGCTGACCCAGGTTTTGGTGCTCCGGGTGGATGTGCCAGTAGTGTTATTTGAGTACATCCCCAGATATTGACGGGAATTCATCCAGTGTTGCGCAAGCTTTTATTGCTGTATTGTGAACTCGGAATCGTTTGTCATATGATGTTTCGGCGGCAACGCGCGCATGAACACTGTCCTATGTGCGTGCCCGCTAGCCGACGTATAGATCGGCCCCGAATCTCACCATCCAGCGGGCGAGAACCGCCGCCACCGAACGCGGTAAAAAACATGCAGCACATCTACGGGGCTCATGACCTTAACAATTTACACGCCCGGAATCACTAATCAGTCGAGACAGCCCGACCCAGTTTATGAGTATAAATTACTGTAAGAAGGGACCAGTTTAATAGTTCGGGAAACAACAAAAGATCATGTGGGTGATCTGGGCTGTCCGGGTGACGCCGCGTCGAAGGCTGTGTTGCCGACGTTTCGACCATCCTGTCGTGGTCTTCCTCAGGGCTGGTATGCATGCCTTCGACGCGGCGTCACCCGGACAGCCCAGATCACCCACATGACTCTGGCCGCGGAAGCCTACGACTTCAACCAAAGATCATGGCGTGAAATGGAATTGCAAGAGGTTGTGTCAAGCCACTTGCAAGTGAGGCAACTGCGAGCGAACCAACTGACGAAATGAGCGCATGGAGACGTGCAATTTTGTTGGCAGCAGACACCAAGCAGTAGCTATCAAAGCAGTCGCTTCTAAGAATAAACTGTGTAGCTGCGCGCGTCGTTTTCCGGCGTATCCGGCCATCAGCCCGACGGTGTCCTTGGGCAGCGCGGGAGATGAGGATAAACGCCGCCGCCTAGGTGCCCGTCTCGGGCGCGCGTAACCCTTTCTGGTAAAGCGCAAGCTGCGTGGTGGGCCAGTAGACCATCCTTGGGGGCGTCCCCGTTTCTAGCAGAGTTTTTAAGGGTCCATGCAATCGTTTACACACTTCAGTTGTTATTATGTTCTTAGTAACAGTGTGTTTGATTCGGAGTGGCTGTTGGAAACCCAAGTATTTGTAAGTTTCATGGGTTTCCATGAAGGCAATCTTTGGTTCATTATCCCAATTTGCATATGACCACGAATGATATTCACTCTCCTACACTTATCTAAACCGAATTTCATCTTGATGTCGTCAGTGAACTTCGTCACGTTTATTAGTTGCCGCATATGACTCTGTGTCTGCATAGAGATTCAGGTCATCCATGTAAAGATGATGTGAGACACGAAGAAGAGTTGAGTTTCCTTTTTTAAGAGCGATGCCATAATTAGATGAATTTAGTAGAGTAGACATAGATTCAAGGCTAAGCAGAACAATAAAGGGCTTAAAGAGTCACCCTGGAAAATCCCTCGGCGGATGTGTATAGTATCTGTGTGGACGGATTGTTTTCCATTAGAGAGATACAGTTTTGTATTCCATCGACTCATCGCTATTTTCAGGAAGGTTTGGATAAACGGGTGGACCCTGTATACATCCAAACATTGAAGGAGCCAATGTCGAATACTTTAGCATAATCTATGTAGCGTGCGTACAAGTTTGGGCGGTACATCATTGTGGGCAGTTGCTACGCGGCTGAAAAGCTTGGAACCGTTACATCTTGAAGCCACAACCGCAGCACAATAAATTGCTGTGTTTACTTCTTCGAATGATGGTCTTTGTTGTAGATGTTGAGGCAGTAATATGTCATTCAAGGCGCTGATTGCTCTTGCTAATTTCTTCGAGCAATTTTGTCTGGAAATGAGATAGCGGTTCAGTGGGTCAGTTCCTTCAAATTCCAATTCCGCAAGTGCGACTGCAAATTCATTGCGAATTTGCACCTCTTCACTACTCGTATTATCAATACTTTCTGACATGCTTGTCCCATTGTCATCCTGAGTTTGCACAGTTGATACCTCCACTGCCCTGAGATTACTAGGTTCTGATGAGTTAAGCATTTTTCTCACTACTTCCTTGATTGCTTCCGATGCTGGTGTAGAGAGGAGATTGTTCTGAACAATTGCTCGACGCTGGTCCGCTATACTTTGCTCGCTAACTTCAGAATCAGGGAAACGATGAAGAAATCTTTGATGTAACTTTTGTCGGTAGGCCGTAGTGTCAGTCTTCATTTTGGTAGTAGTGTGGTATTCACGCATGATGAAGATATTTATTTCTGTAGTCCACTTATCCTTGTGCGTTGCCTGCCTGCGGCAGTGGTCTCTGGAAGTAATAGATTGCTTCTTTGCGAAGCACTTGCGTCAGGTGCAGCTATAAGTGGAGATGGATGGGTGCTGCTATGTTCGGCTGTAGTATATTCGGGGTTATCCTCGATCAGTGCCCGCCCGCCTGTTCAGCTTCTGATCACCACCGGCTCGCATGCTGTCATCTCCAGCGGTGGCTCCGAAGGTGCCCCAGCGCTCCGCAGGCAGCGGCTGCTTTTCGGAGGCCTTACGACGCATATTCCGTGTCTCCATATCGATATGGGTGTGCTATCGCCCTGTTTGCCGCCAAATTTTCTGACGTTGCCCGTCTCCCACGTGGCTACGTTCTCAATTGCTCGGACGTAGGGCTGAACTTTGGGAGACTTATTATTATAAATTATTATTATAAATTATTATTTTTTTTTCGTTAATCGGCCGACTAGGACCACGCATGCAAGCATCCTGCATTTTTCCGTGGCTCAGTTTTTATTTATTATCACGGTGGCAGGTGCTTGCGACAATTTTTGGGGGGGACCAGCATTTTAGCTGGATCCGATTTTTATCCCCCACGGTTGTTAGAAAAATGACGTAAAAAGATGATCAAAGTAGTCCAGATGAACAATCCAAGGTGTTGGATATGTTACTGATGTAATCAAGGCTTCTTCCTTTCGTTAACGTGAACTCAGTTTGCAAACTTTTGGTTTGATAAGAAGTACCAAGACTGGACTGGACCAGGAAATCTTAGTCTTTAGTTATCGTTCAATCAGCCGAACCGACAATGATGTTGAATTCGACACAAAGAATCTTAGATTACATACAACTTCTAACATTACAATTTCTGAGCGAATAAATTGAATAGGCTGCTCAGAAATTCTGTGAAGAACATTTGTCTTATCTCGTAAATATTATCTGAATCAAGTATCATTAAAATGATATTAAAATTGATGAAATCCGTGAAAAAAAAATGCTTTAAAAATGACAAATGTAGAAAATGACTTATTAGTCGAAAACCAGCAAAAATTCACAAAAATGTCATAATAATGGGCCATTTCCGTTTGCCATTGCATAAAACGAAATTCTATACTAATGGACATCGTTCTAAAGGTAAAAAAATGACATTTCATTAAAATCTAACCCGTAATTATATAATACCAATACACAATTCTACTAGTAGTAAAATAGTTATTTATGCACTACGGATGTTATAAGGCTAACATCTGTAGCATCGTTCATCTGTCATATTTCTCTCATAACTATGATTCTCTTTATCCAGGTACGTTATGCAGTGTATATCGAGCTCCATATCGAAGGCAATAAAAATAAATAACGAGCAGTAAACAATAAAATAAAGAAAATACTCTTTAAATATAAAAAAATAAAGTTACTTATTTCTACTGAGATATCCAATAGCAGCATAATCCAATGCAGACGAAATATTTTATAAGGCAAAATTGTCAATTAAAAATTATTTGTAAGGAACGAGGCACCTTAGAAAGAACTGTTGTATAGATTTTCAGTAATAATACAGAGTTTATGCTAATAGATAAGAAGTACCAAGAAAGGAAACATACAAAGGTCAGTGTCTTTTAACTCCCAAGTGCAAAGAATTCCGCGTAAACTAAAACTATAGGTGCTACAATAGCACATACGTTCTCGCACTATTGGAAATAATATAGAACTTTGGAATTTCTGCCCTACTATAACCTCAGATATAACTTGAAAAAAGTCCAATTCACGAAATTCAAAAAAAGCGCCTGCATCTGGTACATGTATGTATTTATTTCGATTGTCAGGAACAGTATTTATTTCTTACTTTTTTGCGGCATTTATTACAGAAAAGCAAGAATAATTTCACCCAAGCCTTGATTTTTGTTCGTTCAAAATTAAATTTATTACCTTACCACAATCTATTTCCTTTTATAAGAATATTATATACATCATACAATCATGCCGACTGACAACAACTGTGATGAATTCAAAGAATTTTTAACGACTTTGTTGCCATTTTGAGAAATGACAATGCGTCAAACGATGCGTGCGAAATGCGAATTTACAATTCCGAATTTTTTTGCAGTTTTCGAAAATAGAGAGTGTGTACCGAAAATGGGATCGTCACCACTATCTTTACAGTACTTTTATACATACCAGGAAAAAAATTAAGAAAAAATTGAGAGCCGTTCCTGAGAATATAATTGTGTTATATTTAAAAATTGCCTAATCTTGACGTCATTAGACCCAAAAAATACTAAAATTTTCGAAAATGTCTGACGGGCGGGGGGGGGAAGACAGACAGACAGACTGACAGACATTTTGCCGTTACTTGATTTTTTGGTATCAACGACCCACAAAACATTGATTCTAGCTACACCACGTGTTAGAGGATTTCCCCTTTAATTAGCGACTGTATTTATCCACTTTTTCGTTTCCAGGACCCCGCAATAAGAGTTTTTCTTTCGAAATTCGCCGTTTCTTTATTTTGCGTAAGCAGTAGCAAGAACTAAAATTAGGGAAACGTCGTAGTGGGAAAAGGGAATTAATTAGGGAAACCTCGGATAAAATATGAAACTGTATGAAGACTCAGCACGCCACCGATCGCCATTTAGATATAAATTTGATTTGTCACCTGGTATCTCTTAAACCTAAGCTTAGTAACAACGAGTTAACGTGATATTTCTTTTCTAGTACATTACCTACATAAGAACACAATCACACCATTTGATCATTATTTTCCAAAACAGATGAGAACTATCAAAAATGAAGTAAGAGATGACCCGGTATCGTAGGAAGCTGAAAGAACGACCTTGGTTCTACGTTACTCAGACGCGAGGGTACTCGAGGTGAAGGAAACATCAAAATGAGTTGACAAAAGTAAACAAAGGATTGAAGGAGATGATGGTTAGAAGCTGTGAAAGGAAAAGTTAGATCCAAGAACTCTAAAGGAAAAATACACAGGAAGTCAATATTCGTGATGGTCGTTAGAGCCCTAAGGAAAAATCAATGATTTCGAAGAGGAAAAAACGAGCGAATGAAGACATTACGCCCAGAGGAAAGTCGCAGAATGACGACCGAAACGTCGGCACCTTCGCCATGGACGCGGCGTCACCCAGACAGCCTAATAAATACAAGGAGATTTTGTCGTTACAGCCAATTTATCCACTTCAGGTTGTTGGAACGTACGTTCTATGCAGAGCCAAGCATTCAAATTCAGATGTTTAATGGAAATTATGCAAACATGTTTGTTTAAACCAGATAGTTTTATTTAAGCCATGTTTTGTTTACAAAAATGTTAATTTGTGAAAACGAGGTTGATGGTTTTGCTATATTTTTTAATGTCTGACTTCTTACTGGAATAATAAAAGTCCGATATTTCTTAAAATTCGATTATTATTTTTGATGACGCTTTTGGCGGGTTTCATCCTGGAAACTCTGAAGCAATTCGGAGTGGTACAATTTGTGTCCTTTCCTTATTCCTTCGAAGAGCTCACCTCACCAGTTCTTACATTCGCTTATTCGAGATTTTATCACGTGCTTGTGAATTGTATAATAAATAGTAGTCTACGGTGCTATATCGAGCATCAGCTCAATTATCTAATATGTTCGGCTTAATAGCAGTAAGGACGAATTGTTAGTCAATATCACTATGATCTCTACAGCAAGAAACGATTGTGTATTTGTTTTCCTGGGAGAACAGTGAGTCACTTTTTGAGGAATCGGGAAATAATTTCACCTTTCCCTTTCATTAATAAAAGTTTAATATTATGAAGTGTTTGGCATGAAGAGTTCTTTAACCTAGGCTGTTACGGGAATAAACAATTATCTTTGTCGCTTGCTTGCGTTTAATTGAATTTCTCGAAAGTGAGTAATTTTCTTGCAATTTTCGAAGCTACCGATTTTCATACTAAATGGAGAGCAAAATAGAAGTGATGGCGGTGGTGGTGATAGTGAAACAAGTTATTTAACAGTTGTCGCCGTTTCTCGCTTCCTAATCTTCATTTCTTTCGATCTTTCCAATCTTCATCCTCTAATCTTCTACTCATCATTACTCTAATTTCCTCCTGTCACTTCCATCAAGGTCTTCCTGTATACCTTCTTTCTTCGAGTATGTTCTTTCACACTTTCTTTGGCGGTCGCTAAAGCATCAGTTCTTTCATGACCCTAGCAAAGTAATTTCTCTTTTTATCATTTCCTAGGTTAATTCTTCACGTTTCATTCTGTCTCTAATTGTTTGGTTTCGATATCTTTCTTTTCTTCAGATCTTACAGCATTCGGGATGCCACTGGAAGGTTCGAACCATCGAACCGAAGGTTATGGCGTGTTATTTCCCACTTACAAGTACATTAAGGAAGCTCCACACATTCTGTATTCCCCGGGTACTGAACAACTGCTCGCCGAATCCCAAGTAGTGTAGATGAGTTGCTTGCTATTTGCCGAGTGACAAAGATTCGGTGCTCGCCTTAACTACCGCGTGTCTGTTTTTAGGTCACATCAATGGGAACATTCGCCAAACACATCTGGTGTTCGGGATTGGGCGAGCAGTAGCTCGGTGTTCGCGAATGCCGAATGTGTGGAGCCTTCTTTCGTGTAGATACCTTTACCACATTAGATGTTAGGTAGTTTCTAGCATCTTCAAAATTACTAGGTAACCAAGAATGTTCGTGCGGTTTGCTCGTTCAAAGAGTGTAGATGGCTCAGGGCATCAATTAATGGCACTGCAGTGCTTTTGACCGGGAGGAGTCCCAACGGTAGCAGGATTTTCGACACTACCTACTTAGCTAGGTCGAGTTTAACTGCTGTCTGGAGGATAATTCTACCGGACGGCTACTCTGAACTTTTCCGTAGTTTCTTTGAACAATAGCAGGCGAGTGCCTGATCAGTACCGAAACAGACTTGCCACAGACCGCACACGATATTTCCTCCTTCCTTGACCTATCTTCACCACTTACTTACCCATACTCTTACATGTACTACACTACCACACATGGCGGAAGTCCAATCGGGAGCTTAGAGCTTGCTCCGGCTGGAACGGTGCCCCGCTGGTGGGAGATACCTGGTTGGGAAACCCCGGTAGTCGGACGGTAGGTCGGTGCCGGGGAAGCCACCTAGCGGGGGAAGATCACCGCCACCTCCAGCGATAAAACATGCACTACCTACTAGGCTAGTGACCTTAGCAGTAGACGCGCCCGGAAACACGCCGTCCCCAAAACACAGTTTTTTAATGACCTCTGTTATTACTACATGTCTCATTAGAGGTATTGCAACTCCTTGCACATGCTTAACTGTATCATGGAGAAGAATAAGTGTGCTGGTGCTGGCTCCAGCGTACTTCATGTGGTCGGCCGATGAATTCTTAGACCTGATAAAGCAAGTGGACCATATTAGAAGACCTATGTGGAAGTGAATATTTCCCAATAATGTCCACATTAAAAACTGGCTTGTGGGTTTGTTCGACTCCCTTAAAGGATCGTGCGACGTGCTGACACCCGAAGCTAATGTTGACTTCTGAATGATGGTCTCTTCGACGATGTGGGCTGTATGGCAGCATATTTCAACAGTCCTATACTCCTTGCTGATTTCACTGCATTTCCCAAATCAACCTGTGAATCTTGTAACCCCTTGTGCTGATGCACAAAACTTGTGCCAGGGCGGTGCAGCGGTGGGCAGGGCTCGCGAGGCAAGTCATGTGTTGATGCGCCATTGGGGACTTTGTGTTCCATGAGTGACTGCGGTCACGTGGAAGTGATGCTGAGTGCGTGCTCCGTGGTGGGAAGTGGTTAAGATCCGCGTCTCGCACCGATCATCAATCGGTTAAGATAGCTCCTGCGATCAAGGCAAGTCATTGGTCGATGCATCTGTAAGGACTTTGTGACCAAGTATGACATCCGCTCACGGAAGCTTAGTTTTGTGCGACCTTCAAATTTAGGAGTTGCAAGTTCCATGAATTAAACGATCATGAATCGGATTTGGACCGCTCCTGCGATCAGGGGATAGTAAGTCTATCAGAACTAGAGAATAGCGTATAGATAATTCAACTGAAAGAAAATAACTATGTATGAAAGCTCGTGTCATTGTTCGCTGTGAGTACCCATGACGTCACAATTGTAATCATATGGCAGAAACCGGCGATTTATTAACAGAAAGCTTGTATTGTGGGACCCTAGTGTCAAAACCTGTATGTATATTGTCCTTAAGTAGTAGATTACTTCCTATTAACATTTGCATGCTCTAACATACCTGGGAGTGGACGACTCTCCCCCCGAATTTGATGGAAACAGGGACGAGGCTTCAGAAGGTGCATTTAAAGCCCACTCAGAAGTTGGCGTTACTTTATACCTACATGTCACATTATCTCTACCAACTGGTTCAATCGATGCCATCTATATCGTTGCTCAGGGAAGTGGACGGTGAAATCAGAGTGGCAGTCAAACAATTCCTTCATCTGCATATCAGTATTGCGGAAGGCAATTGGGTCAAGAGAGATGGGATTGTTGTGACTCGCCCAACACGTTCCTAGGGCAGTGCTGAACCTAGGTTTACGATTAGATAAATGAACAGACACTATTTGAAAATGACTGAGCTCTGTCGGCATTTTTACCAACGACCATCAAAAGCCGCCAAAACACCGAGGCTCAACTGGCCCTCAACAACGAGATAAAAGGGCTTCTAAGAAGAAATGCGCCGAAGACGTGGTAGCTGCCTGGGAGGTGCTAGGAGTAATGAAGAGCAGCTAAGGCGCTTACAAACGATCCGATTTGATATGCCTTTTTGAAAGACTAATCTTCTGAAATCTGGTCTTTTCATCAACTCCACTTCAATTGAGATCCAACACCGCTGCGAATAAATCTCTTCTTAGTAGTGAAAGGACCAGAGAGGAGGTATGTTGCAGGAAATATAGCGATGGAAATCATGAATCACATACTGAGTCAATGAACTTCTACTAAGCCAGCAAAAATAAAGCGTCATGACGAGATCAAGAACTTCATAGAGGGGAAGATGCTCCAAAAATCAGACCCCGTGGTGTTCACGAAAGTCACTTTCTACGTTGCCGAAGGGGTTAGACAAACCTTTCCTGGTGATAAAAACCCGGGAAGGGGTCCAAGTGACTGTCTCCGAGAGGATGGGTCTATCGTTCTGAAAGCAAGAGAGGAGAAGGCGGTAAAATACCAACCAGTCATTCCCCTGACAGTCCAGCTTCATGGAGTGCCAAAATCAAGCCAGAGGTGGTTGGAACATCTCGGGTTATGCCACAGTGACCGCTCTCAAGACGTTGGGGATCACGTCTCGAGGAGATCTACTATCTTGTTAATTGCTCTCAGGATCTCTATTAACATTTTCACCCAATTTGTAAATTAGAAGCAATTTAATATAAATTATTATTTGTAAATTAGTAATCCCAACTTACTAGTGAATTGAGGATCGATAGAATAGAAGAACAGGTTCTTCTAAAGAAATTATTAGGGTTACCATAGAATTAGAACTCATATTTTGATATATGATGGAAGGTTATTTCCGTATATAGTTGGAAACTATAAACAGGTTGTCAGGACAAATCTCGCTGACTTAGACCAATTATTTAAAACAGCACGCTGTTACCGGTGAAAAGTCCAAACTGCGTCATATGCTTCTACGAACTGTTGCTTATCAAACGCACAATATGATTATTATAAATTATTGTATATCTCACTAATTTAGGCCACATTTATGTAATACAGGATTCAGGTGATTTATCGCTTAAAACGTCACGCTCCTAACGCTGTATATTTAGCGATATTCGCGCATACTGTTACGGGTGGAGAGTTCGACCTACGTTGTTTACTTCTAAGAGCTGTTGTTTATCAAACGTACTACCTGTTTATTATAAATTATTGAAAATCTCACTGATTTAGACCAAATTTATGTAATAGAGAATTCCGCCCCTTTATCTCTTAGAATATCACGCATATAATACCGTATTTTTTTAGATATATTCTTGTACGGTGTTACCGGAAAGCCCGAGCTACGTTATTTGCTTCTACGAACTTTTGCTTATCAAATGCGCCACCTGATTGTCAGTGGCTGTACTACACCGGTCATTTACTACGACCGGAGATACAGGGGAACTGTTCCGCTGTGACACATCTAGATTCAGTTAAATTAATCCTTAAATATGTCCTCAGACCACATCCCGTCGACCACAACAGCCTCAGGGGACACCTGCTACGTGTGTACTTGCGGTCGGTGCGTGGGGCTATCTGTCGCGTACGTCACCTCATCCTTCCCAACATCACCTCGCCCATCCCCGTTTCTCTCTTGCCTTCTGCTTCTATTACGCGTGTTGGTCTGTGCCTTAGTGCGCGCTCATATCAAGGACGACTAGTGGAGCTACAACGGCATATCCTTTCTGGGAATATTGGTAATGGTTACTCTACATTAGAATGTTGCAACTTCTATCTAATTCAATTTTAGCCTTCACCTAAAAACTTCTAAACGATGTAAGCGGGAGAGTTTCGAAAAAAACAAACAACATATAGTCTATTTTTACTTCCTCGGGTGCTGATTACGCAATATACAGAGAATATTGTCATGCCGCGGAAAAAAGTTGCGACAGAAAAACTCTTACGACCAGGCCCCTTGTAAGGAAAAGGTGAAAAAATTGTTCCTTTATGTAGTATATTTCTTTCTCTAATATATTGTGTAGGCTGGATCAATTTTTGGTCTTTGATATCGAAATATCGTTTGACAGATAAACGTCTCTGTCTGCGGTAAATGACTAAAAGATTAAAATAATGTTTTTAAAGGTTTCTTAGCCTCCGACCGACCACCCACACCCCTCTTCAGCCAAAAACGTGTTTTTTCATTTTAATTTTTTCGCCAACATAACACTATTTCATCTGATTGAAAATATATGAAAAATGAGAAAATAATTCATACTATCAGAAAAATATTTTTTGATATTTTCTCAAAAACAAGTTCAAATGCAAAACAATATTTTTGAAAAAAATTACAAAAAAAATTTTAACTGTGTCTTAGAACGCTGGAATAGGCTCGAAAAGAAATTTGAAAGTTCCTCTTAGACCATACATTGTAGTGGACTCATATAAGGTTATTTCGGTTGATGGGCTGCAGTTTAAAAAAATTTTAAAAACATTATTACCAATTTTCCGCCTTTAAACCACATTGACTTTAAATATTCTTTAAAAATGTCTGCCACAGTTCTGTGAATTTATTTTAGAATTTGTTATACATTTGTAGCATCCAGTAATATTTTGACTTTGTTGTATGTAAAAAAATATCATGTTTTTTAAGCTTCCTAATTCTTTTGTATTTCATACGCTAACGAAAGACAGAAGCTTTAGGAGGTTTATAAGAAACCATCGACACTAAACCTTGTGTGATACTGGTGGATAGAGAATTACACTCCAGTCCTACATCGAACGTATTTCAGAAAAAAAATAGAAGTTTGCAGCTTATGCCCTACAAAAACAAAACAGTATTGCAACACATCGCGAGTAACTTGGAAGCAATGAGTCCTAGACCTTTTATAAACCCAGTTTGCGTGTTCCATAGGGACGGGTAGATGACAAATGGGGAATAACGAGGGACAGTTTGGGTGATGGTGATTGATAGTGGGAAAATGAAAGGAGACAGATTGGACCCATATTATATTCTTAGGCAGTATTCTACGAAATAAGATTTTTTAGATCGGTATTTTGCAGATTTAGTTTTCTTGGGTTCCCCCACTCTTCAGCATGGGCGGACAGAAATGACCAGAAGCCGAAATGAGTGTAAAATTAATTTGAAGGAAAATATCAAAATTATCTTTCGCGAAAAAGTTAAACGGGCAGTTTCATTTTTGTGCATTTCAATCTCAATGCTCAGCAATATTGGAATGGTTTCTGTCGCACTTTACCGGGCTATAATACTGTAAAATACATTTCGGGGAACGGGCGTACGCAGTTGGGCGCTACTTTAAATCAATTTTAAGTTTTCATACTTTTTTTAATGCAGAGTTTTCGCACTTGTTGGGATTGTATATATTTAGGATATTATTTTTTTCTGTTGTATTATTCGCATACAAGAATCAATTCTTAGATAAGGGAAACCACAACTTCTTTTCCCTAGTCTGAAACAATTGCAGATGTGTTAGAGCGTAGGCTTCCGCTGCCGTAGTCAGTAATTCCTTGGCCGCCTCCTAGGCACAGGTGCCAACTTTTCAGCACCATTCTGTGACCTTCCTCCTGGAGGAAGGTCGCTGGTTCCTAGGACGCAGCAACTACTGGCCAGCGAAGTACGTGACTACAAGTGCCTTAGTTTTTTAACTATGCCCCACCAAATGAAAAAAACTGAAAAAATTCACTTGAGTTCTAAGAGAAAGTTTAAGATTTTTTTCATGTCTGGTCCGGTGTTCTAAGATACTGTAAAACTCTCTTAAATCCGGATCCAACCTGTTCCCTTTCATGTTCCGACATCCCCCACTATCCTTCACTACTTCTTTTCTCATAAACTGCCAAAAACGATCGTCTTTTGTTAGCGTATGATATACAATGGATTTGAAACTTTAAAAACACGATAATTTGTTACATACTGGGTATTATAAATGTATAATAAACTCGAAAATAGATTCACAGAACTCTTGCAGCCATTTTCAAAGTATATTTGGAGTCAAGTGCTTTAAAGGTGAGGAAATGGTAAAAAAGGTTTTTTATTTTTAATTACAGTCTAGCAATAAAAAAATCTGAAATAAATCCACAACTATTTACGGTTTAAGAGAAACTTTTGATTTTTTCGAGCCTGTTCCAGGGTTACAAGACATAGTAATTTTTTTTCAAAAATATCTTTTTGCGTTTGTATTATCCTCTGATAAAATATGAAAAATATTTTTCTGATAGAAAAAATATGAAAAATAAGAAAATAATTGATTCTATCAGATGAAATAGTGTGAAGTTGGCGAAAAAAACACCTGTCTGGTTGTAGATGGGTGTAGATAGTAGATCGGAAGCTAAAAAACCTTTTATAAATATGATTTTTATGTTAGAGTTATTGTGTGACTACTCTTATGTAATTTGGTTCAGGGAAACTTTGTGCCGTCTTATAGTGGAGTACCCATTATTGAAAACAAACATTATTTTGCCTGTTTATATTCCAAGGAGAATATTAATATACTACGTTTTAATCCATGGATAACTAGTAATTTATATTTTTAAAACATCAATGCCCATCGTGTTCAAATGGGCCTGCAAATCCTCACGAGCAGAGAGAATGTGAGAGTGGTAGTAAAAGGTGGCGCTGCTTTCAATTCCTCGTTATGGAACTTCAAATCCTAATCGGAACGTGGCATTCTTTGCCAATGAGACCATTTTCATTTTATGTACTGGGACCTCTAGAATTTCAAAATGTGTTGATTGTAAACGCGTTAAAAATAATCAAATTTAATTTAATATTACTATATCAACTGTCGTTACGAATATTTTCCCTCTTGTCCACAAAATTAATTTAAGTCTTACATTAAATCATTGCTTAAGACACTAAACCTTAGTGGTTCTTCCCTGCGTTTGCACGCTCATTGTCCTACTTTGTGCTGAGCGTGTTCCGCCCCGGTGTCTCATGCAATGCGCAAGTGCGGGGCGTCATCATTGCCGTCGCGCTGAGAATGTCCTAGCAGTTTCCTTCCACTTGTGAGTGCGGTGGTGCGTGGATCACCGTCCTCCCTGCTCCGCCCTGAAATCCTCAGGATGCCCTTCCGCTGGGCTCTTTGCCCACGCCGCGTGCGTCACGCGTGCACCCACTGCGCCCCGCCGCGCACGCCGCTCCGTCCCGCCAGAGGTGCGACAGGACGAGGCGGAAGAGGTGCGGCGAGGAGGTGTGGGTGGAGAGTGGAGGAAGTGAAGGCGGCGGGGAAGTGCCTGGAAGGGTCAATAGTGGAGACGAAAGGTGGTGAAGAAAGGGTGTAGGTGGTTGCAAAAGTTTGATGAAGGGGACACGAAAAGCACTGGGAGGATATTCGAGGGGCAGGACATGGAAGGGTAGATGGCTGAACAGTGGTGGAGACGAAGGAAGGGTGAAGAAATGGTGGAGGCGGTAGGAAAAGATGGATGAAGGGGAAACGAGGACTGGGCGGATATTGGAGGAAGTGAAGGGTGGGCGTGGTAGGACATGGCTGGGCGAATTAGGGCAATGCTGATTAGAGGAAAGGGAGAAGGTTTGTGAAGTAAAAGTGACTGGAATAGGGGGAAGCGAGTAGAACTGGGCGAAAAGTGTAAGACGTGAAGTGTGGATGAGGGAGGATGTCTGGATCGTAGGCAGATCAGTGCCGGGAGGAAGGTAGGTGGAAGTTAGGGCGGGGGTGATTAGAAAAGGTGAAAGGCGGAGGAAAAGAACGCGAGGAGGCCTGGATGGAGGCTGGAAGGAGAGAAATGTGAACAGGGGAGGACGCTGGTCGCTGGGTGAAAGCCGATCAGTGCTGAAGGCGGAGGTAGAAGAAGGTGAGGTGGAAGCCATTGGAACAGATGAATGCAACCCGTTAAAGGCGATTAGAGATCAGTAGAAGAGGACGAAAGGACAAAAAACCATGCAAAAGAGGACGGGCGGAAGCAGGAAGCATAGGAGTCGGGCAGAGCGCGGCGCGGTATGGGGCGTGGCGGAGGGGTGTGGGGATGAGGTGGAGGCGAGGGAACTCCCTCCGGCCTCAAGGCCCAGGACAGCTGCGTTCGAAGACGTCACGAGAGCGCGCCCGGAAACCCAACTCCGCTGGCGGTCGAGGCCGCGTCACCCTGCGCCAGCGCCGGGGGCAGTAATTTACCCGCGAGGCTTTGTTTGTTCTCATGGAATCTTTGCCTGGGGAACTGTATTTGAAATGGAAAGAACTTTCTATGACTCAGATGAGTTATCTACACATTATTAACATTAACAAGTGAGACATGTTTGTAATAACTATGAATTCTGCCAGTGAAACTCCTTAAGTTTATCATACATTTTACTTTTTCAGCTAAAATAATCCGACGAAAAGTGCTTCACCAGTAGTTAAAAAGTAGGTGGATAATTTATAACAACAAGCCTCTCATAGTATTCTCGTCTCAAGTCTCATAGACCAATTCCTTGGTAACACGAACTCAAAAAAATATTAAATACACATCTCGCGTATCTATTCAAGTGAGAAGTTGACAGAATCAACAAAAATTTCATTTCAACAAAAACCGAGTCAAAACTGCATATATTCCTGTGTATGCAGTAATGTACACTTTGGCATACGAGACAGTAACTAGTATACTGGCACAGCCTTTCTCATATTGGTTAGTTTCTGTATCTCTTCAGTGTGGGGTATCTGTTCGGTTTTGCCCCACCCATCTTCTCAGCTGCGACCTATTGGCACCTACTAAAACACTTTTTTCACATTTCGTAAATTTTTCGGATTCCTAATAATAGAATAGAAATCTGACTTTAAGAATACTACAAAAGAATAAAATATGAATCAACATGCCCCTTTTTAATGAAAATTTGGTACCTTTTTAAAGAAAATATAATTTCGCGTGTCTGAAAATGCGCATTTTGAAGCTAATTTTCTCCCAAAACTTTTGAGTGGTCAAGAAACTTTATAAGAAACCATTTCAAGTACTTTTACTCAAATGCAATACTGTTCAAGAAATGTATATATAAACCACACTTAATGTACATATAAACCACACGAGAAACAATAACAAATTTATTTTTGTAATTTTGAGAAAAAAAATAATAAATGAATGTAGAATTTACGCCACTTTATTCAGGACATTTAGTACTGTTCAAAAAAAGTTTGAAGAAAAACGTTGGAGCCGTTTTCGAGAAAATAGAATTAAGCGTTTCTCAAAATGTGCAATTTGGAGCTCATTTTCACTGACAAGTAATGAGTTTTCATAAAACTGTGAAATTTTAAGCACTTTTACTCATAAATGCTATAATGTATTCAAATACGTGAGAGAAATGTCAAAAATATTAAATTTTTGTATTATTTGATAAAAACAAGAACACAGAAATGACATTTATGTCATCTTATATTGTGCATTTAGAACTATTCGTACAAAAAGTTTAAAGGAAAGATATTAGGCCGTTTTGGAAGAAATTTTGCTTTCAGTCTTTTTTAATATTGGCAATATTTAACTCAAAATGTTTTCAAAACAATCTCTCTGACATTAGTTAAAGAACTGATTATGGAGAATAAATTCAATTTCTTCATATCTTGAATATTGTAATTGTAAACCATTGGTGCTAAAACTGCGAGAAGTTTCTCGCCCGCGTGCAGACGGACGAGCGGGCAGACGGACGGGCGGGCAGACGGAAAAATAGACGAGCGAACGGATTTTTTGCCGCAATTTGATTTTTCGGAATCAAGGACCCACAAAACGTGGATTCTGGCTACACCACGTGATAGAGGATTTTTTCCCTAAATTTAGCAACTGGATTTATCCACTTTTTTGTTACCATGGCCCTATTATAAGAAGAGATTTTTTTGTCGAAAATACGTCTTTTTCGCGCAATATTACATACCTTTCTCTCTACTCTATAGCGAAAAAGTAAAAGATACCGAAAATATTTCAAACTTAAGTGAAAATCGGGCCTCTGCCATCTTTATAAGTGTACTTCGCTCTATTCGTACAAGATATTTGAAGCAAAAAATTTTGAAAATGACTCAGGGGTTTCATGTAATGAACCCCCAAAATTTAAAGAAAGTTTTTAAAAATCACAAATCTGTCAGTCGGATCAGTTCGACCAGGGAATATTCATTTTGGGAAAAAATCCTAAGAATACCTTAGGCGCTAATTTTTTCACAGACGGGTGGACGGGCGGAAAATTAGTAAACAAACTATTTTTTTGGTATCATGGGACTTAAAAACGTGTTTTTCGCTTGAAATTTCGAACTCGATTACATGCATTGCATAACATTTATGTACTACGCACACTACTCCGTTTGCATTACTTATTCGAGAAAATGTGAATCCTAGGAAAGGAAAAATCAGAAATGACTTTTTGTATTATTAAGAAATTATTTCCTGAAATTTTAAAATAAATTTGAAACAAGAATTACTTTTATCTTCAATCTTGTAATTCTGCACATTGTAGTGTAGTTTGTATTTAGACTTTGAAGTTGAAACCGAATTGAATCTGAGCAGAAAGTGCTACTCAATTTCAGTTCAGTCGTTCCAAAATAGGTAAATAACCTGCTAGAATATATAGATAAATATCCTCGTAGAATATATCCTTGTGCAATTGTTAATATGCAAGCATTCTCAAAAAGTTTTCCTCATAATGTATATTTCATTTTTATCATGGGCAGATTTGCTATCCGAAGGACATACTGAATCCAGTTTTGGATTAGATGACAGCAATAATCGGCATTTTTTATTCAAGAAAACAAGTTTGTCTCAATATAGCGGACGTTTAGTAAAGTTTGTCGTCTGATACAAAAGGTTGGGCACTGTTTGAAACTATAACCAATAGTTGTAAACAACGTGACAATGCGGTGGACATATCTGAAGTAGATAGACGCATCTTGGTATATTGTAGAAAACGGATATGATTCTCAAAGTCCTTTTGTTATCGTTGATAGGAAATTCCACATTGGTATATTGACGTATGCATGTTTAACTGGTATGATAATTTATTCTAACGTATCTGGTACAATGGGATTTGCGAACTTCCGCGATGCTTTTGTATACATATCTTCAGTATTTTTGTACTCAAGGTAAACTTTTCACATTATTTCCGTCAAAATAATTCCTAAAGGCTAATCTGCAATAAAAATCGAAACAAATGTATAATAGTAGAAATATTCCATGGTGGTAGAATATCTTGTGGTAATCCATAATATGGTAAAGGAAATAATCTCCACAAAAGTTTTAATAATCTTTCAAAAGATGGCTGCCACCTAGCTGTAACCAGCATGTTTTGCTGTTTTCACATTTTTGACCATGTTGTGAACATTCATGGGAGATCCACGTTGCTTGGGGAAGATCCACTGAGGACGGGAAAAGTGTTTTCCCGAAAGTTAACTCTGGAAAAGTATTAATAATAGTTATTAAAACTTTTGTGGAGATTATTTCCTTTACCATATTAAGTAGAAATATTGTTAATAAACTACAATGCTACCCCATACTCTTCGTCATAGACACGTTTTTCAAGATGACCAAAATACTCAACTCTTGTGACGAAACAAGCTATCATTTTATACCTACTGGATGAAGTAAATTAAATTAAAAACTTATTTCTTATTAAAAAATCGACAAACTACAGTGCATTTTGTCTCTCCAACCATGTCTTTGCACAAGCACAAAAATGCACAAACGGACAGCCAACTATTATTTGTTTGTTAACTGGATCTCCACCATTAGTCACTACAATACACAATACAATACAATACATCATTCATGGGACCATTCACCTAGTCGAAATTCTACTTATGTCCACTATAAACGTATTTTAACGGATCGGTTTCTTCACGAAGACGGCGCTATATATCAGTCATCGAACTCTGTGAAAATTATATTTCACATCAGGTCTCCTATTCGCCCATATTCTGAAGAAGAATTGTTATCTGTGGGATCAGAGAAACATATGTAGTTCACGAATCACCCGCGAACAACAACATTATGGCGACTGGAACGATACTTTGGGAGACCCCTCCAGAAATATAATCGGCTGTCATTCAAAGATGATGGAAGCCTCTGATATGTCACTTCTCGCGAACACTGATAGCCTATCAATGTAAGATAGACGAAACGACTCCTTGATTAATTTATGATACTGGGTGCGTCAACGGCTAATGTCATTCGTCCCGTAAGTGTAGTGCATGTTTTTTTCCTCGTGAGAGGCAACGATCTTCCCTCGCTGGATCGTGAGATCCAACGCGGGATCTACTCGTGAGCTAGCAGGGTTTTTCAAACCAGGTATCTCCCGCCAGCGAGACAAGCACTAAGCTCCCGACTAGTCTCCCGGCATGTGTGGTAGTGTGGTACATGTAAATGTAGGTTTGTAAGTAAGGAGTGTAAGTTACGGAAGAAATAAAAAATTAATCGAATTGTGTAAATTAGTTTTTTTTCTTTCTGTGTTTTTTTTCTTTCTGAACAAATCAATTTATTTATTTTGAAAATAACGAACAATTTACGTGTTTCTAGAGTGTTTTTAGGCTTCTGCAATGCAATTTTTTGGCTAGAAAGCATTTTTTTCAAACCAACTTGTGAGTACTTATTGCGGCTTAACCATTCAGAATATCCAAGCAATTTATTAGACAATATATGCTTTAAATTTCTTATGATCTTATCTGCGTAGTTTCAATGTTTCTTCCCCGACATCCTGTATATAAAACTTCCTTTGTTTCAATTAAAAAAGGGGTTCGACCGTGATCCCTCCCCGAATGGTGGTGACCTGGTATTGATGGCATTGGTAAGGGTAAGATGGCACTGGGAAGAAACTTTGCTGAAGTATGTAAGTTCCCCATAAATTATATTATCAAAAATAACTTTATGCTCAAAGGATCGAAAAATTAATAAAAAATTAGTTAAAATATATTTATAAATTAGACAATCATTGTAACACGCTAAGCTATACACTTATTAGATGCAAGCTTAGAAATAAGACGTTTAACTTTATTGTGAAAGCGTAAAATGTAGTTAAAAATTTAGTTATAAATACTAATGTATCGTTAAATTAGACAACCTTTGTAACACTAGCTATAAACTTATTAGGTTCAAGCTTAGAAAAAAAGATTAAAGTTTTCAACCATAGTACAATTACTTAGTAGCTGATGTCTAACAATGTTATTTTTTATTATCTTATGATTTATAATGAATAACATTTTCTTCGTTATACTGAACTGATTGCATATTAACAGATTTGACTTTCTGCTGATGCTATTTTGACAAGTATGCTGCGTATTAGTGAACCTTTGAGCCTTTGAGCCGCCAACTTAGTCCGCGAAGTTTATATTATCTGTGAGCTAATACATTGCATTAGACATCCGCTTGACATCGATGCCCTGAAAAAAAAAAAAAGGTTTAATTTCGTTTTTCTTATTGTGCGAACGTCACATTTTCCTCAGTTTTTGGGGACTTCACTAACGAAGCGTTGGCATTAGTCCTAATTTCCGTTATTTGAAGAGGAAGTGAAGAAATACTCGTATACATTTCTAGATTCTATTTAAAAACTAATTTCCTGTTTTATTGTGATTCAGTAGTGATCACCACATTTGTGTAGCTGCTTGACGGAGGTACCGCATAAGGAAAACAGTCCCCGGGTGGCAGCGAGACAGATACCTGCTTCCGGTAGCGATATGCCTGCCCTAGGAATAAACGAGCGAGCCCACAAAGCCAGCTATTGTGACGGTCGTCGCTTTTAAAATATGGAGATGGTTTCATGACGGTTTCGAAAACGCAATTTTTTTTGTCTTGTGTTGAGTAATTCACTCAGCTGAATGAAAGGATGTCCTCAACGAGAATGTTTTGCATCTGATGTGAAAGTGTACTTGTGGTTAGAATGTGTTCAGCAGTATCCTTTTCAATGTGACGTTTTCTTCCTCATTTGTTTGTGCATAAGAATTTTGAGGTTTTTAATTGGTTGAGGAAATGGGTGATAATATTTCGCTAATAATTTCTTTAGTTTTAATGTTGCATTCTTCGACTTGAACCTGTGTCACCCGGAAGTCAGGCTTCTTTATTTAGAAAAAAATACTTTTGCTTAATATAGCAATTCAGACAACATAAACTGGAATAATGAATGTTCAATTATTATACAGGAATTTTTAAGATTTTCGGTTTATTGTTCCATGAACTCCTAATACAATTTTCTTCTAGAAATTCTTTTGGAGAAAGTTGCAAGTGAGGACAGAAACTGCCACCTCAATGCTAACATCAGAGATTCTTGCTGAAGTGGTCTCCCTCTTGCATTGAGACACGTCGGCGCCGCCAACTTTCCCTTTCAACAGAGGATGCCTACCGCGACGATTCATAGCGTCGCCTTTCCCCTTCACTCTTCTCCTCCTCCTCCACCCTGCTTCCCCCTTCTTCCCCCACCCCCACCCTCTACCAAGCCCCTCGCGCCCTGCCCCGCCCACACCATGCCCGCGACCCGTCATTTCCCCTCTGCCTCCTCCTCCTCCTCCGCTGCTGTCTCGTGATGTCTACCGACGCACGGACAGGACAGCCTTCCTCTTTGGGCTTTCCCGATTTGCGGTTCCTCAACCTTAGTGCAGCCGATTACGTCCCATTAGCGTTTGTCGGTGACTTCTCGTATGTTCCAGTTACGAAATGGTGGATTCCCGTATGTCGTTCATGTGCTACCGTTGCCTGTTCCGGTTCAGTCAATAATAGAAACAAATGAATGTTTATTTGCGTTTGTTCTCATTTGGAATGGCACAGACAATTTTCTAAGTGTCTTATATAAAAGTGCACTTAGAAATATTATCTTTCCTTTATTAAAAAAATGCTAAAGAAAGACATCGGTTTCGTACGATACATCACTTCGTCAACATAAAACTCTATTTATGTGCTATTACTGGATAGGGAATTACCCCTCAAGAATTCATCAAACATATTTTAAGAGGAGAAATGTAGAATTGTATAGATTTTGCTGTGAAGAACCCAGCTTTGGCACATAAGAGTACAATGCGCAATACAAGATGCACTGCGTGCGTAACTAAAAAAACGGAGGATCCAAGAACCTTACAGCTATAAGCTACAATTTGAGGCCTTTCTAAAACTTCTATAACATTGTGAATAGAGCTTCTAGCTGCTCCCACCTTTTACAAGGGTTATCAGACACATACGAAATCTTCATATGGCTTAATTGGCTATTGGACATTTTGTACAATCGTTATATGATCTAAACATTTATATTTCTAAATAAAAGATTAGTAATTTTACTTAAGTTTACCCTCCCATAATACCGGTTCAATGCAGTTATTTACTAGCTGAATTCACCGGCGTTGCTCATGTATCATCTTTTACGCGAACAAGACTATGACGTATATATTTTGTGTAAAATGTCGTTGTAATTATAGAGTAGATTGTAGAGTAATTCTGATTTCATTACAACCCCGCTGTTTCTTGCCTCGCCCACATCCCTCCAGCACCGCCCGCTTCAGCTCGTCTCACCACGCTCAGTCCCAATCTGCTCCGCATTACCCCGCTCTACATTGCCTGCCGCTCCACTCTATACTGCCCCTCCGCGCCCCGCCCCGCTCCACTCTACACTGCCTATCGCGCTCCGCTCTACCCCGATCCGTGCCGCTTCGCCGCACCTCGCCACGCCACGCCACGTTGAGCCACGCTAAGATCCCCTTTTCCCCGGTCCACCCCTCCTCGCCCCACTCCTTGCCCCATCCCTCGCCCCACGTTCCCGTCCTGTCCCCGCCTCTCCGTATTCCTCCACTGTGCTCCTCGGCTACATCCGCCTCCCCTTGCTCCATCCTGCCATATCATCTTCTTCTTCTTGCGGATATTTTACAGCTCGTGCTGCTCTATCGCATTCCAATCATCCCAGGACATCCCTGCCTCTGACAGGGAGGTCCTGGAGTTCGTATCCCGACAATTGCAGGATTTTTGGCACCAGCCAGATAGCTAGGTTGAGTTCTATCGCTGCCTGGAGGAGAGTTCTAGTAGTCGACTGCCGTGATCGATAGTTTTCTGGGGTTTGTCCCATCGACAACAGGGGAATGGCCGTGGCAAATGGGCCACGCGCGCGATCTTTCCTTCAAATTCTTTGTCCTATCCTAACCTTACACACACTTTCACTTACGTACACTACACTACCAAACATTTCGGGAGACCGTTGGGGAACTTGTCCCGGCTGGGGCGATGCCCCACTGGTGGGGAAATACCCGTTAGCCGACGGTAGGTCGGCGCCGGATCTCGCCGTACAGCGGGGGAAGATCGCCACCTCCCGAGCAAAAATCATGCACTACACTTACTGGACTAATGACCTTAGCTATTGATGCGTCCTGAATTACTAGTAATCAATCAATCATTTCGTATCCCTGTATCATGCCAGTCCTTCTCTTCTAGACCTCTTCGCATATCTTTAAAAACCAGATTCTGTCATTCGTCTCTGGGGCTACATCTTTTTCTCTAAGGCAAACCACACAAACCTTTCTGGGCGATCTTCGACAATCAAGCTTCTTCACTTGACCAAACCATTTCAGCCTTTCTTGTTTCTAATTCATCGTTACGTGATATTTGAACATTAATTCGCTTATTCATTTCTTATTTATTTACTTCTAATATGTTCCATTTGAAATACTCTACAACTTCTCAAAATTACCATACGTAGAATCGTTAATTTTTCTCTTTCTCTTTGTCTTAAATCCTGTTTCTGAGCCATACATTGGACCATTGCATTATATTGCGTACATGCTTGCATTATATTGCGTTGCATTACGAATTACGTCCTAGAAACAAATTAATTAATGATTGATACAATAATCGCTGAAGCAAAATCCATAATGTGATTAAAAAATTAGAAACGAAACAATAATTCGAAATATAAAATTATGCAATTTATTAACATAATTTTCTAGAAGTGTTTAACAACTTAATAATTTTCAAATGCCTCCTTTTGTATTCATTGGACAATAAAGTACATAATTAGACATATGAATAAAAATGAGCACTTGCTCATGAGTACTTGCTCCGGAGCAAAGTGAGTCTACTCCGCGGCACTGAGCAGAAGCTCCATTTCGTATGAATAAAAACTTCGTATGTCTCCGAAGAACTTACTCATGTCTCGCGAGCATTTGCTCGTCGTGAACAAGTGATAGTGCAGGCTAAGAGTTTTAAAAATTGAGTTCTTGAGCAACAAAGATTTTACATATGTTGCTCGCGTCGGGCACACATTTGTGCGGAATAAAGAGCAATGGTTTGTTGTCTTATTCTTTAAATTCGAATATGAATAGCAGTAACGAAAAACAGGCGCTAGTGGCCCAGCTAATTTTTACCGAAATGTTAAGTGAATATAAACTTATTTTTGAAAAGAGCCAGCTTTCGGAAGTACTCTGTGGCCGAAACGAAACATTACAAAGTTTCAAAAAACAGTACCCCGAAAAATTCCAAGTAGAAAAGCGCGAAGGCCAATTAACATAGATGATATGCAATATGAAAAAACGCCTGAAAGCAAACGCCGATAAAAATCGTACCAGCTATACATTGTATTTTTCGAATCGGCAAAGATTCTAGTAGTCTACATCACGAGAATTTCGCCTAATCTTGAATTTTTTTAGTCCACTGCCTATGCATATCAACACACGGTAAAAAAATCGGCCAAATTAACCTTACTTTTCAAAAGTGAGTCTGCTACTAAGGTCCCTCCGAAATTTTGGAGCAAGTGCTCACTCTAGAGAGTAAATGCTTAACTTTATTCATACCAATTCTGAGCATTTGCTCGCCAGTTGAGATTATGCTCAGAGTTGGAGCAAGTGCTCAGAGACTGAGCAATTGCTTACCCTCTTTATTCATACGAAACTGAGTAGAATCTCGGAAACTCGGAGCAAAGAGTACTTGCTTACTTTTATTCATACCACCCAATATTTCATTTCTACTACTGATTTGAAGCAACAAAAGCTCGTCTACTGAGATACTTTACAAATAACAACAAATCAATTGTTTTCATTCTTTTCAATGGCGCTACTCCCAGTTCTGCCGGCATCTCGCATTCCACCGATTCATTCTTTCTTATGAGACGGATATTTCATCAGACTGGCAACGTTGTGTTACATTGTGCAATAGTATCGCAGGTGATACAGAGCAATACTTATATATGCAATCAAGTTTGTTTTTTTTCTCTTTATTTTTTGTCGCATCAACGACTAAGGTTATTAGCGACAACATTTTTAATTACAGGTATTTACAGACAATTATGACTTCATCTGTCATTACATAAGCAAAAGTATCAGAATGTATTGGTCATAACATAATACAGTATCACATATTACTTAACTTACATACCATCATCATACAGAACAATCAGGGTATGGTCATAACATCTTTCGAGGGTTACACATCATTACATTTACATAATAACATAACATAATAACATAACATAATATAACATAACATATAAGTTATAACATACATCTTACATACTTGAAACACAATCATACAATATCATCGGGGTAGGATCATAACACATCAACTCTAGAGATACGGGCGGGCTTACCATAACGTTATATTTCAAGCATGACATTTGTGCTTTTGCAAAATTAATCAAGTTTTTAAAGGTTGTTATTAGTATTGTTTCGTCCGCGAAGTTCTGTAAGTTTTGTGTTACCATAGAGCTTCAAATGCTGAAGAGACATCGGTGAATATAAAGTCATGATTGGTAAGAAACAAATAGATCCATTGTTGTTGGAAAATGATAGCTCATTGTTAACACAGTGTGTATATTTAGATTTCTATTTCGGAATTAACACCGCATAAAAATCGATCTCGCAAGAGCGGCGTTACTGATTTACGTAATACAAATTTATGTAATTCGTTAACATCATGAATATATCTAGTCGGTGGTGAAGTCAATAAAATAATGTAAGAAAGGGAATATTGTAGAAATAATCACAATGCTTTGTCTGTTAAACAGTATGGGTATCTTCAAAAACCCACTTATAAACCAAACTGACGTCGTGATGTTACATAAGTGCTCAAAAAGTTGCTTGGCAATGCAGAATCTGTTGATTTGATTCATATTCGCCTGCATTTTTTCTGCTGTCGCAATAATACTCAGTTTCATTACCTTTAAAAACTTTCATCCTTCCACTTATTAATAATAATGAGATTACTCAAACTTTATTAATTTTGCAAAATGGGAAATATAAAGCTTGGAGATCTCAATTTCTATGATTTAGTTTCCTTTACTATTGTATTTATATTGTAGGTATTGTGTTTTACAAAAAACACGTAAATTTTCTCAATTTGTCAATATTTCACTCCCCTAAACGTTTATTTGAAATGGAGTGGTCAGAAAAGCATAGAAGATCAAAACCTCTTTTTGTACGATAATTTTCGGACAAAAGTTTTGAGCTTTTTTTAAGTAATAGTAGTTTTGAGCGTTTTAGGAAGTGCATCAGTTCTTACACTTAAATATCTTCTTTGAGATTTCGAGAAACTTTATTGATGGACATTTCAATCGTTTCTGTGCACAAATGTATTAAATTATAACAATTGTAAATCTGTAATTTGGCTGTCAACGGCGTACGAGATGTTAAAATTATTGTAATAGATTTAGATTTATTATAATATTTCATTTTATAATCAAAATTCCGGTTACGAGCACCGTGCTTTATTTGAACAAGTAGGTTGAAGAAGAAACATGTAACGGTTTTTGAGGAAATCTTTTTAGGAACTTTTTGAAAATCGCCAATGTTTATCTCAACATGTAGAAAGAATTAATATTTTAGAAAACTGTATTTGTGATTGTCTTCAACTTTGAAACATAGGATTTGTCGATTAGAAAGAAATTTGAGCTTTCTTCTTCATATTTCGTGATTTTCGCTTTAAATAAAAGTAGTGTGCTATCACTCATTATTAGATCGTTTTCTAGAATAAACACACATTGAAATGTTTAAAAACAATTAGACTTAATGGAATGAACGCTTACCTGCCGTTTATTCTCTATTTCGTCGTTTAGCTTTTCAAGATGCAATTGATCTAATAAAGCAGTCTATGTTTCGTCGTCTAGTCTGAGCAATCGTGTGAGGCTTCAGTTAGCGAAGTGAATATAGCGTGATTTAGTTCTAAGATTGAGCGTTTTTAAATGCAAAGATTAGCGAGTTATTATACGCCCATTATCCAGAACTCCGTAGAAATATGTGTCCTATTACAAGCAAATTTCAGTTATATTAGCATGAGATTAGTTTAGTTTTTAAATTAAAGTGACGAGTGCGGGATTTTTTGCTCTAGTCCACTACAATACACCGGTCCAAATTTAGGTAAAGATAAAACATTTCAATTCCATTTTCACAAACATGTTTAACTTTGTGTTCACAGGGAATAGCGATTGAATTGTTCTAGATTTTGTTCATTTCATTAGTCTGATAGATTACATAGTCTGATACTGCATGACATGAAACAATATTTTGGTGAGTTGTTCGTTTTGTGCAATATATTCCTAATTTACCCATTTTACGCAATTCGACTGCTTTTTTTATTTATGGGCTACTTTTTATTTCTGAACAAGTATATTTATTTCTTTTGTAAATAATAAACATTTTACATGTTTCTAGAGTGTATATATGCTTCTACAATGCAACTTTTCGTAGAAAGCATTTTTTCAAACTAACTTTTCAGTGCTAATTGCGGCTCAGACATTCGGAATATCCAAGTTGTTTATTACACAAAATATGTTTAACATTGTCTTAAGAGCTTATTTTCGTCGTTTTCTCCCCGGACTCCCTGAATACATATTTGTATGTATATATACAGGAGGAAATTCTGGGATGTAATTTTATCGATGTCAATGTTAGTAAAATAGCCCGTCTGATACATGACTATACATCTCTTTAGTCTCCAGTAGTACTTCTTTCCGTACCAATAGTCTTTCGTCGTGGAGAAAAGTAGTAAGTGTAAACAAGTGTAGTTAAAAGAATAGGCCCCAACAACCCTCTGTACGCACACGAAAAAAAATAATAATTTAGCAGAAGACAGCACAATTATGACGCAAATGTTGGTTAATACTCTGCAAGTGCAAGTGGAGCAACATCCTTTGAGCTGTCACTCATCAACGAAAATGACTCATATACTGTACTTCAGTGCAGGATGCAGTGTAGTCATGCCTTTGCTTGCAGACATTTGTTATGTCGGGATGTGCAGAACAACAAAAAGAGTGAGTGGGAAACAGTATACGAAATTTTGAAAATTTAGAACTACATTCCCTTCACGCCATAAGCTTAGATCTTTTCTTGTTTATTTCTCGTACATCCAAATTTGATTTTCCTACACATTGTACACTTAATTATTTGTAGAGAATATTTGATGATAAATGAAGATAATTTAATTTATATTTTTAATACTAAATACAAGAAAATACTCTAACATCCAATAAGAGTAAAACTTTCATTCATTTAATACATGACTGCAAGTGGTGCGGCCCTCACATTCACATCGTGTTAGGGAGGATGTGTTTTCACCCTTTTCAGTTTTGCAATTGTTCACGTCCTTGAAAGACATTTGTATATTGAACAAGTATAATGAATACATTTTTTAAAAGAACATTTTCAATTGTTGGACCTGAGCGCCAGTAACTGTAGTTTCATAAGCTAACATTAATTCTTATTGTTTGGACACTCCTGGTCCAAAGTGTGATCTTTGTGTTGGAATTCGAAAACTGTGAGTAACGAGATGTTCATGAGAAGTTTAAAAAATACGTATAGTAAAAAAGCACCGAGCAGAGCGGCTATTCCCGCCTTATGTGACCAATTCCTGAGCTCAGTGATGTAGCTAGATGGTAGTAGGGGTGGGGGGAACAGTGTTCCCGGTGGCATCATTTTAGGCAAACCAGCTGAAGCTAATTTAAATTTATATAATTGAAGTTTTTAATTTAAAAAATCATGTTTATTTGAACAATAATGTAATTTACGTTTTTTTTATTATTTGAATTTAATTCAGTAAAAATGCCACTTGCCCAATTGAAATGAAAGTTAATTATAAATTTAATTATAATAAATTCCGTAAGTTATTGGCGTTTTCCGGAAGGTATTTTCATGTTGTTGATTTTTTTTACATTTCCTTCCTATATTACAATACAGGGATAAAAAGTATTGGAATCACCTTATCAACGCCATCTCTAATTTTGGGTTGTAATATCCGTGATTAAGGTTCTTTAGAGATCGCACACACTTCGAAATAGAGGTCCAATGGAATGATTAGATTGAAGTCCAGTAGAACCATATACCTACGATGGTTCCGATTGGTGCAAATGACGAGTAGGTGCATACGATTTTGTATCCATGCACATATTTTTTATGTGTTAATTTTTTGCTCAAATAGAATTTGCATTTATAATTATGGTTTAGTGCCGGTAAAGGCTTTACGTTTAGAAAGAATAGCGGTTTTCTCAACCAAAAGTTGTGATTTGTACTTTAAATGAAGTGGAGAATGTACCATATTTTTGTCGTTTGCTATTATTAACAGTTTTTGTTGTATAAATAGTATTTTTTAACAATATCTTACAATTAATAGAATGAAAGCATATCTGTCGTCGTTTGTTCGTAGTATTTGCCTGACTTATTATAGTGTGGCACACCAGAATGTCACTCGAGTGTAATACATCGTAATGGATGCATCTAGAATGTTAATATCCAATGAACACGCGTAGCATATCAACGAACTATAAACATTTAGACGCCATGCTGGATGCTAGACGAGAATTGTATTGTCGAGATACGGCACGGCCTGGTGTCATTAACATGGAATTTATTATGGGAGGGCGTTGAAAATGTATCTTAGCAAAAAGAAGCGAATTCTCACTCTCACGGATGCAGTCTAGCAGTTCTCATGGTATGAACATTACGAAATTGTAATTTTGCGATAATAGATTTACGTTGTAGGTAAATGTTTGTTTGTTTTATCCATAAGAGTGTAGGCTAAGCAGTATTGTTTATTTGAGTTTTAAGTGGGTAAATGTTTGCATTGTTTTAATAATAGTGTCATTTATTGTCGTGTATGAATTTTGCATTTAAAAATATTTAATCTTCATGGGTTTATATGAGGTTAGTTCCGTAGTGGGAATTACTAATTTTAAGGAAATAGTAGTCGCGAATAGAGGTTCACCGAAGCCTAGTGAGGGAAAGTCGCGACGCGATAATATTAGAGCAGATGTAGGGATTTTCCGAATAGAGGACTGTATAATTAGCAACAGTCGGGTAACATTCAAAGTTTACACGGACAGTAGGCTCATAAATTACATCACAGGAGGACACAGGGCATCCCCTTTTGGAGAATGCGGTGGCATCATATCAACCGAGAAGACATTCCGTAAGCTTACGAACTTTATCAAAGCCGTACGGTTGAATAATGTTTCAAGTCCATAGAATCACGAATTAATTACGAGCTCGTGACATGTTATTAGAATGTTGCAATAAATGCTATTTGTTGTTTGAAAAGAAAATGCTGATATTGCATTGATTGCATTGATGCATCAATTTAGTTGGTAGTGAATATTTCCACAGAAGTTCCAGAAATCGTTATTTCTGTACAGTCGCACATCCACGTACAGCAGATATGGTGACATATTTTTTACATCGAACTCATGTAAGATCTTAATAGAAAAACAGAACTAGCCGATTTATGAACTATTAGAGCAATTAAATTACGAGCACAGCATGACAAATTAAATTAGAAAAATCATAAAAACGTTACATATGGTTACTTAGCTTGGGGAATGATAAAATAAGTTGAGTTGAAGATAGTTGATGAATTGGAAAGATATAGGCTCATTGCAAATTGACATGACTAACGCGGGGCAGGTTCATTTTGGTTACAATAGGTCTACTGAAAGCATTTGATGGTCCGTCGTATAGAGCGAGCACGTTCACAATACTATGTGATATTTTACGTTTTTAAAAATTTTTGGGTATCAGGAATTCCTGCTGAAGATCACTACAACATAAAAGTCCAATTATTGGTAAATATAATCACTTTAATTACATTTTGAGAAAAACGTACAGTTTAAGAAACAAAACTCTACGTTGATAATGAATTGTGATTGTATTGTTCCAGAATTGGTAGATTTCCCTCATTCATCCTCACATGCATTCGTTCATGCATTCACTCATCATTCAACATTCACGCATTCACTTATTCAATCACTTACTCTTCATTTACTCATCCGTTCATTGATCATTCATTCTTTCAATCACTTACTCTTCATACATTGTTCACACCATTCATTCCCCTGGAACATCACTAACGCCTTCGTAATATAATGCGATGAAGCGAAGCCCACGCCCTGCGGCCGCAGTCAGCGTCGCGTCTGCTCTCTCTGGCGGCGACAGCGCGCTCGGCTCCGAAGGCGGCGCCGGCGGCCGCCAGCCCCGCCACCAGGATCACCAGCGCCCCGTGGAGGTGCTGCGCGCGCAGGCGGACTGCGCGCCCGCCGCTGGTGCCGCTCCGGCCGCCACTGGCGCCCTCTTCGCTCTGCGCGCGCAGCTCCCGCCGCGCCGCGTCCTCGCGCATGCGCGTCCACCACCACTCCGTCAGGCCCGACGCCTGCGCACACGCACGCAGCCTTACTGGGACGGGACGCGTTGGTACTTAATTGAAACAAA
The DNA here is from genome assembly GCA_038098605.1 of Gryllus longicercus. Classification (NCBI taxonomy): domain Eukaryota; kingdom Metazoa; phylum Arthropoda; class Insecta; order Orthoptera; family Gryllidae; genus Gryllus; species Gryllus longicercus. Next base: position 298,512 of record JAZDUA010000156.1, read on the forward strand.
ATCGCGGAGTAGAATAACCTTTAAGTTTTATCTTTTTACTCGCTTACAGAACGTAAGGAGTGTATTGCTTGTTGGGGTGTCATTACGAATCTACAAATCTATATGTAAATAAAAAGGAATGTGCGTATTTTTATCGCACCTAGACGCAAAAAATACTCTACCTATTCGTTGAAATTTTCGCACTTTGTTATTGTTAGTAATGGGACGATTTAAAGAGTGCTTTGAATTAAATCGGACAAATGGGGCCATTGTGGATGACGATTTATTCGTTTATGACGACTCAAGCGTTCCTGCACTCTAAGCAACCCACCACACCTTAAAGATTAAATGCGTCTTCACAGCATACAAGTGTTTTGCTTCTGCGGTTGTGAAATATCCGCCGGAATTGTAACTCGAATGTCGGACAAGTAAATCGATTTCTCCAAGACGGTCTCATAGCGAGCACATGCCCAAATTTGAGAGAGAATTTTTAACAATAGGATACTGGGTATCCATGTCATACTGGACACACAGAACGTACCCATACTTGCGAGAGAGCCATTCATCTATAAGAGCTTTTGCACAGCATAGCCTAAAATCTGATTACCAGTCACTTGACCTGTAGTGAGGGATGGGCGGGTCTGTTACGAGGCGTGGCCGTGCCTGTGGTCGGGTGTGGGCCATCTATAAAAGCTTTTGCACAGCATAGCCTAAAATCTGATTACCAGTCGCTTGACCTGTAGTGAGGGATGGGCGGGTCTGTTACGAGGCGTGGTCGTGCCTGTGGTCGGGTGTGGACCATCTATAAGAGCTTTTGCACAGCATAGCCTAAAACCTGATTACCAGTCACTTGACCTGTAGTGAGGCATGGGCGGGCCTGTTACGAGGCGTGGTCGTGCCTGTGGTCGGGTGTGGGGATTTGGGCGGGGGCATGGGCGTGGGCGGGGCCGTGGCGGCGCACCATGAGGTGCAGGACGGCGCGGCCCAAGGGCGCCGCCCGCGGGTCGCCGGGGCGCAGGAAGGCGGCCACGTGGAAGGTGAGCACGGGCTCCTCCAGCAGCGGGAAGAAGAGCGGCCGGCCCGCGCCGTCCAGGTGGCGCTCGCTCGCCGCGTACATGCCGTTCAGCTGCCCGGTCAGCACCGCCAAGTCCCCTGCGGCAGACACCGGCCGCAATTGCAAATCCTCAAGCCGCACGCTGCCGTGAGTGCTCTTGCCTGGCCGGGTGACGCCGCGTCGAAGACTGTCATGCCGACGTTTCGACCATCTTGTCGTCGCTGATCTGTTGATTAGCGCTCAGGAAGACCACGACAAACAGGAGCGAAATCAGTCCGATCATTTTGGAGGCCATCATTGGTTTTTGTTATATACATTTTTATTATATTTTATATTATATTTGTAGCAGGTATATTTTTTCGCGTTTAGGGCAACTCTGACCACGCGTGCACCCTGCTTCAGCAGGTGCAAGTACCATTACCTGGGGAGGGAGATCAGCATTTTATCTGAATCCCGATTTTTATCCCCCAAGGTTGTCAACCCTGGGGGTATGGACGGTGAAATGATGATGATGATGATGATGATGTAGATACTGAGGAATGAAAGGATATCACACAAATACACTCATGCCCGAGGCGGCACTCGAACCTGCGGTCTTCTGGTCCGAGACCGCTATGGCCTCACTGCCTTAACGATCTCTGCCATGGCCGAGACTGGCCGGACTGGCTTGTAGTGTATATATGACTCTACACAATTTTATTTTTAAATAATTTAATAATTCTAACATTAATATTTAACTCAATTATTTTAAATAAAAGAAGTTAACAAACGAGGAGTTGTGGGAGAACTGGCCCCCATGCCCCCTTGATCCGCCTCTGACGACAAGATGGTCGGAACGTCGTCGCCACAGCCTTCACGCGACGTCTCCCAGACAGCCAAGAGCACTCGCGGTTAGAAATCTTATTAAATCCGCGTTCGAAATTGGTCTTCGATGTTTGATTAGCAAGGCTCAGATTCTGATGACCTAAAAATTTTTTGAAAATTACCTATAAAAATAATAAAAAAAATGAGAAGAAAATTGCATGATTTAAAAAAAAATACTAAAAAAATTGTAAGAAAATTATTCAGTAAATTTTACAATTTTAAATAAAATGTATTTATATAAAATTATATTTAATACAGTCTTTATTTTAGGAGAAAATATAATCCTTAGTTCCGATCTTCCAACAGTCTGTTTTCAATTGTCGAGGAAGTTACCGAAGATCCGTGTAATTTTCAGAGTTCAGAGTCCATTGTAGTAGTGAATTTCGTCATGAATTGATGATACAATAAAACTTTGTTGTAGTAAAAATTGTATGTAGTAAATTAGTGTAAATTCATGAAATATCCAATAACAAAGGAACACGACAGGGGGGAAAATGCGTAAAAGTGTCAAAACGTCTAAGGTAAAAATAATGACCTAAAAATTGAAAAATACAAAAAGTACCCAGTAACTATACATTTCTATCACCTATGAAATCACCATCAATGAAAAGTTGACATGCCATGGAAGAATGTTTTTGATTCCCACTGATACGCTATTCCCAAGATCTCAAAACCGTAAAGCACAATAATTTCTGCAGCCGCTTTATGCTCTATTTAGGTAGGACGTACCGACCCAGCAATAAAATCAGTGTACGTAAGAATTTTTTACTGCTGTTAAACTTCATGAACATCAGGAAAAATAAGTAATATTTTTTCAGAAGATAATATTTGGGGTAACGCTGTGGGTGTACTCTTCCTGAGGAATTGACCGCGAAATTACCTAATGGATTATTACAATTGTTACATCTTTGTGTGTCTTAATACTCCATTGTACTGGTCAAACAACCGATCAACTTCAGAAATAAAAATGAATCCATCTTGAACCTTGCAAGATATTGCGCAGTTAAATCCAGCTCTACTTCTAAACCAAATTGTCCACGTAAAGTCGCACTTAAAGTTTAAAAAAATATTTCAAGAATGACTTTGAAAGACTATACTGCGGCATTTATTGCAAGTAAAATGTTCAAATATGCAAAAAAATGTGTTTCCTTCAAGCTGGGAAAATATGTACTACATATGGATGTTTGCACAAATGAAGATAATCGAATCGTTTTCAAACATTTCAAAAAGCCTAATTCACAAACATATAACAAATTTTTGTTGGTAAATAATGAACGAACAGTAATGTAATTATAAACAAATTCTAGCTCTGCTTAATGTGTAGAAACCATCCCAGTTGAGTAGTATGTATACATCTTGGGGTGCGTTCTGGGACCTTAAAAATATATAAATCAAGCACTGTATATACATGTATATGTGGCCAAAGACGACCAGTCTAGCGTTTCCGATTCTGGGGAAGACCGTAGCAAAAGCCCGGGTTAAGAGCGTCAGTCTGCGGTCAAGACGTCCGTCAGAGAGACGAGAAGATTATTTCCTTTGCCTACCGCAGAGACTGACATACGGCTGTGAGGAAGCCTTCCAATTTTCACTATTCTCTCGTATCCTTTCAATCTTCCTTCCGGAAAACCACTCCTTTAATTTCCGCTTGACTTTTCGCTGTCTTCCGGCTCATTATCCTCCCCTTTCGTCTGTCGCATTCGTGCATGACGCCTTGGCTTTCTTCAGTATCTGCATATTTTTGTAACAAATGTGGGAATATAATCCTTTTATCACTATCCGTTTCCGTTGCTTACGGGAAAGCCCCAAAAAGGGAGAACGTTGATGTCCTGATACAACTGAAAACCGAAACTGATAATGTACGATGAGTCACTACCCTCAGCTATGAGTACTATTGAGACAATTTGGTAGAAAAGAGGGGATCACCTATTCATTTAACTCCATTGTAACTCATCAGTTAAGTAATTTATAAATAAATCCTTATTATGAAGAGAGGTTCGTACAGTCTTATACTTGTACAATATATTTTATAAAATACAAAGTACAAAATTATCTTTTTGTGTAACTTAATGTCTCATGCTTTTGGTGGTGAATTATCTTGAAAGTTCAAGAAACGAATTTAAACCTGAAGTTCTGCTTCTCTGTCTGCATGTCTGTCCGGCTGCTTGCCTGTCTGGCAGCCTTTTTGTCTGGTTGCCTCTGTCTGCAACTCTTTCTGGCTGTCACTGAGCCTTTGTGCTTCTGTGTCTCCCTGCCTGAGTGTGTATCTGCCTCCCTATGTCTGCATATGTTCAGAACCAAAACAAGGGGTCATCGCATCATTTGCTCGAGAGATAAGGGAAACAGGGAGGAGAAGGGAAACCTGATCGAGATTGGAATCTTAGACACAGATCCTAAGGTGCAATACTTTGTTTCTTGCGCATTTAGTCTTTTTAATTATAAAGTAAGAATGGCAACTAACTTTATTAAATATCGATGTAAAAATAATATTACTTTGTAATACTCCGAATAGTCTCTAATAAGAAACGCAGCAAAACGCAGAAAGGTTATCAGCAGAAAATATTGTACTTGACGTATCTTGTATGTTGGTTTTGAATCGTTTCATTTCATCTGGAAATGTGTTGTAAAATAATGTATGATGAATTACACCTGATGAATATGATTACTATGTCACGTGTTGTAGATATAGATATCTGTATTGGCTGAAAATGTCCCCATCTTGAAGTAAGGCATTTTTGACTAAAACACAGATTCGTAAATCAAAGAAATGGTAGAATATCTAGCCTAATGGAGAGAGACTTGCAATTTGCTTGAGATTTTCTGGATATTCGTACGATTCTTTTCTGTAATCTAAAGTCTGAGAGCTGTAGAACGCGTTTCCACAGAGTAGCCGGCTGGAATGAATATTCACGAAGCATACATACCAAGCATAATGCAGACTGTCTGAATTTGCAAGAATTACGCGTAGCATAATGCATTTAATTTTCTGTTCAATTCATTTAAATAGGCATTCAATTTTTTTTTAGATTTGGCGGATTTGAGACCCACACAATTTTTTATCTTAACATCAATTGCGAATCGCTTATTTTCTGTGGAGTATACAATATTGTTTACTTGAAATGGAAAACTGCATTGAAACCGTTTTCACTTCGTTTACTATTAATTTTGTTATTAGCGAATTAATTTCAAACATCTGAAATTGTATTATTTATTGCTTTTTATTGTAAATAATTTTCATACCAATAGCAAAGAGAAATATAATTCTGTTTCTAATAAAAGAGTTTATATCGTTTACGTACAGTAGAGAGAGAACACATGGGGAGAGAGAGGAACGTGGGACTGCGAGACTCCATTCCCAATGAATCAGAAAGGTGAATAACGATGTCCATTCATTCAACGGCGATATTTCTTCTTTCTGATATCGATGTTTAAGGTACGAACATAAGCAATCTAGAACAATACCACAAATTCCATGCGAAGAATAATTTGAAGGTAAAATGTTATGATCAATGACGACAAATGCTCTTGACATATCTAAAAATATTCCATTAGGTGCTTCATTTTGTTCCAATGATGAAGCGACATTTTTAAGAAAAGAAATTACGGCTGCTTCTGTAGAATTCTATTTTCTACATCTTTGTTAACGCGGGGAAGGAAAAGGAGAGAAGGGGCTAAACGAAGCGGATAGAAGAGGCTAAAGAGGAGAAGAGAAGCGGCTGAAGGAGAAGGAGAGAAGAGGCTGAAGGAGGAGGAGAGAAGAGGCTGAAGGAGGAGGAGGAGGAGAGAAGAGGCTGAAGGAGGAGGAGGAGAGGAGGCTGAAGGAGGAGGAGGAGGAGGAGAGGAGGCTGAAGGAGGAGGAGGAGGAGGAGAGGAGGCTGAAGGAGGAGGAGAGAGGCGGGGGAGCGAGCAGTGTAGAAAGACGGGCGTCGTTTGCGGAGCGACGGGGGGCGCACCTCACGAGGAGGAGCGAAGAGGCTGAAGGAGGAGGAGGAGAGGAGGATAAAGGAGGAGGAGGATAGGAGGCTGAAGGAGGAGGAGGAGGAGGAGGAGGAGAGGAGGCTGGAGGAGGAGAGGAGGCTGAAGGAGGAGGAGGAGAGAGGCGGGGGAACGAGCAGTGTAGAAAGAAGGGCGTCCCAGCGGCGTTTGCAGAGCGACGGGGGGCGCACCTCGCGTGGCCATGCGGCGGAGGCAGGCGTCGTAGTCGGAGCAGTCGCGGCTGCGCGCGAGCAGCGCGGCGTCGCGCGGGTCGGCGGCGTCCAGCAGCACGCGCAGGCGCGGCAGAAAGCCCGCGAGCATGCCGCGCCGCCCCACGGCCTCGTGCACGCTGCGCACGCGCGCCTGCAGCCCGGGCGTCGTCAGCACGCTCGCCAGCCCGCACTGGTACGCCTGGTTGAGCAGCAGCGCGCTCACCGCCCACGCGCAGAAGAAGGCGCGCACGCCCACGCGCCTGCGCAGCACGCGCGCGCGCGGAGGAACGGACGCTGCGAGCGCTCAGGATTATCTCTATTATACTTCGATTAAAACAGTGTGTCCATTCAAGGTCACACACTGAAAAAAGTGGTAGACACTGTCATTCAAACGGAAGTCTGTACTAAAACATTTAACTCGTTACAACGCTCACGTTTGGATGACAGTGTCCCGTCTCCAGCTAACTCATCAACGCGAAAGGATACATGTCCATAATCTGCATGTACCTGCTGTTCTTTGCGAATAGTGTAGAGATTAGACAAGAAACTGCGCTCTAGTAACTTCATTTTCTTCCCGTGTTAACGTATGCCATACGTTTTCGTAAATTTCGATTTTGCTCTCCTACAAAATTTCGTTCTTGTGGCTTCGTCTTTCTCATTCTCAAATTTCTGCATCCCTTTCTCACGCTATTTTTTAGAACCTTTCCCAGCTCTCATCATTTCAATATTAATATTTGCGTTTCCTTCCCCACTAATCTGCCCACGTCATTATAAGAAGTTACAACACCTACTTTCACCTAAACATCTTAATGTAGGATTTTGCTTCCTTTTGAGAAAGTGAAAACAAGACGTGCACCTTGCCACCCGTTGGAACGAGATTATGAGGTCTCATCCTAGCGTAACTTCAAAAATATTTTGTTATATAACGTACATTTTGAGAAAATGTTCCGTTCATAACCTTTCAAGGTTAAAATGAACAAAAACTGTTGTCCGCTTACGGGAACGGGAGTAGAATCCCCCGCTTACAACCCGCAGACAAGTTTCCCCTCGCAAGCGCTCTCTAGTGAATCCCTGTTCACTTTCGGTGCCTCAGAAGGCACAGCCCGCTTCCCTCTCGGGAGGTGTTTCGGAAGCGAAAGGAGTAAAAATGTAGAAAGTTTAAATTTGAGGCAATTATTGGCGTAGATACAGAACCAATATATATTAAAACTCATTTTTGGAGTTTATTAAAATGTTCTAATCTATACCAATGATTGCCTCAAATTAAAAGATAAAGAAAATAAATAATTACTAATATACAGTCAATAAAGATTAATTAGCGATTTTGTAAATGTGTTTGCCATTACCTTCGTCAGCTTTCAATACTATTTTGAAGAAGAGAGTAACTATCGCCCTAAGAGAATGCTTTACAAACTAAACCTCTCACGCGCCATTAAGAATCCGAGAGATGATAAAATCGATTAACAAAATTAAAATTTCGGAAATTAAAAAAAAAATCATACAGCACGTTGTAAATGTTTTCTTAAAAAGTTATAGGAAGACGTAGTCATCCTTTCGACCACTTTGGAAATCGTTTTAAGGAAGGAAGAAGAAAGGAAATGACGCTGCGAATTTGGAGTAACTTCCATCCTCTTTAAAAGATCTCGAAAGACAAGCGCGGTTTTTTAGCTATCCCAATTTTTACCCTGTTGTCATAATTTAATGTGTTGAACGTATGCATTTAATTTCATGTTAAATAATAAACAGAAACATTGCAGCAAACAACTAATGTGTTGCTAATAATTCGAAAGCAATATTTCTCCCGAAAGTGACGTCTGATATGAAGAAATTTAGCAAGGATATAGCGGGGGCTAAACCTTTCGATAACGTCATCTTAGTGTCTACTCATTTTGGTAACTACGTGAGAAATTTCCACCATGATTTCGGGGTTAAGTAAATACCAGTGTGGCTGATAGGATCCACAAGGAAAAGGAGTGTTAAAGAAATTTCTAAAAATTATCGGCCCTACTGTTTTTGTGATGAATTATTAATTCACTATCGTATTTCTATTCAGTGAATGTAATTTAATATTAAAAAGCAAGCACATTCTCATTTGCGAAACACACTGACTATTAAATGCAAGGCATCTAAAGGACATATTAAAACTGTTACTTGCTGTTTTAAAATTACTTTTACTGTAACCCATCAAAACGTAATTAAATTTTGACAAATTTCTTTCACACATATACATGTAACTTCCACAATACCTGGACCCAATTTTGTCAAATCCACAAAATTAGATTTTTTCGTGAAATAATAAAAATATCATTTTTTGAATCCTTTATGGGAAGAATTGCAATATGACTTGCAATTCATGTTTCCAACATAGTATACAGTTTTCACCACATTCTGGAATATGATCAGTTAACCTTTTAACATTATGCCGATGTGGAGCAGAAAACTGACACGAATTATTTTAAGCGAGATTACAACCAACCATTGATTTGTCCTTTATGTGAAAATTCTTTCTTTGTGATATCTGTGTGATCAATACTTTTCCTAATGAACTCGCGTATTTAAGAAAAAATATATAAATAATATTGGGATGAATGGGAATTGGTTTGGAAACTGGATTGCCGCAGTCACAACGCAAGGTCCTAACCACAAGACGATCACGACAATAGAACTAAGAGTTAGTAAGTAATTGAATAGCTACTGGATACCCATTGAGCTCATATTCCGACAAATTGTTTTGAGAGATCTGTAGTAAATCTGCGTCTGCGGGACACTAATTCGTTCAATAAACATTTGTTACAATGTGTACTTAAGATGTTACAATGAATATAAAATGCTTACTTTTCGAATATATATATATATATATATATATATATATATATATATATATATATATATATATATATATATATTGTGACATACCTGGTGGTGCCGGGTATTTTCACTGCAATACAACACTAAGAGAGGGTATCTTTTACGTGAATGGGTCCCTGGATAAGTTGGTGCAACGTTGGGGTGGTTGATCATAAATTGAAATACAATTATAAACACGATTTATTTTAAATCAAGTTTGTTATTTACATAATCAGACAACGTTTTTACACTCTGCCTTGGTACCAAGATTAAGAGTGAAATGCATTTCTCATACCTGCGGGGCCCCGATCGAATACCTATGATGCTCGTAGAGCCGCTCGTGCCGACAGGATTGTCGACCTCTGCTACTGCTGCGGGCCGCTAGCGCCGGGTGGCGTGGCAATCGCCCACGGCTGATGCTCCAGCAATTCTTCCCCGATCAGGATCTTGACACCTCGGCTTCGCACCTTCCTCGAATCACTGTCCGTCAGTGGGTTCAATTACACAACCCGCGCCGGCTCTGTATACTGGTCACCGTTCTGTACCGCGCAATTTCAAGAATGTTTCCACCGCGCCAACTAATAAGAACAACATCAATTATTCTACCAACACTAATCTTTCACTATACTGATACTTCTAATGTTCTATTTACACGTCAATCACTTTGCGGTTCCTAACAGCACGTAAAATACGTCGCAATGTTATTTGCGTCCGTACACCGGCGGAGAACTCTCGCCGCACGTCCGCACTCGTCGCCGCTCTGCTAGCGTCTCTCTCGTCAGCGCTCTGCCAACGGCTCTCGTCCGCGATTCTCGTAACGAACTTTTGCACGTGCGCGTTGCCCAGTTCCAACCGAAATTCACACGCTAGCCTCCCGGCGGCGGAGGCACCGTCGGCGGTGGCAGCGGTTGCTCGCCGGCCCCGGCGCGCCGCGCTCAGCGCGCGCACCACGCAGTTCAAAATAGCAATTGGTTTCTTACACTAATGATTTAATTAGTGTAATGAAACACATATTCTGGGTTTCATCACCCCCCCCTTTCTTTTTTTGAATTTTTTCACTTCTGGAAAAATTCACACCAGTAACATCGTCACTGCCGATGGTTGCACTCGTTTGCATATTGCTCGACGCCCTATATACACTTATAACTTAAAATCGAATTAACATGTGATTACTTATTATTACCCCTAACATTACACTTATTTACACTTCACTGTTTTCCATACATGTTGAATCAGGTTTCCGATTTGAAGCTTGTAGTGTCCTACTATGTCTTGTCTCTTGTGCGACGGTTCATTCCCATTTTGCTGACCGTGATTTCCTAACTCACAGTTGTAGGACATAGCTTCCAGCGTGTTGAACACATCTTGATAGGTATCATCCCATTTCCAGCTACGACCTCTTCTACGTTTGTACCAATGGTTGACCATACCATCACTCTTCCCTCGCCCCTGACTTCGCTCCATTCTTGACCTGCCTACATCTCCTTCACTCCCATTCGTTGGGGCGTCTGCAAACATGAAGTTGTACCCCTCCACTATCTTCAAACCCTTTCCTAAATCGGTATGATCTGCTCTGCTCAGTAGGTTTTGCACGGTGACAGGATACTGTCGCGTTGACATGCAAATAATTCCTTGATATTTTATAGGAGCAAATAATGTTTTTGGCTCCATAACGCTCTTCGTTCTGTATTCACTACGACTTCCCGTGATGTAGTTGTGATGGCCATTCCTCTGGTCGCTCTTGATGTTTATTTGGGTTTCTTCATTCCGCTTTCGTACAGAAATCTTGTTTTCAAATTCCTTCAAAAATTTCGGAAATATACCAAAATTCTCTGCCCATGTCCTGGCGTTCTCTTCTAACATTGGGTGTAATAACTGGATCTTGTATCCTTCCAATATGTTGTTTGATGCTAGGTGCCGTTCTTCTGCTCGCAGAACTACCTTAGGGTTTTCCGCCCCATCTCCCAGAGATTTCATCGACTTTGGAGGCATAATTGGTGTCACCCCATACTTGACACTTGGCGACATTTTCCCGTCTTCTTCCTGTTTAAACTCTTCTTGTACTCTTTTCTTTTCGCACCCTTGTATATTTTCCACGATTTCTTCTTCTACTATACGCTCCATTTCTTCTATTTTCATTTCCATTTCTTCTTCCCTTATTAACTTCAATTCTTCCGTTTTCACTTTCACTTTATAAACATCCTCCTCGGTCTCGATTTGGACCTCCACCGTTTTGCCCACCGCTGTCTTGACTTCCTCATGGATTTGGTTCGTCATCCCCTCGTTTCTATCTGTTATCGCTACCCTAGCATCTACTTGATGGCATGATTGAAATTTTAGCACCTCATCTTTCCTATCCAGTTCCTCCGCTTTCCCATACGGTTTTTCGCATATTTCGATGAGCTTCCTATTCCGTTCTTCTGTGATTCTTCCCATTTCTTCTGCCGGCTTCTTAATCTGTTCGTCAACCACCTTCCCGTTCTGTTCTTCTATTAGTTTTCTATTCCGTTCCTCCGCCTTCCTATTCTGTTCCTCCTCGGATCTTTTCTGTTTACCTAATTCTCTGCTCTGTTCTTCCGCAAACTTCTCAATCTGCTTCTCCGTTTGCTGCCTCAGCTGTTCTTCTAATGAATCTTCTGCCATTACGCCCGTACACGCTTCGTACTCTTCGTCCATCCCCAAGTCAAATCCTACCGCCTGGCTCCCCAGTTCTACCACCTGCCGTTCTAGATCTATATTTACTCTGTGATCGACCAGAAAATCCATCCCTATGATTACCGAATACAATAATTTTTTGACTACCAGGGCCACCATCTCGTATACTTGGTTGCCAATCCTGGCTTGAAACATGATTTGTTTTGTGATGGGGCTTGACTTCTTCTGAGTTGCCCCAATCACATACGCCCTATTCATAGGCAAACACATTACTTCTTTTCCTGTTGCTTTTAACTCCTCATACATTTCTTCTGATACTACTGTAGTCGTGCACCCTGTATCCACTAAAGCTTCTTTAATTATACCTTCACATTCTATCGATATCGTGGGACATTTCCTGATTCTGACCGCTGAGTTCTTACATCTCCGCCACGGTTGGGTATCGTAGGTTACCGGCTGCATAGCGTTTATGGAGACCGCGTTTACGTCATCGATTTCCGCGTCCGCAATGGGGCCACCTATCACCGCGGACTCTATTAGTTTAAATAGTGTCCTTGATCACTACTTGTGCTAGGCTGTGCTAATCGGTCGGGTGCATTCCCGCCCCCGCCTCGCGTCTCCGTACGGTTTAAATTAGATCTGTTCCAGTCCGGTCTCTGGTTCCCCGGCTCTGGTCTCCATCCGTCTCCCCCTCTTCCGCGTTGGTTTCTCTGGTAATCGTTGCTCCTATCATTCCCTTGCCCCTGGTTACGTTCCGATCTAACCATATTAACATTCCCTTCATTTCTGTTCTTTGGTACGCCTGCAAATGTCAAGTCGTACCCTCCTAACACATTCTGGAATCTTTCCAGGTCGGTGTGCTGCACACTACGTAAAAGATTCTGCACCGTAACTGGGAACTGTCTCGTCAGTACACATATTATTTCCTGATCGCTCATCGGTGGGGATAGCGTTTTGTATTCCATAATACGCCTTGTTGCGTATTCCCGCAAACTTCCCATTGACTGGTTGTAATGATTATTCATTAAGCTGATTTTAAAATTAATTTGAATTTCCTCATTCCAATACCGCTCAAGGAATCGATCTTTAAATGCCTTTACTGATTCGGGAAACTTATCGAATGTATCGGCCCATATCCTTGCGTTGCCTTTTAACATTAAATATAATAATTGAATTTTACACCTTTCCGAAGTATTGATAACATCTAGATGTCGTTCTGCTGCCTTCATAAATATGCATGGATTTTCTTTCCCGTCTCCTGAAAATTTTAGTGATCTTGGAGGGGTAAATGGTACCGTCCCGCTTGCTGCAATTGGGGACGCCTTGCATTCTTTTATTTGTTCAATCTCTGTTCGTAGTAACACAACCTTCTCTTCGCATTCCCGCTTATTCTCCTGCATTTCTTCCTTGACTATCGATTGTATCCTTTCAATTTTCTCGTCCTGCATAGCGGTTTTAACATCTAATTGCTGATATAGCTTATTTTCTAATTCTCCCCCCAGATTGATTACTTGGGATTCTAACTCCTTTTTCTGTTTCCCTAATTCTTCAGCGGTCCGTTGCTCGTGACTTTCTACCCGCTCCGCGATTTTAGTCATCTCATTCTTCGTTAACTCAATTTGTTCTTCGGCGCGTCCTATTCGCCCCCCTATTACATCTAATTTTCTATTCTGTTCTTCTGCCAGCTTCCCAATCTGTTCCTCTACTTTCCTATTCAGTTCTTCAGCTAACCTCCTGTTCTGCTCCTCTGTGAATATTTTCTGCTCCTCAGCTGACTTCCTAATCTGCTCCTCTGTAAATATTTTCTGCTCCTCTGCCGACTTTCTAATCTGCTCCTCTATGAATACTTTTTGTTCATTCTGTCCTTCCAATATCTTCCTATTCTGTTCGTCTACCTTCCTACTTCGTTCTTCTGCTTTTCTATCCCGTTCTTCTGCTTTTCTATCCCGTTCTTCTGCTTTGCTCTGTCCCTCCAATATCTTCCCATTCAGTTGTTCGAACATCTTCATCATCATCTGCATAGCGCCTGAATTAACATCTTCTCCACCCCCCTGATTTAAATTTCCTGCTGCCTGAATCCTCGGTGTTGATGTAACTTGTACATCTTTATTGAAGCTGTCCCGTGACGTATCATCCAACCGACTTCCGATACCACTATCCCTGCTTTCCGATGACATGCTATTGTCGATTCCTACATTTATCTCCCCTACTTCATCCGCCTTCTCTTCCCGGTCCAGCACTATATTTTGCGCCTCCATTCTGTTGCTTTAAACTGTCCGATCGATTCTCACTTCACGAAAATACCGCACAAATTTTCCACTTGCCTCATCTACCAACGATACCACAGTTATCCTATGAATTAACTATACCCGCCACAATACTGTATATTCTTCGTGAATGGTTTAATTCACTCCTATTTCAATTGCTAATTAATGACGAACAACCCTCATTCACCACCAAAAACACAATAACACTAGGTCAGTAGCCATATAAATCTCCACTCACCTACCAATGCATAAACATACTCCTTACAATACATATATTATTACCATTTACACATATACACTGCCAATAAACTCATTAACACTATTACATAAATGCTTTCAGATTATAGTAAATCCCTTATTAATTGAAATTACTTTTCAACACACTTATTGCTATATTATGTACATAATCATCATTCACGTTTACATGTCATATCTCCTCCCTGAATTTTCCTCAATAATATCATATAAATATTCACAATAAACATTCACACTGCTGGTATATATTTCCCAACCTGGTATCTTTCTATTAAATTCCCCAAACTTTACCATCACCAATAGATAATGCACTACTGAGTGAATGTTCCCAGCAAAGAGAAAAACAAATTTGTGCACAATTTGTACAACACTATTAACCACCTTTATATTCTCACAAGAATTATTACTACTTCCCCATTTCTTTAATTTCCATGTTATTAACAGTTGCCAAGCAATTCAAATATTATTAATATATCTTACAAAATTTGAAATTCTATTACATTATATTATTTGTAATATGTATATGTGTGGTTTTCATCACCCCAGTACTACAATAGTAACTTTATATAGGTTGCTCTCAAATAATTTCCTATATCCGCCCACAATTACTTACACAACAACATTTTTGTAATTATCAACATTTCATTATGCTTACTTGACTTATGCATGTTTTGCTAACACATGTATTGTTATTTTTTTTTTGTACTCTATAATAATACACTTTGCACTGCCTGCTTCTCATCTATACCCTGCATTACTATACAACAATTACATGCACATTGTTTTCCAACATTTCACCAATTTCCCTAGGGCCACATTTCTTAATTATACGTTATCCACTTGTTCGGGCGCCAGCTGTGACATACCTGGTGGTGCCGGGTATTTTCACTGCAATACAACACTAAGAGAGGGTATCTTTTACGTGAATGGGTCCCTGGATAAGTTGGTGCAACGTTGGGGTGGTTGATCATAAATTGAAATACAATTATAAACACGATTTATTTTAAATCAAGTTTGTTATTTACATAATCAGACAACGTTTTTACACTCTGCCTTGGTACCAAGATTAAGAGTGAAATGCATTTCTCATACCTGCGGGGCCCCGATCGAATACCTATGATGCTCGTAGAGCCGCTCGTGCCGACAGGATTGTCGACCTCTGCTACTGCTGCGGGCCGCTAGCGCCGGGTGGCGTGGCAATCGCCCACGGCTGATGCTCCAGCAATTCTTCCCCGATCAGGATCTTGACACCTCGGCTTCGCACCTTCCTCGAATCACTGTCCGTCAGTGGGTTCAATTACACAACCCGCGCCGGCTCTGTATACTGGTCACCGTTCTGTACCGCGCAATTTCAAGAATGTTTCCACCGCGCCAACTAATAAGAACAACATCAATTATTCTACCAACACTAATCTTTCACTATACTGATACTTCTAATGTTCTATTTACACGTCAATCACTTTGCGGTTCCTAACAGCACGTAAAATACGTCGCAATGTTATTTGCGTCCGTACACCGGCGGAGAACTCTCGCCGCACGTCCGCACTCGTCGCCGCTCTGCTAGCGTCTCTCTCGTCAGCGCTCTGCCAACGGCTCTCGTCCGCGATTCTCGTAACGAACTTTTGCACGTGCGCGTTGCCCAGTTCCAACCGAAATTCACACGCTAGCCTCCCGGCGGCGGAGGCACCGTCGGCGGTGGCAGCGGTTGCTCGCCGGCCCCGGCGCGCCGCGCTCAGCGCGCGCACCACGCAGTTCAAAATAGCAATTGGTTTCTTACACTAATGATTTAATTAGTGTAATGAAACACATATTCTGGGTTTCAATATATATATATATATATATATATATATATATATATATATATATATATATATATATAATCTGAATTGAGGAACTTTTACTCTGTCCAAAGCCTCCGCCAAATGTTTTAACTAGATCAATCAACAGTTACGTATTTTGACATTAATTATAATTATTCCACGCAGTAAAAACGTTCTTCACCGTGACAGTGTTTCCACTGCCGTGACCAGGATTCGAACCTGGGTTATTGCGGCCACAACGCAAGGTCCTAACCACTAGACGATCACGGCTACCGAAGAACTGGGCGAGAGGGGCTTCAGCGTTGTACTTTCTCCACAAAAGGAACCGTTCATCCGTGACAGTGGACGCCTCCGACTCGGTGTCTCCCGAACCGTTACCCTCTCCGCGGACGCGTGTGACTCAGCCTTGTCATTTTTAGACCGGAATTTAACAAAGTCGTTAAATATAGAAAAAGAATACAATGTTTGAAATGAATATTAAACACAAATAATTAGTCTACCTGTAACATTAAATTTATGACAGTACATGCGAATTATAGGGACTTCTCCAGTAGCGTTTTGCATTAATGCTTTATGGTGAATGTTTGAAATAATAGAAATGTGTCAACAATATGAATCAGTTTCGAGAGCAAGTTAATCATTAATACTAACCATAACATATTACGAATGATTAAGAAAACAACATTCAAACTAATTGTCAATAATCTATCATTAAACGTTCAAGCAGTATTTACATTTCTCTTGGTTTATTAGGCCACATCACAAAGTTCAAAGTAAGCCCATATATTGGCCTTGGCTCATTATGGAAGAAGAGAAATTTCAATTCACTTCTGTACAGTACGGCAGTGTTTGACCCAGCGAAATGACAAAAGCACTTTTTTAAATCTAATTGAGAGTGTGTGTGTGTGTGTGTGTGTGTGTGTGTTTGCTTTTTTCCACCTGAAATGTAAGGGTGGTATGTATATATAGGGTATATGTAAGGGGGGTGCGGCGTCGCGTCGCGTCGCACGTACGGGGGCGGGGCAGGCGCCGCCATGCCGAGCAGGGGCAGCAGCGCGGTGAAGGCGGCGCGGGCGAAGGGCGAGGGCGCGGGCGCGGGCGAGGGCGCCCCGGCCAACAAGGGCGCCGCCACGCCCAGCACCGCCCCGGCCGAGGCGAGCGCGCCCGCCCACAGCGCCCCGCTGAACGCCCGCGCCAGGCTGCGCCACGCCGGAAACGGCCGCGCCTCGGGCGCGAACCACAGCATCTGCTCCTGCGCGCAGGTTACAGGGCGGTCGAAGCTATCATGACAGAAATTTCATAACAGCAATGTATTTTTCGATATAGAAACCGTGTACACTGAAACACTTGCGGGCACGATCATTCAACTTTCGCAAACCATGCAAAAGAATTTTGGTTTCGAGCCTAACCAGGAATTCACAGCATCAATCACTGCATTATCACTTAAATCTCTTAGGTCCTTTTCGAGGATTGGGAAAAGGAAAAAGTCTGATGGATCTAATCAGTAGCTTCCTAGCTTTCTCAATATTTCCAAGAACTGTTCCTGAGTCTCTGCTCATCAGGAATCCGATTTGTTGATCGCATATGAGACTTTTTTTTGAGTTTACTTATAATTTGATCACCCGCAATTTTTTCTAGAACTTTTGAAATTGTAGATAAAATTCTTCTTTATCTGCATTCTGGAGAGTTTATAGTAGTTTTAGGAAGAACAAGCGCGGTTTTCCAAGAGGTTGGATACGTTGCACTTACTTGAGAAAAATTTATAATGTCGGTTACAATGTGATATATGATTCGGCAATGAGTTTTAGTAATTTAGCGTTGACATTATCTGCCCCTGGAGAATTTGATTTGAGGCTGTGAATGGTTTTGAAAATGTCAAAATGATTTGTGGAGGCAAAAAATAATTTATCCGGAGTTTGAAACTGATCGTATGGTTGAGAGAGATATTTTTTGAGAAATTATTGAATTGAGGACTCGTGTTAGCAAAACGCTGGTTAAGAGTGCCAAACGATGCCTCAATTTGCGTTGGGGTTCGTGATTTTCCTAAACCTAGGTTGCGTAGCGTATGTCACACTTCATTCGAATCTCCGTTCGTGCCAAGATTACTATGGTTTAATTTTCGCGTTCCTACAATTTTGCGTCACACGATTTCTCAGTTTGTGTGCGTCTTTGCCATTCTCGCACTTTGTATTTGAGATGCATTAAAGGAGGTTCTCTCTGTTTCATTAACACGCGTATGTCATCCGATAAATCAGGGGGCAGGGGCGGGGGTGTTACGCAAGCTTTTCTAATTGGAATGGTCCTATCAAAAGTTCCGTCAGTAAACTCGTGAAGATATTTTTTCTTAATTTTTAATATTTTTATTCAATTGTTTGTCCGTATTTTGAACATTTTAGTTCATAATCCGTGTCCTTGTTTAGATACGCATTATTCCCTATAAATCATAGCACGGATGATGTTTCTGCAAAAGTAGAAAGCGTACTGATTCCGGGCGCGAGATCATGCACTTCACTAAAGGGACTAATGATGTGTCCCGCGAGGTGGCATTGCTGTTCCCCACGCGACGCTGCCTTACACGTGGTTGGCGACGAGTCTCCTTTTCCCAGACTTTTCGCCCAGTGGGGCATCGCGCCAGCCGGGACTAGCTCCGAACTGCCCGTCCCCGTCCCCGTCCCCCGCCGACATATGTAGTACTATTGTCCATGGACGTTTGCGAGCGTGCGCATGTAAAGAGAGAGTAAGGGTCAATAATGAGGAAGGAAAGATCGCTCGCGATCTGGGGCACATTTGTTAGGATACGTCTCCGGTATTCGCTTTGTATTCAATGGAGACATCGCAGAAAGCTACGTAGCAAAGTGCCCGGTCACTCGAATTACACTCGAAACAGTGATTGCATTCGACCCAGATATCTAGGTTGTGTCGAAAATCCTAAAACCTCTCGGTCAACGTGCTGCAGTGGCAACAATGTTGCCTTGATACTCTCGCAAGCGGTTCCTCTGCAAAAAAATAATATTTGAAAGTTGCAGTTCTTTTAAAATAAACTAGGAAATATTGCGCTGGCGAAAGGTATACTAGTGAGATGTTAATGACTCTTGCGAATGAATTGTCTGCATTAACATGTGGAAACTTAGTTGTCGCTCGGTAATGTATACGTAAGTTGCAACTTGTGGAAGTTACCCCGTGCTACGTAAGGTAATGTGGTCGAAATTATGAAAAGTGGGTGTTTTGCAGCCAGAACAATACGTGCGTCACTTTGGCAGTTTCCCTAGAGTCATCGCGTTGAAGTTTTCCCATTGTAGACCTGAGGTGACTGCTTCTAACCGTGTTGTGTTAAACAGGGAGGTCAATGTGGAATTTTCATCTCACGTTTCGACATGACGGCTCGCGTCATTGTTCGTCGCTAAGGGGCACTCTTATGATATCCCAAAATCAGAATGTCTCATACAACATATATCGTGCCGCAGTCTTTCTTTAGAGCTCCGAAGGCTGTTTTCAATCCATCAGAATAAACTCTTCTCTTTACTATTAACATAACCCGTTAAACTGACCAGTTGTAATATGTTGGGCGTTTTCCAACGCGAGTGGAAAACTTGTCAACTTTTCCTGCGAGTATTGTCGTCTGAACTTCGAGCAAGTTGGTATAGTTTCCACTGCAAGAGGTACTTCCAATTACGATGCTCAAAGTATAAGTAAAGTGACATGTTCAAAAGAAACGACCAGATACTACTTGGGTGCAATGATGTTTAGCATAAGGAACGAGGTCTTTAAAATGAACAGGTAACCGGAAAAAAGTGCGATGGAGACCAGAAGGTGAATGTTTTGCCCATCTGCTTTCAGGATGCAATGGCCGAATAGAAAATAGTACCAATTCGATCGCGATATAGGCGATAACAACAATAAGCGGGAAATTAAAAATATACAACTATCAAATAACATAACTAGTGATGATACCCAATAACACAGACTTACTCGTACCGATTAGCTTCGTGATCTCTTTAGTCTGGGCCAGCTATTCGGTTTTATTCCAACCTCTCTCCCCAATTGCTTCCTATAGGCGCCTAAAATACATTTTTTTCATATTTGCTCAATTTTTCGGATTCCTAAAAGTATGATTAAAATATCAATTTAAGAATATTATAGAAGAATAAAACCCAGTTCTGTATGAAAATTTTCATTGAAAAAGTTGGAACCGTGTTTAAGAAAATGTGCAATTTTAAGCTCATTTTCACCGAAAGCAATTTCGAGAAACTTCATTAGAAATCATTTGAAGTATGTGTACTCACAAATGCAATAAGATATAAAAATGCTCGTAATGTTAATAACATAAGACATGTACAAAATATTACGTTTGTGTAGATTTTGAAAAATCAAAAGAATATATGAAAATGGCATTTATGTCAAGGATATCAGAACATTTACCATTATGAGTACAAACGCTTAAAGAAAAATTTAAAATCATTTTTGAGAAAATATTGTTTTTAATATTGTCCATACTTAACCATCATTGCTTCTAATATATCCTAAATATTTAAAAATTTCTAATATATTTTTAATGTACGTGTAGTTAACGCATTGTGGAGAACATATATCACTTTTCTAGATTTGAAGCTTTCAACGCATACACGTTTTGAATCCCCCTTTTACCACAAAAGTGTTTTTTAACGTCCGTCTGTCTGTGAAGAAAACAAACGTCTAACGTATTCGTACGATTTTTTTCTAACTGAATATCCCTCGATCTATCTGGCACTCTCAAAGACCTCTAATTTGGAAGAGTTCTTGAAAATTTGTGTGTACTACACATGAATCCCTGGGGAATTTTGAAAATTTTCTCAAATGTGGCCCAAATTTTTACATTCTTACCTTTAATTTGTAAGAAGAATCGAAGAATTTTGCGCCGGATATCGCCTCATTTTCGCAACAAAAAAACAGCAAACTTTTATTACCGGGCCCTGGTAAAGAAAAAGTGAATAAATATTATTTCTATATACTGTCAATTACTTTCTTTAACACGTTGCGAAGTGAGAATCCATATTTTGTGTGTCATTGCTACTGAACAATCGATTGACTGCAAAACGACCGCCTTTCCGTCCGACCGTCCGTGATCAAAGATAGCGTCTGAACCATTCAGATGATTTTATCCAAAATTGATATTTCGCGATTAATTCACCAGAACTCGAGACCCTTTGAGTTTGAAATGTATATTTCATTTTAGCGCGTTCTTCACACGAAGTCTCAACATTATTTTCTAAGAGTTCTC
Source organism: Gryllus longicercus (assembly GCA_038098605.1). Classification (NCBI taxonomy): domain Eukaryota; kingdom Metazoa; phylum Arthropoda; class Insecta; order Orthoptera; family Gryllidae; genus Gryllus; species Gryllus longicercus. The sequence goes on from JAZDUA010000156.1 coordinate 319,694, forward strand.
AAAGATGACTACAATTGCTTAATCAAACATTGTTTGCTAAATTTTTTATATTGTTTTATTAAGCTTTGTCCTCGAATGATGTAGTAAACACTTAAGACAACGGAGCAGGTCTAATTTTCGTTAAAATCCATAATATTTCGAAAATTACAAAAGTTCGAATTTTTTCGGCATCTTCCTATAACTACAATATTGAAGAAAGGGATATTTTTCCTCAGTGAAGACTCTTCTTTAAATTCAGATCTTGAAGTAAAATCATGTACAAATTTTCGAAAATATAAATAGTTTTCGCGTACTTTTGGGTGATTGATCAGTGAATTCGGGCACGTTTACAGCTAAGGTCTTTAGTCCCGTCAGTGTAGAGCATGCTTTCTTCGCAGAACGTGGCGGTAATTTTCCCTCGCTGTATGGCGAAATCCGGCTCCGACTTTAGTACACTTGGAGGGAATTTCCCCAATCAGGTATCTTCCATAAGCGAGGCTCCACCCCAGCCGCTCTAAATTAGCTATTGGTCTCCCGATAAGAGCGGTAGTTCAGTGAAACTCTGTGTAAGAGTTGAGGATAGGACAAGGAAGAGGAAGGAAAGATGGAGCGCGGTTCGTGACGCATTTGTTAGGAAACTGCTTCGGCATTCGTCTGGAATTGATCGGTGAAACTAAGAAAAACCACCAATCTGAGCAGCCGGCCGCTACGATTCTCCTCTGGACTGTTGCAGAAAATGACCTGGCTACACAAAATCCTGCCACCGTCGGGACTCGAACATTGGAACTCTGAGCAAGAGACACTGCAGCAATATCAGTTGATGCCCTAAGCTGGTAATTTTGTGTGAAGAGTAGTACATTTTTAAAATGTTAAAATTACTTTCTTAAAAACAGCTCCATTTTTTCTTAAAATTTCTCCTCGTATGTGTCAGAGGACGGTAAACAAAATGGTAGTAGTTTCATTTCCTACAAACTCTCCGTATTTTAGAAAATTGCAAAAAGTTAACATTTCAAAACCTCAAAGTTGAAGATAGAGTTATTTGCCTTATGCAAAATTGTATCTAAAAAATCAACTCTTTAAAAAAGGACATGTGCGTTTTTAAACGGACTTTTTCACGTAATTTTCACGTAATTTGTTTTCACGTAATTTCACGGGCGATTTTTCGGCTTAAAATTAAGATAGTTTATTAAAATAACACATTTTCTCGAAAACAGTTCCATTTTTTCTATAAGTGTTTCTCACGAATGAAAATATGGACGGTTAAAAGAATGGCGCATGTTGAATTTTCGTTTGATCCCTGAATTTTCGAAAAACTGCAAATTTAGAAAATGTGCGAGAAAATATGTTCTTTTTTTGCACCACCAGTTTAATCTATAAATGCAAATTTTTAAGCTTGTAACTGACGCACTTTATTTCATTTATTTTCTTAAATGCTTGTACTGCGGATTGAATTGAGGGTCATAGCAGTAAATGCGATGATTAAGACTAATGACTTCTGTATCAATGATAATATATTACGAAAACTAGGGTACTGTCATTTTTTTGTCGGTAAAACGAAAATTAACTGTAATGAATTTGACGTATTCTCAACTTTGCTTTTAGATAGGAAACTACTACTTAAATACTACACGGAAACATCTTTAAATTTGAATCTGTTCATTTCCTGAAACTCTTCATTCCTCATGAGTAAGATATGCAAATGCACAGCAGCCTGTGGCAAAGAGGTGTCTTGGAAGTGAATGGCATCAGCAGCAGCCTGCACCCTGCTGAGAGCCTGCTTTTCCGATCACTCAGATCACTCTCTCCTTCCACCTGGGAATTCCAGCGATTCACAGACCCCAAACGGAAATATTTTTCTATCTCTCTTACTTCCTGTACGTGGTATAAAAAATACCGAGATTGAAGAAAATGCACTTTTTGAGAAGACCTATTAGTTTTTGTTTTTTTGTAAATGTTGTTTTCTTCTCTTTTTTTCTTTTCAAAAAAATCTGATTCCCCTTTCTTCTGTGCCTTCGTGAATCCGGAAACAACAAAACCCTGCTCAGAATTTTATTTTCTCATTCTTACGAATGTAATGTAATGTAAGTAATTGGAAACTTATCGACAGAATATTGGAAACTTATCGACAGAATAACTCTTATTCTCAAGCCTTCGTAAAGAAGTGCTTAAATTCTGTTCCTATACATATTAAATTACTTCCTCTAACACATGGTGTAGCCAAAAATCCTTGTTTTATGGATCCTCGATACCGAAAACTCGATAGACGGCTGTGTCAGTCCGTCTGTGACCAACACTAGCGACTTTTCTCCAAAATTGATTGTCCCCGATCGATCTGATCAAACTCGAAGCTTTGAAAGTTTCAAACGGATGTTTTGATGTCTGAGAGTACTTTACATGCCACCTCGAAAACATTTTCAAACTTTTCTCAAAAATACCACCACTTTTTTTAAAATAAACTTTGTCGCCTTACAGCAAAAAGGCTGTTGAAGAGAATGGTGCATGTCTAATGTTCCTTGAAATTCCTGGTTTTTCGAAAATTTCGAAAGTGCAATTCGGCGTCTTCCTACAACTACAATATACTAGATAGTTTTTTTCTTGAATGAAATCTGTTCTTCAAAGACAGTGCTGAAGTGTAGAACGCGGTACAAATCGTTTAAACCGGCACTTCTCTGGCGAGGGTGAAGTTCTCGGTGGAGAGGGGAGGGATGATTAGGGGTTCATGAAGAGATTTTTCGGTGTGGGGGGCGCAGAAAGTAATTCACGGTACTTAGTACATACTTAGAATAAGTAAAGTGTGGGCGATTTCGCCGAGACTGCCGCATCCATGTATGGGCGATCTACAGTTACATTTCTTGTACTCTTCTCTATCGTTATGATTTGTGGTGAGTGTCGAGTATTTGTGCTACGATGGTGTGAATAAATGTGTTTTTTTATTTATACGCGTTGCGCCGAAAGGTATTTTTGGCTGTAATTGAGCGGGCGCAAGAACGTGGTTTGATTGCTGCAGGATTTACATGTCTTGCGTGTAAAAGTCCGTTGGGGTTCGTCAACCGAAAGGAGTTGTGTGATCGTTTCCAGTGGCAGGGCAGTAAGAGCCTCACTCCTCATAAGCCTGAGTGTTCTGTGCGGAAGAGTCAACTGAGAAGTTTTTGTCGTTCCTTGTGGGCGTCTCGAAACTTTATATAAATGTTCTCCTAGTACTTGTCAAGGGATGGTAAAATATAATAATTCCATTTTTGTCGAACTCTCCGAACTTGTCCGAACTCAAAAATTGCAAAAAGTTAACATTCATCTTTATCTGAATCATGCACCTGTAGGTTAACATTTCAAAACTACAAAATTGAAGATATCTATTTTCGCCTTCAACAAAACCTTTTCCAAAAACTGCTCTTTAAAAAAGTCATGAAAAGTAAAATTCGCGTAAATTGTGTCTGATATTTATACAATTTCAAAAAAATGTATTTTCTCAAAACCCGGTGCAAATGTTTTCATTAAATTTTCTCCTTTTATGTAACACAGTGCGGTAAAATATGGTTGTCCCATTTTCGAAGAACTCTCCATATTTTCAAAAATTGCACAGAGTTAACATTTCGGAACTACAAGTCAGAGTTCGAAACTCACTGTTTTCGGTGGCCTAGAGGTAAGGATCTCGGCGACTAAACTGGAAAAACCTGAGTTCCAGTCTCGGCGTAGAATTTTGTTTCTTTTAAAGCACTTTCGCGGGTTTATATAATAATATAATACAGCAGAGCAGTTTAAAATATTGAGAGAAAGTATGTACTTTGTAACACCACTGGTTCAATAATAAGATATTCCGCTATCAATTTGGCACAACTCTGCTTGACAAAAAATTACTTATTTCTAGAAGATCCTCTTATTTCTATTTTATTTCACTACTAATTCAATTTATGCAGATCGAAATGTGCCAGTAGATTTACATAATCAACAACTCTCATTAACACAATAAATGTTCTATTAATATTCAGGAACTTCACTTTCCCTTTTTTGTTTACTCAGTGGTAATAATGAAAAGAATGAGTGGTACGTGATATTTAAGCAATTTTATTGAGCAGACTTGCTTCAATTGTCATCTCAGACTGTAAATATTTCCACTTGTGAATTCAATTATATTTTACTCTTTGGAGCCTTACATTACTCTTATTCTATCTATTCGTATTACTATTACTATTATTTATTTTATTTATTCATTGAATTCTATTATCGATATAAAATGTTTACTTATTCCAAAGTGTCTAAAGAGTAATCTTCTACCAGCATTCCAAAATTCTAACATATTGTTTTCTGGTATTCAGCCCAGAGGATTTGTTTATTGCACGAAACAGAGGCAATCGCATTTAATGGCAAGACGCCAGAAAATTGATGAGGGTCTGCCTCTTTGAGGCGAATGCCATCCTTTACCTAATAGGAAATACCTAACTCTCATTACTTGTTCTTAGATCAATAAGTCGTTAATATATCTCTATATTGAAAAACAATGTCTCAAATTGGTCGATATTTAACAGACATTTGTTTTATACGACATGTGGGGGCCGAAGCCCGTAACTTCGCAGTTCCTTGCCGATACCAAGAGCGAAGCGAGTACACAACTTAAACTTATTTTTGTCTTGACCGCTTTTTTAAGAGGGAAAGATGTATGTGTCGTGATTTTATAATAATTAACAATATTTTGGTCCCTCCCCTTTTCGTGCAGTTTAAAAATTAATGCTTTTTAATTATTAAATGTTCGTTTACATAATTTGAAGAGGCTGGAAATGCACCGTACAACTGTCAAATGATGAAATCATAGGAACGTGTAACAAAAATGTTGACTGCTCGAAAAACACAAAGCCAATGGGTTCTGAGAGACCTCGTCTGGCAAACTTAAATTATCCAATCACCAGAGGTGAGAACAAATGATTCTTTCCATTCTTATTTTTTCTTGCATGCCTACATGCATACATACTGGGAAATTGCCGTAGCCGTAGTTTTTAGTAGCAAGCGCGAACATGTTAACAAAGAGATTCTTTTACTTCGTCTTTTGCCTTTTGAATCTTTCTGCGTACATGTAACAAATATAATGTAATCACATATAGTGATTCAACGGTGAACAATTATTCAACGAAGTGTGACTGAAACCGGGTAAATATCTTATTGGAAAGCTAAAAATAATCTTATGATGGACAAAACAACATTTTCTCTTTTCTCGGGTTGCTGCCATCTCTGCTTTTCACTTCATATTAATCTTCATTCACACAATCGTCAGTATCATCTATCCATCGATTCATTCTTATACAGGTCATTAAGGCTTAGGTCAAGGAATCAAAATAAAGTTATATTTCAATGACAAAAGTGTTGGTAAACGCATCGATAAATAAAGCAGTCTAAGGAAAATATTAGTAATTATTATGACGTGTACATTCACAACAAGAATCAAGAGTTTTGGCTGTCTGAGGACCCCGTGTCCTAAGCTGCTTTATCAATGTTTTTTATTGTCACTGTAACCTCTTTCTGGGTTAAAAAATGTTTTTGTTCCTCTTGAAATTAGATGATGTTATATTTTAAAAAACGAACAATCACGTGTTCATTTAAAGTTTGGGTTTGTTGTATTTGTTATCTTATGTAAAAATGAATAAAATTTATTATTTTTTTAAAGTGTGCTAATTACGTTTCGCCGAGCTCACTCCCCTGTTTTATTTTTTGGCCATCACTGTGTTTGCCAATCTCTCTTGAGTTTTTCAGATGTGAATCGTACAAAAACATTTTAAATACAACTATAAAAATTTACCACACCACAGTAAAAGCAACCTTTAAACATAAACAAAAATCTTTTACCTCTCTAATTCAACTAGTGGTGCTAAAACAACACTTACTTCCTCGCCCTTTGAAATGCTTTCGGAATACTATTTTTATCGCAATTTCTCTTCGAATTAATACATCTGTCATTATAATACCAGGCTGCTTGTGAAAAGTTTTTAAAAATAGAATAAAATTTAAATCAAGTAAAACACATGCAAACATTTTTAGTTTTCGTGAATATATTTTAACTCTTCGTATTGCAGTACATAATTATCTTGTTTCATGCGTTCCCACAAACACCCCATTTAAATATCTAACGCTTTGTTAGACTGTAAACCTACTTTGAAATCACATTTTAAATGCGTTTCGAATGAAACTTCCATCAAAACGAACAAATTATATCCTGTTATCAACCATGCGTCTATCCTTCAAATCAATTGTGAGATTCTCATATATGGATTTGATAATCGTCGTTCATACAGCTTTATCCATCCTCTCTGACCATGATGCGACTTAACCAGACTTCAACCAACATCAACCAAATTTCGTTTTTTATCCGTAACATACAGAACAAAATAAAAACTATATTTTGCTTCACGCTTCACCACCAATTCTAACGAACAACGCCTGACGTTCGCAGTATAAATAACTCCGCCTGGACTGTGGCGGGACACTCAAGACTCTCATCATAAGTCTTCGTAATTTATGAAGCAAATCATCGGTATAGAATGAAAAAATCGTGTGTAAAAATTATTTTAATTGCATTATTAGATAGAACATATTGTGTCTGAACCGAATAATTAATCAGTCATCAGCTTATTCAGTCGGCAGAATTCTTGGTAAGGTTTGGTTAAATAATAGAAAAATAGATTGTGATCCAATTAAAAAAAACGTTTTTTTACATCTTAAAACAAACTGATAAGTTCATTGTGAATCTTTACGTTGTCCAATAGATGACTTCTGAAAGGGATCAAAAATGTATTTATCTTCCACTGAACAATATTTTACACACAAAATGTGAATATACTGGAAGAACATCTAATGACATGTCTAGACATCTAATGACAATCATGTATAAACCTCTAATGACATCTTTCTGAAGGCTTCAGAGAAGTCGACCGCAGAATGTAAACGTGTCAGCTATTCCGATGTTTCGGTTTATATGTTGCCACATGTAAGATGATTCCCACACTGTAACAGCATGAGAAGATTCACGCACTAGCACGGTCATCGAAGCTAGCGACATAGGCAGTGTTCCTCTCCCCCGCTCTTCCCGCAATGAAACCCCGCGAATGACAATTTCGCAGTTTCAAGTGCTTCTGTGTTCCTTTTTCTGAAGAAAGTTCTCAGTATTCCACGGGAACGTCTGCTCCTCTCTTGGCGCAGCGCTATCATGCGTGTGTTGCGAAGCACACGTACATTTCTAGTACATTTCAATTCAGTTGGTGCCTTGGCTTCCGTGGCGAGGCACTGGCCGTCAGGCCTGGTCTTCCGCCTGACTAAGCAAAGTGCGCCACGCTCCTTTCGCCATCTAGCAGAGAAAAGAGGAATCACTGGCGAGATTAATTTTGCTCAGAGGCTTCTTTCAGGCTTGAGAATCTTTTCCATACAATACGGTACTGCAGTGTTTCTATTAATTTCTTTAACATATATTCTAAATCATTCTGATATTCAACCAAATTACTTGGTCGTTGGGGTTTGAATCCGCGAACGTGTGTATATCAGTACTTTACACTAACCAATACACTACCGAGCCACTTTCTTCTAGGTTAATACGCCTTTTACTGTTTTGTCGGGATTAATCCTATAGCTTGCTCTCATCTGTTTTTTTCCTTCTTCTTTTGCCAAGTGATTCATATTCCATTGCTTGTTTAGAAATTCTTACGTACGAAGTACATCTTTGTCATTTCCCTCTCTCTCTCTCTCTCTCTCTCTCTCTCTCTGTGTCTCTCTCTCTGTCTCTCTCTCTCTCTCTCTGTGTCTCTCTCTCTGTCTCTCTCTCTCTCTCTCTGTGTCTCTCTCTCTGTCTCTCTCTCTCTCTCTGTGTCTCTCTCTCTGTCTCTCTCTCTGTGTCTCTCTCTGTCTCTCTCTGTCTCTCTCTGTCTCTCTCTCTGTCTCTCTCTCTGTCTCTCTCTGTCTCTCTCTCTGTCTCTCTCTCTGTCTCTCTCTGTCTCTCTCTGTCTCTCTCTGTCTCTCTCTGTCTCTCTGTCTCTCTCTCTGTCTCTCTCTTCTCTCTGTCTCTCTCTCTTCTCTCTGTCTCTCTCTTTCTCTGACTGTCTCTCTCTTTCTCTGACTGTTTCTCTCTTTCTCTGACTGTTTCTCTCTTTCTCTGACTGTTTCTCTCTTTCTCTGACTGTTTCTCTCTTTCTCTGACTGTTTCTCTCTTTCTCTGACTGTCTCTCTCTTTCTCTGACTGTCTCTCTCTTTCTCTGACTGTCTCTCTCTTTCTCTGACTGTCTCTCTCTTTCTCTGACTGTCTCTCTCGTTTTTTAATGGTGAATGAACTGTTGAACTGTTTGATGAATTTGTAAATCTTTGGAAAGATGTGCCGCCCCCTCTCCGCTCGCGATTCCCGACAGGGACAGCGCCGCCGCTGCCTCTGCAGTAACGCTTACAATTCTGTGATTCGAATCCCCACGATCGCGGGGTTTCAACTGTATCTAGATTGCTAGGTCGAATTCCACCATTTGCGAATTCTAGCGGCCGGCTGCTCTGATCGGTAGTTTTCCGTGGTTTCTCCGATCAGCACCAGGCGAATGCCGGAACAGTACCTTGGCCGGCACTAACGGGCCATGGACCAGGCGCGATCTTTCCTTCCTTTTTCTTTTGCTCTCCTCACCCCCTTGCTTACATACATTTTCACTTAAACTTGTGCACTACACTGCCACACTTGCCGGGAAATTGGAGCTCGACCCGACCGAGTCGCTGCCCCGCTGAACGAGGGGGAAACTCGCAAACCAACGTGTAGACCGGCACCGAATCTCACTGTCGATCTGGAGAAGGAACACCGCCACACGTCGAGTTGTAATATGCACTACACTCACTGGATTTACGAGCATCGGAGTTGATACGTCCAGAACCAACCAACCAATCAATGCAACAATCACACACACACACACACACACACACAGGAGGGTTGCCCGCGCGCGGGGGTTGTAGAACCTGCAGGTGCGGCGGCGCGCTGCGCAGGGCGGCGAAGGCGACGTCGCCGACGCTGATGCTGCCGACGGCGACGTCGGCGCGGCACGCCAGCACCGCGCCCAGCACGCCCGTCGCGGAGCCGTTGGCGAGCGGCGCGCCCCAGCGCTGCGGGTCGGGCGCCGCCCACTCGGCGCGCAGCCCCGCCGCCCGCGCCGCCGCCTCCAGCGCCGCCACCTCCAGCCCGCCCGCGTAGCGCCGCGTCGACGCGTTGTACCTGCGCGCGGAGCCTTGCACCCGCCTGCGCCCCTCCCCTCCCCTCGCTTGGCTGCTGCGGGTGGCGTAGAGCGATGTGGCTCCTTTCCGACACCCTGTAGGCCCATTCACAATGCAACATAACGCATAGACGTAAACACTAACAGAAGTTGAAGACTGAAGTATACACAGTGTTTAACATAAACGTAAGCGAAATAAGAAAGTCTATTGGCTGTGAGACGTTCTAGTTCACTATTGGTTAGATGTGAGAATCGATTGAAAGGTATCGACTATGTCCATAGCCCACATGGCGTTAGTTCGTCTATCGACTTCGATCCTATTACGGTATTCGATTTAGAGTTAACGTACTGTGATTGGACCATTTCTTGTCTTAAGCATAAACACAGAAGCTTTTACGTTAACGTCTTACGTGTTATCTTTATGCAAACGCATTGCGAATGAGTCCGCTTGTGGACGAAGTCCTAAACATTTTATATTAATGACATGCTTATGTTTATATTTGCATTGTAAATGGGCCTTTTTCTCTGATGGCAGAAACGTGGTCGTGTGGTTGTTCTGCACCAGATCACAACTGCAGCAACAAGAGCAATTTGAGCACACAACAGTAGACGATACAAAACGGCACTCACGACGCATAACCAAACAAATGATGGCGAAAAACGGCGCATACACAATTTGAAACCTCTCATTAGGTAACAGAACTCCCCCTCCTCTGTCAGCTGGTAGCTGTCTAGTTGGCAGAAATATTATTCGGGCGATAATCCCCTTTCACTTTTCGTTACCTGAGAAGGCACAGCCCCACGCCATCCCATATCCTTCATCGGGTGTTCGGGAAGGAGTAACGATTTTAGTTAAGTTTGCATTCATAAGTAGCGCAAACAGATGTTTTCGCCCCAGTCCAAAGAAAACGTCGAACAGGGGAGAACACGGCAGACTTTTCCGAAATGTGTATGATAAGACAATGTTTTCAAAACATCGAGGTTTCCAACATCGATGTATTGAAGTCGATATTTTTTTTAACATTGATGTTTTTTGCTCAATGTTTTTACGTTTTCGTAATAACTTATTATATCACTGTCTTTGTGTTCGAAACACACAAACGCGGTTTGCACTACCTTCATCAAGAAGACTACCCCTCGCCAAGACGATTCTGAAACCTTAGTATTTGCTCTATCTTTCCTTGTATTTCGCCCAAGGAGAGGAACTTTTTTTTAAATTTTGTTTTCATTTAAATATCAATTATAAATTAATACACAAGACCACTAGCAAATTGAATTTTGTTGCGCTCGAATTTAATGTTAGAGGATGCTAAACGAGCTTTAAACCATCGATGGTTGAAAACATCGATAATTTGTCTATGTATTATTAACATGTTTTAATTTTGAATATCAATGTTTTGTTGTGGATGTTGCATCACTAGTCTTTGGGGGCCGGTCCGCAACGACTCCAACGTATTCGACATTGTGCTAGTGCTACTGAGCAGGTTAGTCAAGCTGGAACAGCCATGTCCGCACACCGGAATGAATCATGTCAAATAATTTATTGCTAATTAATTGCCTCAATGTGGAATTAGTTGACACGTATTTTCGAGGCGAAAGTGGGTGTGAGCTGGTTTGACGCGACGCCAACACACACACACACACACACACACACACACACACACACACACACACACACACACACACGCACACACTAGTTAAATTCGGGTTTTCACCTTAGTTCGACGTTATAAATATTTCCCTCCTATACAGCGCTCGTTGTTGACGTCTGTAGGAAGTTATAGAATATATTAACATTAAAGGTTATATGCATTTATTTTTAAGTTTAATTGTTTTTGCGTAGAGAAAGAGTAACGTGCTTTCGTTTATGTAATGACGCTGAATAAACAGCGGAATAAGACAGATGAAGTCCTTTACGACACTGTAATTTAATAAATAATAATACGAAATTGTAAATTGAAAATTATATCGTATTGTAAACAATTACATAATGTGTATTACAAACAAAAATAACATTATCACAATACATTTTTTCAACATTTCCCCGGGGAAAATTATAATTTACTCACACCTTGTGTTTAGGATTTCCGTATCCTCCGGAGGGACACGCCTCCTCAGCCGTAATTAACAGCCAAACAACTGACAAAGCCGAAGATAAATATTTGGAGACGGACCTTTCCTTGTTACTTATGGAAAACATTCTATACCACTTTGTGATAACTTTTTAAAGACCGAGATATAATAGTGTCTTTGACTTCAAACATATCCCGACAAAGTTGTAGACTTACTAGGTCTGAGTAGCCTTTGAGCTCTCGCTCGCTTCAGCGACGCCACGCTACGACGAAGGCGTCATCGCCACGGTCGAACGGTTCCTTTTGTAGAGGAAGTACAGCGCCGAATACCTTCTATCTCAGCTCTTCGATAGCCGTGATCGTCTAGTGGTTAGGACCTTGCGTTGTGGCCGCAATAACCCAGGTTCGAATCCTGGTCACGGCAGTGGAAACACTGTCACGGCGAAGAGCGTTTTTACTGCGCGGAGAAATTACTATGCTTAAAGACTGAATTATCAATCAGGATTTATCAATCGTAGAGTTCTCCGGAGCTCGTCCTCTCACGTCACCTCTTATTATTCACTTGTTGTTAATTTTATTAATTATTACATTCTCAGACCCAACTTTCGGGAAAACACTCTTCCCATCTTCAGCGGGTCTCTAGTAAGGACAAGGAAAATTGAAAAATTAACATGAAGGGAGCAAAATGAAATACAGTGAAATTATGTGGAAAAATTAACTAATAAAATGAAATAAATTATAAAATTAAAAATAGTGTAATCTAAATAATAATTAAACATATTAATTAATAATGGTAATTAATGAAGTAATTACTAAAATGATTATACTTTGTGGGCGAATATTTTTTCTCACATCATTCACTTGAAGTAAAACTTTTTTTCCAGTAAGGTAAGTCGACACATCATAAGTGCGTAACAGAAAGTAAAGCGCTTATTTTGCGCTAAACTACTGAGACGAAAACTTTGGATGACAGACGAAAAGTATTAATAATGAAAATGTTATTAACATTTAAAATTTTTTGACACAATACTGAAATGAGCTGTAATTAGGTGTAACTCGTAATTCGTCTATATTTGACGTCAAACAACATAATTACAGGCACCGCCTACTGGAATACAAAAATCACAGATTGACAATGTTTGATGTCTGCCGACCTTAGAACAAGGACGAAAATAAACGGTCAGAAAGGAATTAAACGTTATAAAGTGAGGAAAAGATATAGTGGTGTAATTAAGTGAAACATTTGATGTAAAAGATGTAACATATTTGGGGGTGGGAGTAATATGAGGACAGTTCTGTGAAAATTAAATGGACTAAAATATTATGGACAATGAAAACAGTGAATTGTCTGAATGAAATTTGACCTGAAGGAATGACTTATGTTGTTTTGAAATGTGAAGAAGACTAGCACGAGTATTGTTATTTAAAATTGATAAATTAGCTAGACGTTTCGTTATTATGTCAGTTTAAAAGTATTTTTTATTATGAATAATGGTAATATATTGTTTTGAATTTAAAGGTGTTTATTTTAATATTTTCAGTAAGTTTCTTTTTATTCATATTTATGGTGTACATTAAAGAAACGTTGGCCCTGAATAAATATTAAATGAATAATTAGATAATTTTCCGGATTAATTAGATTCAATATATTTTTTATTAATGTAAAAAGTAAAAACAATCTCAAAACATAAAATGAAACCCAAAACACGATGCGTTGCATATGGGTTGATAAATCGTCTAGACAAATTAAACTAAAAAAGCGGGTAAATGCCTCAACAGGCTGAATTTCTGTTTTCAACTTCGTTTGGACGTTACAAATAATTCTCCTATATTCATGCACGTTGTTGAAATCTGCAGAAAGTTACAGTAAAACATTATCAACATGATTGGACAAATGCTTTTATTTTTTAAATTTAATTCTTTTGCGTAGAGAAAGGGTAACATGCAATCATTTATGCAGTGACGCTGATTAAACTGCTCAACAAGACATGTAAAGCACTTTACGACATCTAATTTAATAAATACTAGTACTGATTTGTAAATTGAAAATTTTGTATTGTTATAAACATTTACATTGCGTATTATAAACAAAAATAAGTTAATCGCAATACATTTTAACATACCCTGTGGAGAAAATTATTAAATACGTCCCTCGACTTTACGATTAGCATATCCTTGAATGGGACATACCGACATCTCACTGTCAGTATCCCGACATCTCACCAGAAACCAGCCAATGAGCAGAGGAATCCCTGGATAATAAATATTTGGGAACAGACTTCCTTTCTTTCGTATGGAAAACATTCTCTACCCCTTTGTGTTAACTTCTTAAAGGCAGACATATAGTACAGAGCGATATCTTTCACTCTCTCTTTGTAGACTTTTAGGTCGGAGTCGCCTTTGAGCACTCGCTTGTTCGGCGGCGCCACGCTGCGACGGCGTCATCGTCATGGACGAACGGTTCCTTTTGTAGAGCAAGTACAGCGCCGAATACCTTCTATCTCAGCTCTTCGGTAGCCGTGATCGTCTAGTGGTTAGGACCTTGCGTTGTGGCCGCAATAACCCAGGTTCGAATCCTGGTCACGGCAGTGGAAACACTGTCACGGCGAAGAGCGTTTTTACTGCGCGGAGTAATTACTATGCTTACAGACTGATTGATCAAGTTAGAATACGTGATAGAAACCTTGTTTATAGCAAACGATTAGCATAAATACACGTTCGTCCAAACATCATGGATTTCGGACGAAAAAAGTGAATATTCATTGTCATTTTTCATATATATAGTAAAAAGGGTTTATTGGAAGAATAAACTGCCCTGCAGACTGGATGTGTACATCAGAGATGGGATAGTCCGTCCAAATTAGAATAATGCTCTCTGTAAAACAGTAAAATGGGTTTTATAAACTCTATTGCAACGTATTTAATATTTTGCATGAGTAGGTAGTCAGTTCATACTTCCATCGTTCTTCGGTAGCCGTGATCGTCTAGTGGTTAGGACATTGGGTTGTGGCCGCAATAACCCAGGTTCGAATCCTGGTCACGGCAGTGGAAACACTGTCACGGTGAAGAGCGTTTTTAAATCCCTATGGTACTCAAATTGTCACTCAAATGTTAATGGCTGATAAAACATGGGCTATAGCCATCCATTAAATAGTGCCATTCATTTATTTCCTCGTAAAGCATTTTGTTTCCAGAACTAATTTAAGCTATTTATACAGCAAAGTAATGTTTTATATATTATTAATTATTAGATAATACTATTTTTATTCATATTAAACTTCTTTTGTTTATATTTTAAAACAATTAAAACTGTTACAGGGTTGTAGGCGTTGACATTCAATATTTTATGCAGCACTCCTTACTTGGTAAGTTAAAACTTACTTATTCTGAACACTTTAAAAATTATTTTCTTTATTTTATTTGGTCCATGGATGTACTTAAGGACGAAATACTACAATTTAGAAATAAAAATATTGATTTACAGTATTGCAAACCACGTTTTTTTATTAGAAAACTGATATTAAAAGGTTTAATTAAGCATTATTTAATAATTTTCGTAAATTTTAAATGGTGTGAGCCTTATACAGAACCTGAACGATGTGATGTTACCAATAAGAAAATCGTGAGATGATCCTTGTATTTTTCGAAATGATGAACGGAGAGAAACTTTTTCGAAAACCTGGAGAATGAGTATTTTTCGTTTAATTAACGGTTGTTTTTTAATATTGTGGGTTAAGGTTAATTATTTTGCGAGGTTTTAGTTATATTTCTTTAGATGTATATATGTAAGATGTATATATGTAAATATTCAGGGTTTGAGTTCTGGCGGAACGCGACTGAACGACCTCGAGAATTATTATCAAATTATTCTATAAATATAAATTTATTTCTATTAAATTAATAAGTAAATTGCGGTGATTACCTAAAATTTTAATCAAGTGCTGAAAATATTTCTCATTCTACAAAGGTTTTTAACAGTGGGCGAGTCTCATTTTATCATAAAAGAATGGTTAAGGAATGACGCAGACTACCACCTTTTCTCGAGGTGCATTCTTGCCTTATGCGGCAGAGGATTCTGTGAAAGGTAGTTGGCGATGTTTGCGTCAGTAGTTCTTCTCCAGGTATGCGAACACATTCCACGCAATTATTGGAGGTTTGAAGAGCGTGTTCTTTTCGTCGAAAACGAACGATATTAACCGGAGAAATACTTAAACAAAATACTATTAAAGATAAATCACATACTTTTTTAAAAATATTATTACGAACGTTCTAGCGCCAAATATAATTTGTGAAACATTCGTTAAGGATTGTAGGAATTTACTTAACGTTTGCCCAATTTTTTTAGGGATATCGTGGATATTGGAAGAGGGGCTAAAAAGGAGTGTGTGTTTTTGAGATACATGGGAAGCTCTATTTAATACACTATTATTACTTTTCTGAAAACACGTAATGTACCGTCAATCAATGGATGTAGTCATTTCGTCATAATTTTGCTTTTTAAAATTAGCTAATTAACACATTGTGCAATCTTCTTAGAAAACATTTGTAGTTCGTATTATGACATTTTGATTTCCTTTTTGTAATTGTACTTTTGACATTTTTTGTTCCTAGTTTCTGACATTTTTATATGTCCTTTTAGTAAAAAATAATGGATCTCTTCTAGAGTGGCACCATTGTTGGTTTTCAACGGGCTCAATGTGAACGTGTTGAGTGTGCTTGATACGCATTAGAGGCTTAATATTCTTTTATGGGCTGACACTCGTCTTCACGACACCTTTTTCGCTATGCACACATTTAAATTCGTTGAAAAATACATTTTCTTGTGAGATGTTCCACGCTTTGATACCTATCCTTCACACCAGTTTTTTCTTGTTTTATGAACATAAAAGCAAATAAGAAACTGCTGATCGCAAGCAAGAGGTATTGGGAACCCCAGGTTACGATGCGGTTGGCAGTAGGTCGATTGTTAACATCGTTTGTCGCAGAATCCGCCGGAGCAATTATTTTCTTTTTTCGTTTAGTTAACGTAATATGGCCATTAATTCCATGAAAAATCGTTGGTTACCACCACGTTAATTGCGAGCGTGTAATTAAAACTCCTTACCAATCAGAATTCAGAAAAAGGATCAAAAACTTTAAATAGTTATAAAACAGAAGGGGTCAAGGTATTTCCAGTTGCCCATGACAAGAGAGCAAGAATTTACATCGCAGATCTCAAAGTAAATTACGTTTAACCATTTTTAGAATGATTAAACGTAACTGACTTTGTGATCTGTGATGTACATTCTTGTTCACATTTCATGGGCAACTGGAAATACGCCAGCAAAACTTGAGTTAGAAGTGACTTTTATTATTATCGTCACCACCATCGTCATCATCATTTACTTTCCAATATTTATACGTGTTGTATTATCTCATTAATGACTTAATTTTTCGTGGAAATTAATGTTTTCGTGGCTTTATCAACTTCTATTAATATTTCATCCGGAATATGTTCAATATCTTCCATTTGCAAACATTTCTTTGTCTTCTAAGCTATAATGGTAATCATAAGAACCCAACGCAAGGCACTAAAATAGGTCTTTTTCAGATGCAATACAACGTCATCAAATGCATGCCTCGAATGGTAAACATGTGACAAAGAATTCCTCAAAATTTAAATTATCCGTAAATGGAAACGAAAAAAATATTGAATGTGGATAAAGAGGTAAAATTGCACTCGTAGTAAATAATAGTTACTATCGTCGCTCGTTTTCTTGAACTTCATGCTGTTAAACCTCTGTTTTCTTTTTACTTTTTTTGTGTGTGGGGGGTCTAATGTATGGCCTTGTAACATCACTTGAGGTACACACGTGACCCATAGCTCTTCGAAACATCGTCGCTGGACCTTGCTGCCTCTACCATTCATTCTGAATTCTCCCATGTGGTAGCGAGTGGAAATCAGAATGAAAGGGTTGATATTACATTGTTTATCCTTTAATGATGTATCTCTTATCAGGATGTTGGCGACAGATAATATGGAAGTGGTTCTTGACGTCTCTGATCAAGAACTATTTCGAAGTGAATGGGGATTTAGGCAATTCCGTTGGATGATTGGTAGTTTGCTTTTGCCTTCTACGCCATACAAGATTAACACATCCTTGCGGAGAATTCGAACCTACAACCCTGGTGTTTAGTAGTTGCCGTCAGCATAAGTGGGGAAATGAGACAAAGTATAATGAGAAAGATTAGGTTTCTTCTCCGTGATGGCGCTACATCCCGAGATATACCCTGATGTCCGCATTCTCTCAGAACTACAAGTGTGTTTCGATGTCATGGGCATGAGGGATCAGTCCGTCCCTAAGGTTGGGAGTGGGGACTGGATGCGGAAGAAAAGATCTCGCGCGATGAGTTGCCCATTGTTTAAGGAACTACTCTGGCATTTGCCTGTGTCTAATCAGAAAAAAACGCGTAAACGTCCGACCAGAGCAGCCGACCTCTAAAATGTTCGTCCAAACAGCGCCCTCAGCCAACTCCGCTTTCAAGTTGAAATCGAAAATTTGTCTCCATGAGAACTGTTATTTAGGACCTATTGTCTACGAGTTTCTTTTGGACTGACAAGCTGCAGCCACATACGCCAAAGCGTCTTCTGCTGGTACCCAGGTTCGGTCCCAGGCGGTTCTAATTGGAATTTTATGATGGGCAAAGGATCGCCGCAGGTTTCCTCGGGGTACTCCCGTTTCCCCTGCCAACATGTATTCCACAGGATCGCTCCATCAAGCATTCCCTAGCCTAACCTGTCCTAGCATTAACCATCATTCCGCGAGGATCTAAGGATCATAGCGGTCTAGGCGATAACCGAGGAAGTAGCTGAGAAGGGCCGCTGCTACTTCAGCAAGTTATCGATAGGTAGAATCCCGACCTAGAGAACTAGAGAGAGGGGACATGGTGAGGGAGTGGGAAACGTCCCGTCCCAAGACCCTACATACGGATGGTAGAGAGTGGATGTAATGCCAGGTGACGCGAGGGCCACGCTTGATGCTGGCATCTGAGGACAGAAAAAAAGGTTTGTAAACGCCAATGCTCGTGCGTGCCCTACCTGCCCACAAACGGAGGCCACTCGAAGGTGGCCACTCGCAGGACGAGGGGGTCGCCGCGCGGCGCCTCGCAGCGGGAGCCTCGGGTCTCCGCCCCGCCCGCGGTTGCCGTCGTGGCCGCGCGGAGCGCTCCGGCGACGCCGAGGCCGCGCGGCGGGCGGGCGGCGGAGCCGAGGCCCGGGAAATACTCCCAGGCGGTGCTGGCGACCGGAAGTGAGGTGGCTGCGAAGCATCCCGCGCACAGAACGCTGACCGCTGCCTGCAGGGAGTCCATCCTCGCTCCCAGCGTAGACACTCAGAGCATAAGTCCAAGATGTTCAGAGAGCTCCCTCTTGAATTTGAGAGAAAACAGATGTCATTGAATTTAACGTAGATTGAATTTACAAATTTAATGTACATGGACCTTCAGCATGAAAAAGAGTTTAACATATTTGAATATTCAATTTAATGCTTAAATTAAAATCAATGTAGATTTAATGTACACTTAGAAATGTCTGAATTACTTTAATGTAAAAGACATTAAAGTAATTATCATAAACGCACATTAAATTTAATGTACATATTATGTACATTACGATGCAAGAGTCAAAGATTTATGGTCATGTCTGGAATAAATTAATTAATTAATGATTTTGATGAACTGGAGATAATGAATATATGATACGAATGATGAGAGGCAGGGGAAACCGGAATCTTTACACTAAATCTACATTCATTTTTTTAACGTTTTAAATTTAATATACAAATAATAAACTCTTTCTAATGTACAAAGTAGATTTAAAAGATTAATTTACATTAATACATTAATCTACTTCAGATTTAATGAGATATCTGTCAGTACAGATGTTCTCCCGTTTCTTCTCATTCCCTTGTTTTCCATCATTCGCCATCCTGCTTTCTCTCATCTCCTCGTTTTCCATCATTCATATCGTCTTCTCGTAATTTCCAGTCCATCAAGATCATTCACTCACTCATTTTTTCATTCACTCACTCACTCTTTCATTCCAGATATGACCGTAAATCTTAGACTCTTGCATCTTAATGTATATGTGTACATTATACTTAATATGATAATTACATGATAATTTTCACGATCATTTGGAATTTTTTCATGATATTATGACTTTCATGATAATTGCTTTAATTTAATTTACATTAAAGTCAGGCAGAAATTAATGACACTGTACTGGTACTTTGACAGCACATATTTTGACGTATTATTTCTTGACAACGGATACAGAGAATCTATTTTTTGCACCATTGCATAACTTTATACTGCGTCACAATAATGTGAAAAGTCTTGTGGTAATACGAACATATGTAAATATGTGTTGTGAACACATTCTCCTTCTCATGATTCATCCATCGTATTACTACAGGCTCCCACGACTAGTAGCGCGCCCTAACTTAGAACATTCTTTTACCGTGAGAAATGTCGAATGTGGCAGTTGCATCTTGAATTTCACATTTCACTCCATTCCTCTTTCACTGCAGAGTAAGTTTTTCTGCATTATATCCTTCCTTAGTATCGTGCATTCGATGTTGATTATTTATTATTATTATTATTATTATTATTATTATTATTATTATTATTATTATTATTATTGTTGTTGTTGTTGTTGTTGTTGTTGCATTTCTCAATGCATGAGTGAAGAATAAGAATGCGTGATTTTGCTTATTTTGTTTATACTTATATTTAAAACTATCTTTGAGTTTGTCCCTTTGCCCGCGTAATTGACAATGTTGACTATTTTGCTGTTACAAAAAATATTTGTTCTAGTTACTCACGTTACAGGGTAAGTAATCGAACATAAATTTCGGGTGCACTACTACGCTTCGAACCAGAATTCTCGTTGTACTTACTCACGCAACCCGAAACGTCTTCCATTCGCTGCGACGCTCTCTCGTGTTAATAGCTCATATTTCGTCGCAGCACTTGCTTCGCCGTCCATATCCCGGGATAATGCTTCATAATGGGAACCGAAAGTTGCGGAAACGGTCGTGGGGCGCTATCGCCTTAGATCTTAAGTGCACTGGAAGCGATTTGTGATGTTGATGAATGAAAAGCAAAACCAGGCCAGTGAGTGGGCAAGCCAATAAGTGACCTTTTTACCTAGTTGACACAGCTTTTGTTTTTATTTCGTAGCAATTATTGATGCTCTAAGTTTGCGTGTTGAAGAATGCTGTACCCACTAAAGGTGACGTATTCGTTTTTATTTGTTGAAAGTGATAGTACAAAACGAAAGGAAACGTAGATTCCCACATGGAGCAAATAAAGCACCTAGTGACATTTTGTGTACTTTTATTTGTTTAATTATTTATTTTAGTATCGTTCTTACTGATATTTAACCCTTCATATAATTATAGCAAGAACATATAAAGCTATTATAATTGTCTATATATATATATATATATATATATATATATATATATATATATATATATATATATATATATATATATAAAGCTATTATAATTATATAATATTCTGATTTGTGGCAAGGACCTGTAAATGTTGAACATTATACTTTCGTTCTTTGTAACGTTGTTAGGGAGACAATTACACCAGTTTGAATACTTTGATACATTTGAAAGTTTCTTCAGCTGAAATTTGTCCTCTACAATTACTTCTTTAATTCAGATCATATACATTTTTTTTCCAAAATATTAGTTGTTTTCGAGTAAAATATGGTTTATGTTAAAAATAGAATATTCTGAAAATTTGCTCCAAATTTCATCTTTAAACTTTTTGAATCGATAGTTGTAAATGCACTGACTAACATGACATAATTGCCGTTTTGATGAATTCTAATGATTTTTCAAAAAATACACAAATGTGTTGTGAATGGTTGTCACAAAGATACTTAAACGGGCGCAGTAAATTTACGTAATTGTAAATATGGATGTTAGCAACAATAGGGTTTAGAAAAGGAACCGAAGTGAGCTTTCTTTTGGAAATAATACTAGGAAAGGACAACAGAATTGATGGTGGAGAAAATACATAATATGATAACAAAGAATTCAGTGGAAGGACACGTGAGCAAATTCCATGGGGCTGAAAATAAATTAAGAAGTTATAACGAGCAGGAAACCAAAGAATTAACGGATACTATGCTAAATGTGTGTGACCAATCAGGAATGACATCGTGTGAGATGAGTGACAGATGACGGGCGCGCTAGATGAAAAACCGGGGCAGACAATGTTCTGACACGGCGTGAGTCAGATGTAAAAGGAAAAGGTATTTGGATGTGGGAAGAATTAGACTGAATTGTTATTTTGCAAAGGAAATGTTTTAAGGAAGTAAAGTAGTACAATTAGAAAGGAAATATAATTACGTGTGTGGAGGACGCGAACATCATTGGAGGGGACCGAATACTTTGGAAATGGAGGCTGAATGGAAACTGGATAACGTTCGTTATATATATATATATATATATATATATATATATATATATATATATATATATATATATATATATATATATTATGAAAGAGAGAGAGATACCGTGTGTGTTTAGAACTTAATACATAATTAAATTTCGATAACTGAAGTAAGTCTTATTATTAATGAGTAAAAAAACAAGAGAGTTCTCAATCCTAGGAAACAAACAAATTACTTTACGTAAATATGTCGCTGCCGATTATAGACGGTCTATCAGACCCACACATATATAAATTTGTATAATGACGGGCGATCTTGGGATAACCTTCGGGAAACAGTTGGGTGAAATTTGAAATAGTAATTTCAGAAGAATAATTAAACAAAAAGGTACCAGGAACGGTTCTCGGTCAGAGTATTTTGTAAATATTTCTCACGTCGTTACATTTTCATTTTATGTGTTTTTCTTTGATCAAAACGTTTGTTAGCACTAAAACGTCGAAGTATCTTTAATGATGATTTTTCAAAAATTCATAAGTTTTTTAGTATGTGGAAACTAAAAATAGAGCATTTTTGAAAACGTTTGAACCAAAGTTTCTCAAATTCTGCTGCAATTTTGTTATGAATGTCCATATTGGACTGAATTCTGCTATTGTAGTATTATGATGAATGTCCATATTGGAAAATACTTCAATTCTTAACAATATCAAATGTTTCAGAAATTCAAAGTAACGAGTGGTTTATATGTGGAATATTCAAAGATTAATATTGAATAGTTTTATCTTCGTACTTAATACTTATCTAGTGACTATTTCAAATGAATTAATTCGAACCATTTTATTTTTGAAATGAGTTCAGTTTACGTTAAGATATTGGCTTCAATTAATGCACAATAGTTTTTAAATTAACAGTAACCTAAATGTGTGTTTTTAAAAAGCTATGTCTACCTTCGTAAAAAAATTCATGGATCTTCCAGTGCGAGGGTAGCAGATATGTGATAGATGAAGGCATCTGGATACTTTGTTAAGACACCTTGCTCATGTTATTGATATCGACGTGCCTGTCACTGAAATGGCAAATTATCAATTAAAAATAAATATGAATGAATAGTTTATTTGTGAACTCAAAAATTGTTTTTTTTTTTTTCAAAACTACTGTCATTTTGTTGGTGGACAACACAAGCTAGCGCCTACAGCGTACGTTGTTTTTCCCAAGAATAAATATTCTCCAATTGATCTGGCTTGATAAAGCCCTGTAAATTTAAATGTAATATTTTAATTTTGAGGGTACTTTACCAGAAACTCTAACAGAGTTTCAAAATTTTCACAAAAATGGCTCAAGAAGGCAAAATGTTTCTGTAATTTTTTTGCAAGGATAGAGCAGAGTACTAAAGCTTAAAAATTACAAACGCCAAAATATTTTGAACACTCTCCTGCAACAACATTATTAAAAATAAAAAAAAAATGTTCTCCGTGAAATATATTCCTGAAAATTAAATATTTAAATGATGTCATGCACTGCCTTTTTAAGATACGTGTAGTATTCGCGAAAGAATACATAAATAAGTTTTATTGAGAACGGTACCATATTTTACTTTCTCTTATACGTCCGCATTTTCGGAGTAATGCAGGTAGAAATAAGATAAATAAAATGGCCTGGTAGAAACCTATTTCGTAGAGGAATTTGATTCCTAAATCGAGGACAATGGTACTGTAATAGCACCAAACAATACTGGTGGCAAGGATATAAAGGTAGCGAGACAGACTATGCGATATTTGGGGAGCACGAAGATCTTCGCTGGAAATCGTCCAGAGGGACGATTGGAACCGCGAGAGGACCCGGTAGGTGTTTTAGGGCCGAATTCGTCACTTACATTGAGTGTTCCCTTAAGTACACGAATCGTATTCATAAACAGCCCTTGAGTAAAGTCTTAAGTGAGCACTCATTCCTGTAAGGGAGGCAGCCTTCTCACTTAAGTGTCCCTTGTGGCTCCCTCGCATCGTCAGTCGTAACCAGTTTAAGATATTGGGATATGGAAAACGACTTCCAAGATTATTATGAGTTTTATACTCAACACATCCTGCAAAATTCAAAGAGATACATTATGGATATGAGCAACCCATTGGAAATGTACAATGGTGAACAATTCAGAAAGCGGTTTCGTTTCAATAAAACTACTGTACTTCATACACTTGTGTCGATGATTGACGAAGTCCCAATGACTTAAAGGAGATCGCCGATTTCCCCCTTATTAAAAAGTTCTCTTTGCATTAAGAATTTATACAACTTTATCCTTTCAGGTATGTTTTCAAAACGTTTAACTTTTATTCATTACTCATTTATAAGACCCATTATAAGTAATTATGAATTTGCAATATGAATAACAAGTGAAGTAATTTAAATTGTTGTAAAATGGAATTTATGTTAATACTATACGGGGTTGACATTTTTATTACACGATATGTTAATAATCAATTGCAAGTATTAGCAGGCCTGTGTTCATACCGTTTACATTAGTTATACTAGAGCATAAGTTAACGTTGTGGAATCAATTGAAACTGATGTGAAGTATTATAAACACAGCAAATGAGAGAGACAAGTGGTCGCAGCGCGCGACAACTCGACGTTGGAGTGTCCGCCCCCTGTCAAATTGGACGCCCTTTGCACAAGATGAAGTGCGTGTGTAAACTCACTTGCCAAAAACATTGAAACAGCTACCGCCAATGCCTTGTTGTCACATTTCCCTTCCGCTTAAGGGAACACTCATTCCGTGGTCGTTCGTAAGGAACGTCTATGAAATACAAGCGCCTATAAGTGAACACATTTTGAGAAAGCTCTTATCACTTAAGTTTTCGCTTATTCTATAAGTGACGACTATAAATTCGATCTTTAGGCGCCGATAGTTCACATCTTCGGAGAGGATGTGGCGAAACCATCAAGCTAGCCCCGATTCAACAGAACAGAAAACTAACGTGTACAAGAAAGTCATTTTGTAGCACTACTAGTTTTGAATATATAAATCTTGATTCACAGCACCATCAGGAAGAACAGTGAATATTCCCTTTTTGTGTCTTACACTTCCTAAGTAGAACTATAAGCACGTCACCTTGTACATTTATACTCCGAAGAGCCTAAAAATTGCTACAATACCCTAATATCGTGTAGGGCGCCCGCGGGCACGCAAATGTGCCGCTACATGACGTGGCATGAACTCGACTAATGTCTGAAGCGCTGAACTTAATTGACACCGTGAATCTTGAAGGGCTGTCTGTAAACTCGTAAGAGTAGGAGAGGGTGAAGATCTCTTCTGAACAGCACGTTGCAATACATCCCAGATATGCTCAATAATGTTCATGTCTCGGGATTTTGGTGGCCAGTGGAAGTGTTTATATTCAGAAGGGTGTTTCTGGAGTTTCTGTATCAATTCTGGGCGTGTGGGCTATCGCATTGTCCTGCTGGAATTGCCCAAGTCCGTCGGGTGCACAATGGGCATGAACGGGTGCAGGTGATCAGGTGCTTACTTACGTCTCACCTGTCAGAGTCGTATCTAGACGTATCAGGGGTCCCATATCACTCCATCTGCAGGCGCCCCTACCATCACAGAACCTTCACCAGCTTGAACAGTCCCCTGTTGACATGCAGGGTCCATGGATTCATGAGGTTGTCGCTATACTCGTACTCGTCTATCCACTCGAAACATTTTGAAACGAGACTTGTTAGACCCTCCAACGTGTTTTTAGCCCAAAGTCGAATATCGTGTTGACGGGCCCAAGCGAGGCGTAAAGCTTTGTGTCGTGCAGTCATCAAGAGTTCACGAGTGGGCCTTCGGCTCCGAAGCCCCATATCGTTAATGTCTCGTTGAATGTTTTGCTCGCTGACATTTGATGCCCCAGCATTGAAATCTGTAGCAATTTGCGGCTTGCGTTTTGACTCTCAGGTATATCAAATGCATATTTTATGCAAATTATCACGCCGACAAGCTGCAGCAGCAACACACACAAATGCGACCGGCTGAGCCAGCATTGCCGCTGTCTGTGCAATGACCCTGACAGAGATTCAAGGCTGCGGATTTTCGACTCTAGCTAGATAAGAAGGTCGAATTCAGCCGCTGTCTGGAGGATAACCTAGCGGCCGGCTGCTCCTATTGCTAGTGTTTCGTGGTTTCTCCGATCAACACCAGGCGAATGACGGAAAAGTACTCTCACGAAACGGCCACGGATCGCGCGCGATGTTTTCTTCCTCTTCTTTGTTCTATCCTCACTCCTTACTTACACACACACTCACATGCACTACCCTACCACGCGCTAGTTGCGATACCAGTCGGGAGCTTTGAGTTTGCCCTGATGAGGGGCACCGACCCAGCCGGGACAAGCTTTTTTGATTTGACTTCTTTTCTCAAAGAATGTGTAAACTGTATGTGACGCATGGGGAGAAGTACAATCTCCGCCCGTTTTCTTGAGCTTTAGAGTCTCTTCTCAACTTTTTAACCATAAATACTTGGATGATGAATAAAAATACCAATAAAGGGATGTTATAAACATTTCGAAGCTAGACATTTTCGCCACATATTTATATAACACTTATTTGCAACAATAGACAAACTACGTGCGCATAGTGAAGCTACATTTATGTCCAGAAGCAAAAGAAGGGGCCAGCAGCAGTTTCTCAATGGATCAGGGAAACTGGACGAAAACCTGATCGTGATGGGAGTCATTGAGCCAGATGCTGAAGTACAATACTTGTTACAGGCATATGAAGGATTTTTAATATTTTATAATACAAATGTAAACTAATACATTATATATCTTTGCTAAATACAAATTATTTTTCTTTGTAATGATCAGTAGAGACTCTAATTGCACAGATGCAGTAATGCAGCAGAAAATAGTTTACTTTTAACTTAAACTTGTGTATTCATCTTAATTATTTATTGTCATCTGGCAATATGTTGTAAAGTAAGGTACATGTTTTATATGTGAATTTCTTGTAATGAACAACTGTTACAATCGTTATTTAAGTCGGTTTTGACAAGAATTACATATTCATAAATAAATAAGCTAGGCAATAATAAGACTCCAAGCTCAATGAAGAGGCTTCTCTCCATCCAGCGTCGGATCTCATTTTCCAGCGCGGGAGGAATACAGCCGCATTCACTGCACTAAGCAGTTGAAGTGCCCCAGTGAAATATCACTCAACCAATAAATATCGCATATTGGGATCGCGACACAATTCTGGGGCTGTTATTGCATTTAACATAAACTCCTCTTCTAAAATATTTTACAATCTATATTGTGAACTCTTACCAACCGAAGTAGTATTAATTTCTAATATAAATCAATTATAAAAATTATTTCAAATTGTACAAGTGTTAAATTGTGTAATTAAATAATATGTGTAAAGGATAATATTTATTGTAAGTATGAATTTTTAATAATACCTTGGAGTAATTTCTATTGAAATTTAAATAAATATTGTAAATACTGTGCGAAGTTTACAGAATTTACGTGCACGTCACTAAAAATATGCGTAAATACCCAAGTCATGTCTAGCATGGGGAAGTGAGTAACTAGTCTCAAATTCATTTCACAAGAATTTGAGGAAAAAAGCGGTAAATTAGTACACCGATTCTCGTACATCGTGTTCCCTGCTCAATATTTTAACTTTTTTTTGTTCATAGCCAAAGCGTTTTGATTTATGAATGATGTCAGTTCATGTGCTTTGATATACCGATGTTGTATTTTAGTTTCATTGTACTTTTTAACATTAAATACACAAATCATACTGTAGATGATGTTAAAACTTTTGACAGAAATAAATAAAACAATGAGCATGAATAGGAAAAATACATTTCTGTGGAAATAGATTATTAGTAAGTTGTTCAATATGGCTATGACCATTACATTGTTGAAATTGACTTTTGAGTCGAAATATTAAAGCATTACTTCTTCCGCAATGTGGTCTATTTGATTCATATCTTTACATACTTTAAAACATTATTATTTCTCCATGAATATCTATATCGACATTTCCGATGTTAATTGCTTCTAGATTCTTCAACATCCTTCATAATTGAATCGGTGATTTTAAAAGGGAAATAAGTTCACTTTTTCGTAAAAATAGTTGAGATATACGTTTTCTTTGTTATTCTGCCAGTCATATCAATGTAAAAATGAACCTCGTCTAGTCTAAAGTATGTGTTCGACTACCAACTAAAATGTCTAATGCCTGGAAAAGAGAAAGACCGCCAGAACTAGTTTCTGATCCTCGCACAGAACTAGTGTTATAAGTTAGGAAAAGCCTAAATGCTTCATGAAAAAGGTAATAGACACCGAGATCATAGACTTCAAACCCTGGTGGTCGAACTATTTTAAGAAGATGACCAATTTTCTTGCTCGTCCTGGCAGTCCTCATTGTGAGCCTAGTGTGACTCTTTCCAAGTGAACCAGTATAATACTTTGGCTACCTTGATGGGCTTATCAAGAACTCATTCATGTTGGCAAAAGGGAAGGCACGTCTAGATTTGCCCTTTCAAGAAAGCTTATGACTCAGCTGTTCTTCCAATCAATAGAAAAAACGATGTTCAAAAAACAGTAAAATTTATCCCACATGAAATTCCCCATTTGTACCAGAAAGCTTTTACTTAGCCACAGACTCAAGTGGAAATCGATGATGCTGATATCATTAATTTAGTAAGTGTATTTTTCATGTCAATATCATTGTTCATTTATTCTATGATTATATTGTTTCATAACTCCAAATATAAAGAATTTAACAATTTAAAAAATATATAATTATTTTATAAATGAAATAATTCCGGAGTATTTCTATTTTGTAATCACCAATTAAAATCGTATGTTGACTATATTCTGTGCATGAGCCATTTTCTCTCATTAAACTCTGGATTAAACTTTCACTGTAAGAGAAGAATATCCTATTAAGCCATCTATCAACCATATAATAAATAGAAAGCTGGAGGTCATGAATCAACATACCTGGCGCCTGTCATGTTGAAAATCTTAAGAGTATTCAAAATGAAAAGTTTTCATGTATTCGTACTAAAAAAGTAACGTACGCAACTAAGTAATACTTAAAGTACTACACGGAGAAAAATGTTTCGTTCATACAATTAATCAGGTGGTCGATTGAACTGTACGATATAGTATATTTTGGAAGAAAAAAGTTCTTGGATTTACAGAACTGCTGTTTAGGTAAACATACTAACGCACTATAGCAAGGTTCACTTTAGTAGGTCGTAATATTTACTAAACATGTTGCAGTGAAAATTGCTAAACGAATAGTAGCGAAGCATAATAGTGAAAGGGAATATTTTCTTCCCCTCCCTTCTTCCAGGTAGTGTTGGGGAATGGGTGTGTCAAGCTGCCACCTATCCTACGACCCCGTGGACCGTAGTTCCGTAACCTCGGTAACCTGGCAAACCCAAGCCAAGCAGAACGGTTACAGACGCTATTTGCCGATGTTTGGCCACTGGCGGTATTTCTACGATTAGTTTAGAATACAAAAAAATTATTTAATGACCGCTTACTAAACATGTTTAGTACATAGTACTACCACATTTTTGTCACTGTAAAATAATAAATTTTGCAAACGTAAGAAATTGCCTATGGCGTACTCATTTCAAAATTCTGGATTCGATTCCTTTCATCGCCGCAGTCATAATAATTTCATTCGTACACCAAAAACTCACTTTCTGTTCTAAATGCATCAATAACTTTTTCTGTCACTTTTGCATTAAAATGCCAG
The DNA here is from genome assembly GCA_038098605.1 of Gryllus longicercus. NCBI lineage: Eukaryota > Metazoa > Arthropoda > Insecta > Orthoptera > Gryllidae > Gryllus > Gryllus longicercus. The sequence goes on from JAZDUA010000156.1 coordinate 349,171, forward strand.
GACATGCAAACAATGAACTGACAATGCATTCAATTATTTTACCAGAGAACACTAAGGATTACAAATATTTTCTTAAAAGAAATATTTATTATTTTTTTATGATTGTTTCCCCTTTTCCTTTTCTTTCCTTTTCTTTCCTTTTCTTTTCTTTTTCTTTTAATGTGTTTCACGTCTTGTAAGTGCGACGACACTCGAGCGAACTCGGCTTCGCTTCGCGTTCGTTACGTATGTAACCTTTCCCTCTTAAAGTTTTATTTTGAGGACTGAAGTATTAAGTAGTATTGACTTTCTCAATATAAATGTTGAGCGAAGAGACCAGTTAATTAAATCGCCCGGTCATTTTATTCGTTCGTATTGAATTCGCATCTCAAGGAACGAATCTTCACTGAACCACAGATGGCGTGGCGGGAATATGTGTGTGAATGTGTGCGACTCGCTAGGTACCAGAAGAGCGGAGTGTTACTTGTAAATATTCTTGTTTTATAAGTACAGTTGATGGTATAACGTTATTGTATCGTGTGGCACCGCAGGGGCTGATTCGTAGCCAGAATGGATAGTAGTTTCGGATTAGACAATGAAGTTGCTTTGAGCGACGATGAGACCGTGACAGTTCAGCAGGTATTGGAGACACTGGAGAATGCATGGTTGAATGAAAAATTCAGTCCAGAACTACTACCCCACCAGACAGACATTGTTGATTGCATGTTCGAACAAATAAGTGGAATGGAAGAAAACCTTGAAAAGGTAGATCAGAGTGATATACGCGTGGAAATACACAGAATGGAACTAGACCGTATAAGATATGTACTTAGTAGTTTCTTGAGGACAAGGTTGGAAAAAATTGAGGAATTCTGTACTCATATTATTGAAGAAGACTCAACAAGAGATCCCGATGAAAGATATTTATCTCCTGGAGAGAAGAAATTTGCTGAAGAATTTCAAAATAATATTGAGCAGCATTTTGAGAGAGTTGCTTTGCGCCATATGCCCTTAAATGTACAAAAATATGACAGGCAGCTAATGAAAGTCGAACCTAATCTTAAAAGTTATGTATTTCTTCGAGCACGTTCCACTGCAGAAGGCCTAATGCTAGAAGGTATGGATGACACTGATGAACCTTTGACGATGGTAAAAGACTCTCAACATATGGCTCTTTACAGTGGAGTTGCTAGTCTAGTTAAAAATGGGACATTACAGCTTATTTGATGTTACGTGTGTAAAATTTGTAGTTGAAGTAATCCAAATGTTCTTTCATGGGAGTCGAAGACAAAAGTAATAAGAAAAAGAGTGAGATGTTTTATGCTTTGTATATATAACAAAGATGAGGCAGCATACCTGTTTCATTAGGAGAATTTCTTCAAACAACGTGCTTGTCCTAAAAAAAATTGTTGGTAGGTAATAATGGTTTTAACAAATATTATTTTTGTCATAAGTTTTGTGAATAATGAAAATTTGTCATTATGTGTAATTTTTAGAAAATTTATCATAATGTACAATTTTTGTTAGACACTTAGTAAATGAATGTCTTTATTTTACTTTAATTTATTTTACACTGGGATCCGAGACTTTTCTCTTCAAATCTAGTTACATTTGAAGGTCTGTGCATTAATTTTCAGTTTTGTTTAGAATCTACTGTCATATAAAATCTGAAATCAGCATTTTAACCTTGCACTCCCAAGTTAATTGCAACTCTAAATGAAAGTCAGGAAAACCTATTTCATTGAGTATTTTGTATCAATTTTTGTTTGTGTTCTGTGAATTTCTACGTGAGTGTTTTGGTTTTTGTAGCTTTTATTTGTATCTCAGGTTTATGTCTATCATCAAAATCTAGTGAAAGAGTGTTGCATTTGTTGGAAAATTAGTTTTAGTGATATATTGAGAAGTTTGGATGTACTGGAGTGGTACTAAAAACTTGAAGAATAATATTGTTTAGTATGCGGATTGTATAATATTTTCAGTGGATTTTAAATCTTATTTCCAGTAATTAATACTGCACAAGGAAGTGCATGTATTTCCATTGTTGGTTACTAGTCCATATTCTTTCGTAGATTATGAATCTTAATATCATTAGATAAATTTCAGTGTGCTTCCACTTGGAGAACTACAACATTGGATCTCTTTGCTTGGAATACTCTCTTTATAATTTTTACACCTTAATGTGGAAAGGGATGGAATTCTGTATGTTAATGAGTGCCGCAATTTTTCTCACTTTGTTTTTAAGAAACCAAAGGTTCAAAATGTTGAAGTATTTAATTGAACAATGTACTTTAAATATGTAGCATTGGTAAAATACAAATCTGTAACCTTTCCCAATCCACTGGAGGTCATTTATTACAAGGCTGAATTAATGTTACAATTTGAAAAATATAAATGATGTGAAAGTGAGTAGATCAAAGTGTGTGTTTTTGAGTTGTGCTTTGAAAATATTAGCTCTGATATTCAAAGACCAAACCTTACTCACAGCCATTGTATTGCTATGTGAGAGACCAAACCTCATTCTAACCTGTTTTATTGCCCTGTTAGGTTTTACTATTTTCATAAAATGTTTGTATTAATGAATACTGTTTTAAACTTCATGAACTTATTGTGTGCTGTTTTTTTACTGAAATTTGATTTATTATGAAATCTGTTGATTTGAGTAGAATTTTGAAGTTATAAAAATGGGAGAGCAATATTTAAATTAAATTAATAGATATGCCTACTTAAATGGCTTTTCCATTTGCTTACTGTTGGGTGTAACCTTTCAGCAGAAAGGAATAATAAAATATAAGAGTGATTTACAGTCAATTTTTAAAAAATGGATTGTCAGGTTAATTATTTTGCAGAAGATTCAATTTTACTTTGTATGTGAAATTTTTAAAATAAATTCTAGGGTGTGAAACTTGATAATTGTTATAGTTTATTTCCATTCTCCTACTAAAACAAGTATTATTTTGTTCTTAGTTTGTGCTTGTGGTTTGTGTTTTGTCCTATTAAATATTTAATCACCTAGAAGGCATCAAGCTCTATGTAGATAAAGATTGTTTTTATGCACAATTTAAATATTTCTTTTTGTTGATCACAATTTTTTTCCTATTCTCTAATTTTTATGAAGTCTATAGTTATCTCGGCATGTCTCATGAAGTTGCACGTTTGCTTACTTCTCTTTCTCCTTAAAAGGGAACTTACTTCTCTTTCAAAATCACTGATTCGATACAGATAAAATGTACCTACTAATATTAGCTTTTACATTCCTTTCCCACTACATAAGAGACTTCAATGTATTTTTCAAGAGAAATATTGTCTAAACTCAACCACAACCTTGTGATGTGTAGAATTACATTTGGTTAAAACTAGGTGAAATTCAAACAGAATCAAATAATAGCATATCTTTATATGATTTAATTTGTTCCACAGTGTTCTGAAAAGAGACAGTGTAGTTTTATTCTTTTCAGCAATTTTCTTTGAAAATTCACACAAAATAATAAATGTAAGAAACAGTTAAAAAGCAAGATTGTTAACGATGGTTAATATTTGTTAGTCAACTTTTTGACAGGTGAAATGTTTGTTCACAAAGTGTGTACATTGTCTTCCAAAGAGCTAGCAATATTAAATCATCAAATTATATCCATCTTCTTTACTGTGCATTTCCTTGTAACTGCAAACACTGATGGAGAATTAAATTATTGAGTTGATTTTGTCTTGTGATTCAACTTCGATGCTATTATTATTGTTTTAACTTTTGGTAGAATCAGTTGTTAATTAATTGAAATAAACATAGATTCAAAATATCTTTTATAAAAAAAAGTATTGGCGTTTACATAAATTAATATAATGTTGAAGTCCATTAACTTGACATCAAAATAATTAGCTCTGCTATTAATTACATAGGAAGATTGTTTATGAAACTGCTATGAAAATTTAGAATTGCTTATGAGAAGAGCCCAGATTTCTATGCAGTAAAAGTATCTAAGATATGCCATGATTAATCTTTAAAATATGCAGTATAAAATAAAGAAATAAATGTTAATTTGTAAAAATGCAATGAAAAATATTTCTAGAAAAAATTGAAATTGTGTTACTGTCGTATTACCTTTTTGAAACATGAGAAAAAAAGATTTATTAGAAGAAATTATTTTTGAAAATATATTTTTTTAATTTCATTTAATGAACCTTGCATTGGGATGCTGTAATTTATTTGTGTCCTAATATTTGGGAACGAGAAGGTGATTTAATTAAAAAAATAGTAAGTTCATTGAACAAAGAACTTACTATTTTACTATATTTAGGTAAAAAATTATTGAAATTTTCGGAGACTATAATCTTCCTGATGTTAACTGGTACAGGGACAAGCTGTCAAGCTTTCCTACATTTAATTCATATATCATGACACTCGAAAAATCTTGTGCGACCATGTTAGCTGAAACTGTCAGTTTCATAAATTTGTACCAAAAAATGATATTGTAAATAATCATGAACGAATGTTGGATCTCATTTTTACTGATTTATAGCATTTCTCTGTCAAGTGTTTGGATGAGTATCATCCGCCACTCAGTGTTACATGTGTTCTTCAAGCGAACTGTAACTTTGAAAATTAGAGGAATGAAGGTATGATTACTCTACGGCTGATTATGGTTTGATAGTGCAATGTTTGTGATCTATATTCTTGTCTTGAATCCTTAGATGGTGATGTTAACATTTTAGTTACTTTATTTTATTACTATTTGTATACTAGTCTAGATCTTTATGTACATAAGAAAAGAATTGTAAACTCTACATTTCCTGCAAACATTTTTGGAATTACGTTAATTTAAAAAAGGAGAGTAGAGGCCTTCCAAATACTATGCACTGTGACTCATCAGCTTTTAATGATACCAAATGTATCGTGGATGGGTTTGCGAGATATTTTTTCATCTTTCTACAAGAATTCTAATGTCACTATTGATGATGGACCAGTTGAAATATCTGAGTGGTTTGGAAATTGGTATCTGGCACTGTGTGGTTTGGAAATTGGTGTAGCTGACATATTGTGCAGATTTAAAAAGTTGAAAACAGACAGCATTCCTATTACTATCGAAGAACTGTAAATTCATTTTCACACAAATTCTCGGATTGTTATTAGGAAAGTCTTTGACCGAGAGCACTTTTCTGAGCGGTAGGTAAAGTCTTCATTCATACTACCCATCTTTAAGTCTGGTGACAGAAATGACATCAAGAATAACAGACCGATTTCCATTCTGAGTGTTATCCCAAAACTTTTTGAATCCTTGATTTTGGATAAAATCAGAGTTTTTATTTATCTGTATCTTTCGGATAGACAATTTGTTTTTATGCCTGGGAGAAATATAGAAGCTAATTTGTCCTCTTACTCTTGCTATATACGTGAAGCTATGGAACATAAACTATATATAACATATATATACATAGATACACACAAATTTTAGCAAGGCATTCGACTCGGTAAACCACGTGATTTTTGCTAGTTAAACGAATGGTTGGGGATCAGTGGACCGTTACTTCACAGTAGTTTCACAGTTACCTGGCTCATCGAGTTCAGATGGTTTCATATAAGAGTATTGTTTCCGATCCTACAGAGGCATCTTCAGATGTCTCTCAGGAGTCACACTTAGGCCCTCTCTTTTAACATCTTTATTAACGACAAATGCGACAGTATATTAGAGGTGGAATATCTGCTTTTTGCTGATGACCTTGACATTTTTTGAAAAATCCAATCTGATGAAGACAGAGACCTTATGCAAACCACCCTAAATGTCTTATGTGCATGGGGCATGAAGAACAATCTTTTTCTCAATATCGCGAAATGTAAAACCATAACTTTTTCAAGATCTAGATCTAATAAAACCTCTGATTATATGATGAATCTCACTCCACTAGAGAGTCTATACCGTTAGAGATCTGGGTGTGATTTTTGATACCAGGATGACTTTCATGGATCATTTTCATCACACAATAGTCAAATCAAACCAAGTGTTGGGATTCATTAAATGATTCTGTCACGAATTACACTCAGTAATGGTCTGAAGATTACCATCTTATGCTTGTCAAGCCAATATTGATATACTCTTCTGTGATTTTTTTCGAAATATAAATCACAAATTGAAACAGTCCAACACAAATTTTTCAGAATATCAGCCTATGGTTTGGGATTAGAAGATAAATATCTAAAACATGAGTATATTGACTTGGCTCTGCAATTGCACATTCCTTCACTGAGTTCTCAGAGAGAGTTGAACGACTTGTTGTTTTCAAGAAAACTGATTTTGGGTGAGGTCGATTGCAAAATCTTGCAATCCAGATAGTGTATGAAACACCTACCCTTCTAGAACCAAAGATATTTTTGATATTAAATTTGACCGTCCATCTTACACAGCAAATAATGTTATAAATCAGTGTTGCAAATCAGTCAACAGTTTGAATATTGATATATGTAAAAGAGATAAATCTGCTTTTTTATCACTAGTGAACCAAATATATTTCATATGTTATTATTGAATTTTTTCTTTATAAAAGTTTCTGTTTTTATAAATATGTTGCTACATGCAAATTTTTTATTGTATTCTTTTTGTAAATAATGGATATACTTGTCCATATAATAATAATAATAACAATAAATAAACAAACAAACAAAAATAAATAATAAATAAATATGACAATACATTTCTATTTTTTTTTTTTTAACTTGGTTCATCTGTCTGTTGAGATATTTTTATACATTTGGCATGAGCATGCAGTGTTGCTTCCTGCATTAGATCTTTCTTTGGATGACCCTTCTATTGGCCAGCAAGTACGTGGTGCCTTATTGTAACATATAATATTTGTGTGTGTGTAAATCTTTATCTATATATTTCAGTCATTTTGTAAGCTATCCAACTGCTATATTTTGGGGAGAATGAGTATCTGGTAGTTTGATCTTTTGGAAGTTAGGTTTGTGAAATGAATAAATAAGAGCTCTAACTAAAAAGCGGTCGCTACCACATTCTGCTCCTCTTAATACTCTTGCATCTTGGCATTTTCTCTGTCTGAATATTACATAGTCAATTATTGACTTAATATTTCTGGTAGGTTGAGTCCATGTATAATTATTGATAACTTTGTGTCTATAGAACAGAAATTGTTTTTCTGTTTATTTCTCGTTCAGGCATTTAAATCACCGATTATCAGAATTTCCGTACTTGAAGGAATGTCTTCTAATATTGCCACTAATTCATCTTCAAAAAAATCTTTTAAAGATTCAGTCGCATCTTCAGTGGGAGCATATGCTGATACAATTACCATAGTATGACAACATATCTAACTCCACTGTTAGCAGTCTCTCATTGATCTCATTCCAAGTTCTTGTATTTTTTCTCTATTTTTTTGTGGATTGCTACTGATACTCCACATTTAGCCCTATTATCTTTGTTTACACCACTATAAATACTGATATATTTGCTGCAGTCTTCAATTCCTTATCCTTTCTTCTTAGTTTCTGTTAATGAACAAATGTCTATATTTAACTTTTCCAACTGACTAATACTTCTTCGTACTTTTTGCTAATACCCTGTATGTTCCACGTGGCAATTGACGGTTTTGTTGCTTAAGTCGTCTTTGATTGGGTCCGTTTAAAGGCTGCTTAGAGTTTTTAATATGTTTAGATTTTTATGGGAATGGTGTGTTGGCCCATAGCCCAACCTCCAACCTGGCAGGCCAGGATTTGTTTGGGGACTTCACCTAGAGAATCCTTTCTGATTCCTCTCTAACCATGGTTTTGTTTGAGGGTTTTCCTTCCCTTAGCCTTTGGGGGCTCTGCTCCCTCCTGCAAGGCAGCAGGTTGAAATCGGAAAAGAAGAAGGAGATGCAGAAATAGGTAGAAAGAGAGGAGGAAGAAAATATAGAATAGAATAAGGAAAGAAGAGAGCAGAAAATAATGACTCCCTACCCCTCACAAATCTAATAGCATCGGGGTTGAATCAGGTCCTGTGAGATAATATCGATTTTATAGCAGAAATATTACCTTCACAAATAAATGTGTGTCAGCCGAGAAAGATGTTTGCTATGCTATGAAAAAGCACTTTTACTTTTAAACAAAAGACATCATCACAACATCAGAGTTTCAACATAATAACAACGCAATATAATATAATAATACAATATAATATGATTTCATGTTTTATTGTTTTTTATTTACAATACTGTTTTATAAATGCAATTATTGTACAAAATATGAAGTTATATTTATCCGCAATTTTATATACTTAAATTTTAATATTATGTCCAAATATTTTATTTCTCTTTTTTACAAAAAACTAGTTGCAAGGTTCATCCTTATCACAATTGGCTCGCAATCAAACAGTAAAAATGCATTGCTCGTTGGAATATTAAGTTGATGACCCTGAATTTAAGAACTTTTGTGCACTGAAATATTCTTTCTTCTGTACACTGGCTTCCTTGTTTGTACACAGCGTGTTGTTTTGAAGTCAGAAGAGTCATTAAGAATATCCACTTAACTTCTTTCATTTGACACATTTTCTTTCTAATGGTCATGCTTTGCGAACAAAATGTAAACTGCATTGGTAAAGTTAAAAGTACTTAATAATTTATTTTGTTCTCTCTCTCGAAAAAAAAAAAATGACTGTGCCTTTGCCTTCAAAGGAATTAGTGTCTTAATATATCAGTGTTATCAAATATTACAAATTTTAATCACTAACAAATATATTGGTTCATTAATTTTGTTGTTTGTATTGTACACAATATACTTGTGATTTTTCGATGTGTATTCAAAATCCTTCAATTTGATTACTACCTTCTTTTGAGAAGATATGGTTTTGTCAAGAATTTTACTTTGACTTCTTTTTTCCTGTTATATTGTTCTTAATAATTGAAGATATTGCGTTATCAAAAAACAAAACAAAAAACAACACAATAGTTCAGTTTTTAGGCACATCTTTCAAATTCATTTCTTACACTTACACAAGATGTCATGGAAATACTTAGCTACACCATTAACAAACAGCTGAAATTCTTGGCACATTCAAAGTTTTTCTGACACCATTTTGTCTTCAAAGCAGGAACAAAGAAGTTTGTTTGTCTCACATCACACAAACTTTTGTTGTAAGAGGAACTATGATTGTATCAGTCTTCTTTTGGTCTTGATTTAACAAGGTCTTCTGTTTGCCTTTTGCGATTATACGACTGAAAAAAAATAATCAAAAGTATTACATTATTTTTGTAACAAAGGATTACAGAAGTGAAATTTAATTTTGATGAAAGATTATTAGTTCTCTGAAAGTATTCTTATCTGAATAAATGGGAAATAAAAATTTTACATTGAGTATTTTTATCAATTGATAACTAATATGTGAGTGATGTTAAGTATGATCTTTTATTTTTTAAACTCGGTTTATATTTTTCAAGTTTTTCACTCTGCAATTTCTAAAACCTGGCTGTATGGATGCATTCCTGGCTGTATGGATGCACAGTTTTTGAATTTGGCAGAGAATTAGCACTTTGCTTTCATATGCATGATTAATTTCTTGAGGACATGTTACTTCTGCAATTAATACATCGTATCTAGAGCCCAGATTCATAAACAGTAAGAATGTCTAAAATATAATCTATATTATATGCTAAAAATCTTTAATATATGCAGTATACAATTCAAAAAATTAATTAAAGCAATGTAAATGCTTATAAAATATGGCCTTTTGTTATGGCAGTGTTATGTATTTCAATGTGCTCAAAAAATTTGAAGGTAGAAAAATGTTTGAAAGCAATTTTATTCTTTATTAATCCCAAACTATCTCTGCAATGAGGATTCTTCCTGAAGTTTTGTTGTAGGACTATTCCTGTTTTGATAACAATGTTCCAAAGTTTTCACAAAGAGATTCAGGAGGTGAGCTGACTAGATTTATATTATTAAAATTATATTAGATAACACATTACAACTTCTTTTAGAGATTACCTCTTTTTTGTGTGTGATGTATACTACAAACTTAGCAATTTATCTTTGCTTATTCTGTACTTTACCTTTTCAGCTATTTGGGCAAGTTCTTCTGCCATTGATTTATCAGTTTCTTGCACAAGGCCATAGAATATGCTTTCTTTATTTTGGAGTAAAATGTGGGGGTGATCATATTCCTGCAATTCAAGCTTGAAATTAGTCTTGCACATAATAAGTTGTATTTTGAGACAATAAAATAATTTCTAATAATAAATGTATTTGCACAGTTGTTATTGAAATACTATTCTGTAGATGTATTACTCTAGATATATAGGCATGAGTACAGAGGGTCGTGGCTCCCAGAAAATTTTGACAGGGATCCTTTTGCCATATTCTTTATTAAGCATCAAAAACAATTAAAAAATGTGTGCCATGCCATGGGGAGAAATGTATTCAGAGCTTGTTTTTTAATTCTGGGTTTACCTACTGTAAGCCATAAGTTGAATTCTGACTACAGAAGGAAATGAGTGCTTTGGGGAAGAATTGATAAGAAAATATTCGCTCTGGCATTTACAAGGACAAATCAGCTATGGATTTGTGCCATTCGTGAAGGAATCGACTTCCTGCTGCGACATGGAGAATGATAATTTGAATAACTATATTTCCCACTTAAGTTTAGAAGACGTGCACAGATGGTGAAGTGAAATTTACATCCAGAAGCAAATCTAGGGGCCATCTCAGCATTTACTCAAAGGATCAGGGACTCTGGATGAAAAACCTGCTCGAGATAGGGGTCATTGACCCAGAAGCTGAAGTTCCATACTTGTCACAGGTTGTTGAGAATTGTACAGTCCAAAATAATGGTAATAATAATAATAATAATAATAATAATAATAATAATAATAATAATGGTAATAATAATAATGGTAATAATAATAATAATCATAATGGTAATAATAATAATAATCATAATGGTAATAATAATAATACATAAAATATCATTATTAAAATTAATATTATTTTCCATTTTGATGCACGGTATAGTCTGTAATTTTATAGAAACAGTTATATAGCAGAAAAGATTTTATTTGACTTAAACTTGTGTATCCATTTCAGTCCTTTAATGTCTAGCAATGTGTTGTAAAATAATGTGTACATGTTGTATGTGAATTTTTTTAGTGAGCTATTGGTACTGACACCTGATGAATGTGAATAATACATTGAGTGTTATAGCTATAGACATAAGCTTTTGCTGAAAACATTTTCCGACTCATAAGTAAGTCATTTTTGACAAAAACACTTATTCATAAATCAAGAGACAAGGTAATGCTAAACTTCTGAGATTAATAAAGAGAGGTTCACAAGAATCATGTGGTTGGGATTTGCTTCTTTTTTTTTTTAAATCTAAAAGTCTGGGTCTTTACACCCAACATTCACGTCCAAATACATCCAATGAGCAGTGTAAAGGCTGACTGAATTTAAAAGAATTTTGAACACATAGTATAATGAACTTAATTTTGAATTCAATTCATTTAAGTGGATGTTCCTTTTGAGATTTTGTCTGAATTGAGAGTCTTAAAAATTGTGTTACCTTAACATCAGTCAATATTCATTTTCAATGGAGTGCAGAAATGTTTATTTGAAATGGAAAACTACATTGAAACGTTTTCTTATCATTTACTATTAATTTGCTATTATGGAACCAATTTGAAACATCTGATATTGTATGCCCTTCTATTTAGGGTTTCTTTACTGCAAAGAATATTCGTATCATCCGGAAAGAGAACTGTTCTTCCGTGCAACTCCAGGTATTTTGCTACTACATTATAGAGCTAGGGTAGGGATTCCAGAGTTCATGAATAAGTGTGTAGGTTGTACTTCCCCTCATAAGTGTGTAGGTTATATGTCCCCTTCCCCTAAGTCACGTACAGTACTTTTTTTTTTCCTCCGTTAAATAGTGAAGTATGTAGTCTAAAAATGGGTCATAAACGGCTAACAGCCACCGACTATTCAACCAATTTTTAAGACATTTAGGTACATCGTGTATATTGTCAGATAACAGTGTGCGATGATAATCCAGTTTAATTTTTAGCATGTAACTGATGCGGAACAGGTGAAAGGGATGTGAATAAAATGGCTTCCTTTTATACTAGAAGGGTAATTACTTTTCTATTAAGATAGGCTAAAGATAAAATTATCTAAACGCAAGGATTAAGTTTATCATGTAAAACAGATGTATTAGTTAGTTTCATGGGTTATACTTACCACCGCCTGACCGGCATCCATGACAAGCACCTTATCAGAGTCCATGATAGTGTTAAGGCGGTGAGCTATGGTGAGCACTGTTCTGTCACCGAACTTACGTCGGATGGTCTCCTGTATCAGGGCATCCGTCCTAGGAAGTGCAAAGGTGGTCATAAGAGGATGCATTCATAGAAACAAGCATGAATTAGAAAAGATGATTAACAAATTATATTGTGCATTCAGTCAGAGACATAGTTTATACCAAATGAAATAAATTCAAAACCAATATCGTTTATTGATTAGATATAATCAGTTGTTGGGTTCAGATGATTATGTATTTTTCTTTTTTGTTTCTTTTTTTCTTTTTTTTTCACGATGAAAAATAAACGTGTAGAGCTTATTTTATTTTTTTAATGAAGAACACTGTATTAATCAGAATTAATGAATATTGAAAGTGTCTTAATTATCCGAGGTAATTGTGTCTCAGACTGGGAAAAACTGTGATAATATGGAGTTTATTTAATACTAAAGGATAAAGTGCCACCAATTTATACACTTCATGCTTTGTTTTTAATAGTTTATTTTGTGCCACTTTTATGACTCTCAGTTAACACAAGCCAGGACTTCGCGAGTTTTCTGTTCACGAACAATGTGTTTTAAATTAGCAAAATGTTCTTAAAATAATGAAAATTTTACTATTTGATACCAACAGTTTCCTGCAAATTAATTTGCGTTAACATTGTACATATAAAACTGTATTATATTTTATAAATAGTCTTCATTTTTACAAAAGTAATTACTTTCACTTCATATTTATTGTACATTTAGCTCTTACTTTGCTAGATGCGAGAGGAATGGAGGCGTTGATAATTTTGATGGCAGTACTATTATATCACGTCCGAGCTCGTTTTTTGATGCTAATAGTTTATATTTCTTGGTGTTAAATGCAACAATGCTCGTTGCTATTTTCGATTCAAAATTATGTTTGGTAAAGCAGGTTTGGTAATGTGCCATCAGCAGGGGGCTGAAGAATACGTGCACGTATAAATATTAGTCTCGTGAAAGTTTCGAAATGTATCTGTTTGGGATGTAAATCAGCACTGCTCAAATAGAAGAGTCCTGGTTAGATGGCTCAGGGCATCAATTAATGTCACAGCAGTGTCTCTGGCCGGAAAGTCCTAGGGGTCGAGTCACGTCGGGGGCAGGATTTTCCAAACTAGCTAGCTAGTTAGGTCATATTCAGCCACTGTCTGGACGAGAATTCTAGCGGCCGGCTGCTCTGATCGATAGTTTTTCGCGGTTTCTTCCATCAATCAAGGACCGCGCGCGATCTTTCCTTCCTCTTCCTTGTCCTATCTTCACCTCTTACGTACACACACACGCGCGCACACACTTATATGCACTACATTGTCACATATGTCGGGAGAACGGAGCTTGGAGCTTGATCCGGCTGGGGCGGTGCCCTGTTGGAGATGGCTGGAGGGAGAAATTTCCCGTAAAGGACGAGACAGGATCTCCCTATCTAGGTGTGAAAATCACCTCCACATCCCACAATAAATGCATGCACTAAAATTACGGGATTAATGACCTTACCAGCTGATTAGCCCGGAATCATCAATCAATCGGTCAAATGCAAGATTGGTGGTTGACTGATTGTTGATTCCAAGCGCGTAAACGGACGAGGTTATTGTCCCATAAGTATAGTTCATGTTTTCCTCGTGATGTGGCAGTGATCTTCCTCCGCTGGATGGTGAGATGTGGTGCCGACCTTGCGTCGGCTAGCGGAGTTTCCTCAACCAGGCATCTCCCACCAGCGGAGCACTGCCCCAGTCGGGACAAGCTCAAAACTCCCAGCATGTGTGGTAGTGTAGTGCATGTGTGTGTAAGGGGTGAGGATAGGCAGGGAAGAGGAAGGAAAGATCGCGCGGCGTCCTTGGCCCGTTTGTTAGAGCACTGTTCTGGGATTCGCATGGTATTGATCGGAGAAACCACGGAAAACTACCGATCAGAGCAGCCGCCCGCTAAAAAGAATGCTCCTCCGGAAAGCGACTGAGCTCAATCTAGCTGACAAGCAACTCTCGGGACTCGAACATAGGGCTTCCCGGTGGGAGGCACTGCAAAGACTTGAGTTGATGCTCTGGGCTACCTCCTCCGGTCCTGTGGCCCGAAGATAAGCTTTAAGCCAGGGCCCACTCGCAGCTCTGCTGTGGAGCGTAGCTAGCTTCTACTGCGTAAAGCCCTAAAGGAAGAGGGAAATAACTCACTGGGGGTCGACGTTGGCGGTGGCCTCGTCCAGCACCAGGATGCGGTTGTCCCTGAGGATGGCGCGCGCCAGGCACACGAGCTGGCGCTGCCCCACGCTGAAGTTGGCGCCGCCCTCGGCCACTGGGGCGTCCAACGCCTCCACCGCGTCCTTCAGCTCCACCTGCGTCACATGGCATTTGCCACTCGCACGGTTCCTTGACTTGGTTATAACCGAAACTACATGATTGCTTCATATTCGTTTTCCGTAAATCTGTAGTTCTAAATGCTAAGTTTAACTCTCTTAATGACTCCCGCCCTCTTAACACCCGGCGTCCATTCAGGATTTAACAGTCCGTTAAGAACAAACGAACAAATGCCAAGAGCAATGATATCTCTTGTTTATATGATTTTTTGTTATAAGCCGTAATAATGTATTAAACAACACACGCCGATTGAAATATTTACGTCAAAAACAGTTAAAAACTGTGTGACGTGCTATGGGGAGAAGTTAATTTGAAGTTACATTTATGTCCAGAAGCAAAACAAGGTGCCATCTCAGCATTTGCTCGAGGATCAGGGAAACTGGAAGAAAACCTGATTGAGATGGGGATCAGTGACCCAGTGAAATAACACACTGTTGCTTATTTGCTGATTATCGGCTTTTGGACGTTATTAAGTATAGCGTATGAATGCCAGAATCGATGAAATCGAATGGATCTGTAGTGCTTTTGCTTGTTCTTTCTTTTCCGCACCCCGATATCTCGAAGATGCAACACTAATTTGAAGAGGACAATAGTGGGGAGTCCGCGATACGCAATAAAAACAAATCAGGAGGCAGCTCGGATATGTCAGATCAGTTAATGCAGTTGGGCGTCATAGGTAAAGACTAAATGGTAAATTGGAAGAATTGATACTGATGTCGAATAGCATGAGAGAATTTTATAGCCCTTGATAACCATTGAATGCGGAAAGAGATGCAAGACCGTCGTAGTTGCGTTATGAGTTGACTACCTGCCTTCCGCGGTGAGGCGCACACAGTGCTGACATTCTATTTTTTTAACAACCGGTTCTCTCCAATGATTTCCAATAATTTATCTTTTTTATCCCAGTAAACTAATTGGTTTATTAAATGAGGTAATGGCCCTTACAGGAAAGGTTTAATAACTTGTTTTTATAAATTTATGGATTCAATAATTTAAAAAGTAACAATTATGCCGGATACAATTGTGAGCAGACAGCTAGATATGTGATATTCTGTACATTCTCTTTTACCGGACGGGAATGTCAGCAGTTGTATGGTGGCCAAGACAGCCAGGATTTTAGAAAATTCCTGGCTTCTCAAGCAGCAAGAAGATCAAATCAAGAGAGATAATCCGAATCAGAAATATGTTATTCAGAGCTACAATAATTGTAACAACTTGATTGAGATAAATTTCAACTGGTTAAGCGTATCACAAACATTTTAACAACCTGTTCTACGAACTACAATAATTTTGACAACCGTTTCTGTTAACAGCAATAATTTTAGCAATCGATTTTGCAAACAGCAATAATTTTTACAACCAGTTCTGCAAACTACAATAATTTTAACAATCAGCTCTGCAAACTACAATAATTTTAACAACCAGTTCTGCAAACTACAATAATTTTAACAACCGATTCTGCAAACTACAATAAGTTTAGCAACCGGTATTGCGAACAGCAAACATTTTAACAACCGGTTCTGCAAACTACAATAATTTTAACCGGTTCGCGGGAAACAGCAGAATAACAGCATAGCGCACACCTTCGCCCGCATTGCCCCTCGGCTCGGCGCGGGCGGAGAGACCCACCTCGTCGAGGGCGGCCCAGAGCGCGGCGTCGCTGAACTCGGCGAAGGGGCTGAGGTTGAAGCGCAGCGTGCCCGAGAAGAGCACGGGCTCCTGCGGGATGATGGCGAGCGCGCGGCGCAGCTCGTGCAGGCCCAGCTGCTGCGTGTTGACGCGGTCCACGCGGATGGCGCCCTCGAGCGGCGCCAGGCGGAACAGCGCGGCGATCAGCGACGACTTGCCCGCGCCCGTGCGCCCCACCACGCCCACCTGCGCGCAAATGCAGCGCGTCACTAGGGCAAGGGGCGGGCGAATGCGGGTAACGGCAACAATTGATGGCATCGCAGTGGCTCTGGCCTGGAGGTTCTAGGGTTCATTTCTCCACCCTGGCAGGATTTTCGACTCTGGCCAGATAGCAAACGGAACGCGCGCGATCTTTCCTTCCCGTTCCTTGTCCTATCCTCACCCTACACTTACACACACACACACTCACACAACATTATCACAACTATCGGGAGGCTTAGGGCGTTTGTATTTACTAGGCTGTCCGGGTGACGCCGCGTCCATGGCAAAGGTGCCGACGTTTCGGTCGCCATTCTGCAACCTTCCTCAGAGCGTATTGCTTAGGGCGTGTTCAGGCTCCGCTGGTGGGAGATTCCTGGTTGTGGGAAACCCCGCCGACGTGTATATCGGAAAGGAACGGAAACGAAAAGAGCGGAACGGAAAAGCCAAGGTGTAGATCGGCGCCGGATCTCGCCATCCAACGAGGGCAGATCGTCTCCTCCACGATGACATGCAAAGTACTTAATGGATGAAAGACCTTAGCAGTTGACGCCGTCGTAATCACTAATCTGTCAATCAATCTAAGATGCTTGCGAAATACTTGGTGAGGGGAAAATCTGGAAGTTAACCGTCGAGATCGGCGCCGGATCTCACGTGCAAGCGGGGGATTAAGATTTTTTTTTGGGGGGGGGAGGGTACTGATGCACAACGTTAGAATAAACCGTATATTATTGGCATTTTTCACGTACTTGTAGGTTCCTGGTATAACGATTTTTTGTATAGAGTATTTAGCATAAAGCTAAAAGTAATTGATAGTTTTCGATGGCCTTACCAGATTTTGCCTGCATCTTACCTTGTGCGCCCCTTCGATAGAGAAGCAGAGATCGCGGAGCACGGGCGGGTCTCCCCGCGAGTACCTCAGGCTGAGGTGGTCGAACTGGATCTCCCCATGCTGCGGCCACCCGGGCAGCGGCTTATGCGCTGCGCACACACACAAATGCTGTTCAGATGCCTTTGGATAGACGCGATCGCAGGAAAAGTAATTGTGATTGGCTGGTGCATAATTTTCGTTCCTGAATCCGATATTTTAATTGTAAATTTGACGTTTTCGTCCAAGAAAAAATGCCCACCGGTCCGGATGGCCGAAGGATCGCGGGTTCGAGTCCCGCCTCGGCATGACTGTATTGTGTTCGTCCTTTCACACCCCTATCATAATCACATCGTGTCATCCTCATAGTTACCATACCGTTACAAGCATTAGTGTTCGCTAAAGACCTAGTAGTTGATGCGACCTTAAATAACAAAAAAACGTCTGTGACATGTTTTTGCTACTAAACGAACTGTCATCGTTTTCTCATGGCCCGGCCTTTGATTGGTATGCGTTGGTGTTTCGCAGAAACAAGAAAACTCTTTGATTCAGAACGTGACCTGCCAAACAACAGTGCATGTTGAGCTGTATGTCATTCAGGGGCAAATGTCACAAGAGTATCTTCGTAATATGAAATTTCCAATCACGTGGCACTACCATTGGTAAAAAGCGATCATCTCCGCTGTTTACACGCCCTAGAAATCCGTAGCATTTAATTAGCCCTACCTTTACTGAGTCAGTATAATAGTCAGTATAATAGTCGGTGGGTGTACCAACCCACAATATGAACAAAAATACGTACTATGTTTTTTAAGTGTTGTTGATGGTTTTAGAATATAATACAGCCAGGTCCTGTTAGCTCCTTGTCCGTTAAGCTCTTATTTTTAGTTATATAAAACTTGGCGGTTTGTTTTTAAACATTTAATATATTATAAACTTCAAAATTACTAGAAAACATGTATTGGGAGTGCTGTACAGTGGACTTTAAACAGTATCGTAACTACAGCTCTCTTTAAAATAAACAACTAAATATTACTCCCCTCCCCCCGCCCATTAAAGATCCAGGATCTGTAGAGACTGTTCTCTTGAAGTAAAATTTGCATTTAAAAAATAACAGATGAAAAATATTGAATATATTTGTGCTTTTTAATTAAAACACAAATTATTGCAATCGTAGGCTTTCACAGCCAGAGTCATGGGAAGGCTCTCGGCTGGCCGGGTGACACCGCATCGAGGGCATTGATACTAATTGGCATCAATGCCGTGGACGCTGCGTCAGCCAGAGAGCCGATACCCTTCAAAATAAAACAACTATACCCTCAGTCCATATAATCATAATCTCGCATTTATAAAAGTATTAAAAAGAGTTTTTTTTTAAAAAAAAGCGGGTCCAAAGTGAGCGAAAACTTGAGAACCTTTTCGCTTGGGAGAGATGCGGGCAGAGGAACTCACCGGGGTCCGTCTCGAGCGGCGGCTCTGGCTCGAGGCGCGCGAACTGCGCCACGCGCTCCACCGACGTCATCTGCGCGGCGGCGTCGGCCGACAGGCGCACGCCGTGCTGCACCATGCCCGTCAGGATGAGCGCCTGCGACACCGCCAGCCCCACCCAGCCGCCCTGCGTGCCTGCGACACACACACGCCACCACACACACGTCAAGAACCGACAAATGGTGCACTGAATGTATACAACGTGTGCATGCTTATCTGCGCCTTGAGGCAAAGTTAACGGAATTGGAGCCTATTTCGTACAGTTTCCCTCGCCTGAGCCAAGACGCTCACGGAGAGGCGTTTTTTAACATCGATTTCAGTTAAATTTTAATTATAAATAAATATACACGTCCACTTTCAAATTAAATTTTGTTGTGCACTTAAATACGATTAGTACACCAGCTTTAAAACATCGATGTTTAAAAAACATAGACGGATTTCAGTCGATGTTTATTAACATTAATAATTTAATTTTGTTGTCGATGTCGCGTATTTGTTAATACGAAAAAGAAAGCGCCAGGTGCCGGGCATTGTGCGTACCGTCGTCGGCGATGAGGAAGCTGAAGGTGACGGCGGAGACGAAGCACAGGCTGAAGAGGTCCAGGCAGAAGCCGAAGGCGCAGCTGGTCGCTACCGACAGGTACCAGCACGCCGTGTTCTCGTCCTGCGACAGCGCCAGACGCTCACATCTCTTGCTCAAGACGAGTGCCGCGTGGCCTATTACTCGAGCTCTCATTTCGCGAGATGCAAGAGGAGTGGCGAACTTGGTTATTTCGGCTATACGTGCTCGTTGTCTCGAGCCTTGGAATACCTACCTCCAACTTACTAACATTGGTTGAATTTTGAATAAATGATAGCAACTGGGGTTGTTGACGAATTATCAATGTGTACTCTCAAGTAATTGAAACAATTTTGCATCGAAAAAACGAGATGAAAATTTGAGTTAAAAGCCATGTCGTCGAAAAAACGAAGTTGCCACTCCTCTCGAATCTAGCGAATGAGGGCTCTAGAAAACTTGCGCGGATAATACGTAATAACTAGTCTGTAAGTGTATAAACACCCCAACCCACTTTTACTTCTGCAGTCACGATGAATATAATGATTTATTATTATAAATACGTCATTACAGTAAAACTTGCATTAAGCGGGGTCTGCATTACACATAAACATGTGTTCGTCGAAAAAATATACCAAACCCGTGACTTTAGGGCAGAAAAATATGACATTTTTTCTGTTAGATGAAAATCGCATGAAGCGTTATAAAGGAATTTTTTCAATATGAGGGAGTGAATTGTGTAGAAGAATCGTCAAAATTCGGAAGTTTTGTTTGTAATGGTGATTAAAGTTTATTTCTTTGAAACGGTGCCGAAGAGTTTGAAGTAAACATGAGCCAACGACTTGCAATTTATGTTATGGCGGCGTGCCATGGTTAATTGACCTCTTTTGACTGTCAAGCAATGGCATTTGATTAGATCGAGTATCAGCCAATAAGGAAGACTAAGCTACATAATCGGTAAAATAGCCTTGCAAGTTCTATTTCACATCATTGTCTAAATAGTCTGATGTTTTTATCCATTTATGTTCCCCTGCAAAACAACATAGAAGTAGATTTATAGATGTTTAGATTTAGATTTATTTAGTCAAAAAGACAATAAAAATTAGGCTAATCCAGTTATGTTATGAGGTTAATTCAGTTTACTCTGAATGAATGATAGATATTTATGACTTTTTATACGTTAAGGAAAGGCTTTTGGACTGTCTCAACAGGTTCCGTGAACAATTTTAAAGTCGGAAAACTTTTTCACTTGATGAGTGTTTCAGATTTAGACAGGCGAGAAATTATATTTGCTTCAAATCTCGACCGACCGAGATTTCAGCCAGAATCCACAGTAACCGCCGCCTTAGGCTGCCTTCACACGAAGACACTCTGTGGCGCCACCGAGAAGCGACAGAGCACTTCACACACAGCCATTGCTGGCCTCTCCCGACCGCGACGTAGGAAGGTTTCTTGAGTCACACCGCTGTGGACTCAGGCGGCGGACAGAGGCGGCAGCAGGCAAAGAGCGATTCAGAAGCGCGTCTTTTGTGAACCATTTAGATCTGTGTTCTGCTAGCGGTGGCGCGAAAACGCTTCTGTGCAGCTGGTGGCGGGAGTACACCACCGAGCCCCACAGCAGCGCGACTCCGTCGTGCAAATACCGCCGTTTAAACCAATGCTTTGCGAGCAGACGCGCCGCTGAGTGGCGCCGAGTGAAGGGGCCCTCACCTGCAGCTCGTCGAACTGGTCGCGGAGGCGCTCCTGCGCGCGCGCCGCGCGGATGGTGGTGAGCCCCGTGAGCGACGCCGCCACGTGCGAGTACACCGGGCTCTTGGCTGCAACACACGCCCGCGTGACACGCGGGACCAAGTTGAATAAACCGTTTATGGATACACAAATAGTACACTATGCAACGAGTTTATAATGTTAGGCTTTATCGCGTAAGTAAGTTTTGAAAACGAGTGACGTTACGAGCAAGGTTTCAGATTTGTAGGAAAGTAATAAAGCAACATTATAAACGTGTTGCATATCCTGCTTTTTGTATCGCAAATCACTGCATTATACATTGATGAGTGAGCCAGAGTTAATTTTGGGAAACAACTTTATTGTCACGTCACGGGATTTTGACATCTGTTCGAAAAACGGAGGTCAGCTGTTCGGTTTACCGATACCAACGCACCATTCTCTCGCTGCGATTGGCTGAATGAATGGTGACCCGATTAATCGGGTCATAAACCGCAAATGCGTTTAGACCTGTGCCGTAAGATGCCCTATTATGAATGATTACTTGTAATGAAAAACGTTGTCTATAACGATGGAATACAAGACATTTTTTACCAATATTATAAACAAACTCTTTTCTCTTAAACGGGGTCTTGACTGCAACACGCGGCCACGGCCCACCCTTCCACTTTGGAATGAACATTATTCATAGCTAAGGGAACCAAGTGTAAACCGTTTATGGATGCACAAATAGTATATTATGCAATGCACATTTTCTTCGTGTTCTCACAAACCTTTCGGAAGCAAATCAACCGCCCCCAGCTTTGAGCAGAAAAATGATATATAACAACAATTTATTTCACATGTACGCCGTGTCAGATCACTTTAATATTTTCCAAAGCAATTAACGTATTTCTAATGAGTTTCTAAAGATTCTTTCTAAAGAATAAAGGGAATTGAAAAGTATCACAATAAATAAAACGTTGGGAAATATTCGGAGTTCAAAAAGTGTGTTATTTTTTCGTGCCTGAGATCATTAATGTTTCATGCATTATTTAAATGACTAGTTTGTAAAATGTGTAATGTGAAAAAAATGATATAGTGAGTTATTTCAGGCGGTAAAAAACACAGGAAGTTCTTCATAGTAGCAATAAATAATTCCTTTACCGTTTTTCGTAATTTTCCGATTTTATTGCAACCTTATGTCACCGAAACTTTGTGCGCATTTCGAAGACTCGAAGCGCTGTCACAAACACTGGAGATCATTAACACCATTTGCGGACAGCCAATGCACTACTGACGGCTTAAATTCGGGAGCGATTCCGGGCTGTTGTAATTTGCACTCCAATTCCGTCAATTTTTAGTTTTTCTTCACAAATTTTTAGTTTTTCTTTGTATGCGCCTGAAGAAAGTCGGATTTTTTCTTTGGCAATAGAAGTAAACTCAGAGCTTCGACTCCCTACAAGCACAACCATCTGCAGGTTGTAGGTGAAGAGAGACAGTCAAGAAAATGCTGTGCAAGAACGAAGCGTTTCTCCGCAAAATGGCATAAGAAATAATTGATCTAACTGAGAAGAAGGTGGTGTGTTCTTGTAACGCCTGAAATGACTCAGACCGTATATTTCGTTTGAATTTTAACCCTTCAATAATATTATTAACACAATTTATCTGAATGTAATATAGAGAATCGTGAGGGTATGTCAATAAAAAGTCAGTTTTTTTAAAGGGGTTACAGCTCACCAATAAAAATAGGTGAATGTGTTATTGGAGTAAAGCAAATTGTATTTTGAATATTTTGGTTTTCTTGTGTATTGATCAGGTTAAACAATTGCACTACTTGTATATTTATCTTGAATGTTATTGTATATTTATAGCCCTGAAGTAGGCCAAATAAATAACCGAAACGTTGGAACTGTAAAGAAACTACTTTTTATTAACCTACCCTCACGATTCTCTACATTATATTCATAATACGAGATCAAAATCAAAATAATTAATATTAATATAAAAAAGATTGAGGGGCTTTTTTTCACTGCGTGGATAATTACCTTTAATAATCTAATGGAGATTAATTAATACAATGGAGATCGAGTAAACTAAATTAATTTGTGTAAAACTTTAGAGGAAGCAAGAATCGGGAGGGAGCCTACTCACTGATGCCTTCCAGTCGCTTGATGTCCTGCGCCGTCGCCAGGTACAGAGTGCGCAGTTTGTAGAATATGAAGCCCAGCACCACCACGACGATGATGAAGTACGCGTTCACAATGATCACCATTACCAGGATGCTCACCATCACGAGGAACACCTGCGCAGCGAAGGATGATCTTTTATTGGCGATGGAGTGTTGGAAGTGTAAAATATTACTTGTGGAATCCTTTATTGAAGTGGTTACAACAAGCCAATAAAAAGAGGTGAATGTGCTATTGCGCGTTTTGGTTTAAGTATCGTACTGTAATATTGTTAATTATTAAATTGAAGTACACAGGAACGAATATATTTTTAATGAACTGGTGCTTAAATTCAGTGGCAAGAGCTGCAAAATTGTACACAATATTACCGACTTACTTTTTGTCTTATAAATTAATAATGGTGTAACAATAACCTAAATGAAATTATTCATTCGTTTTGATGAAATACATTATTCTGCACCCATCGAATAAAAAAAAAAACTATTTATGTAAGATTACGTCAATTATGAGAAAAATGGGGTATCGTCATACCTGAATGGCTTCCAGCATTGCCTTGGGCAAGAGTTCATCGATAGAGCCCAGATCCTTGGAGAATCTGTTCAGAATACGACCTGCAGAAGCATTAAAATCAGGTTGTCAACATTTTGTTTCAAAAAACTTTCGAAGACAGATACATTTCTAAAGTAAAAGGAAATTCATGCAGCGCAATAGCATGTGTTTCTTTATATGGATTAAAATTTTATAATGCGCTTTGAGATTATTTAGAAAATTCTATAAACATTCTATATGAATGCGAGAAAACCAGAACGGTATAAGTGACATTTTATAAATTTGAAGAAAAACCGTGTTTATTTCAGTTTATATTTCAGTAACAATGTATTTTGGTGATTTTAATGAGCAACTGAAATGTCTTGGTTTTAATGATGAAACAACGCACCACGACTTAACAGTGATATTGACTTAAATAGACAAATTTCTCAGAATGTATAAAACGTCTCTATTCAATTATGGTTTTCTCTCATCCATATATTTTATGTACAAAGTTCGTTTTCGTCAGAATTTGTAAAAGAAAGTTTTAATTTTTAGGAAGATATTTTTAGAAAGGATCTCTTAAAATATATTAACTTAAATTGAACTAATACAATCCGAAGTTTCGTATAAAAAAAGTGCAGCTAAGCACGAGAAATCTTGAATAGAAGAACGTATGATTAATAAAATGGTGCACAATCGAATTGAAGGCCAAAAAATAAATTAATAAAACAAGGAACGAATAAATAGAAAAGGGAGATCCACTAGCACGCCACGCCAAGTGGACTATCCACTGGAGCAATCCTGGCTTAAGCTGCCTTCACACGGATTCACTCGGCAGTGCTTCCAAAAAGCGGCAGACCCCTTCGCTTAGATCCGACCAGCAGCACTATATGAGAGAATTGGACGGTTTCATGTCACCGCTGTGGTCGCCGCTGCGGCGTCCGCAAGGCAGTCAACATGTATACAGCTAAACTCAGTGTGAAGGGTGAAGACTGATAGTGGTGTGGCAGGGCTGCTGGGGGCGGGAGTGCGCCAGTAAGCGCAGCAGCAGTGCCATTGCGACGCCCGTATGAATGCCTCCATTTAGGGCTCCATCACAAGCTCCACTCAGCAGTGCTTCCGAGTGGCGCGTCTGCTGACAAAGCATTGGTGTAAACGGGATATTCACGCGAGTGGCGGGGTTCCGCGGCTGAGACTTCCGGCGGCGAACTCCCGCCACCAGAAGCTCAGAGGCGCGTCTGTACCACCGCTAATAAAACAATCTAATTGGCAGCGTTCACACTAGACGCGCCACTAACGCAGTTTTTGCCTGCTGCCTGTCGATCGCCTGAGCCCACAGCGTTGTGATTTACAAAACCTTCCAATCTCGCGGTCAGTGTCGGTCGGCGGTGGCTGCGTATGAGGGGCTCTGCTTGTCGGTGGCGCAACCGAGTGGCTCCGTGAGTACGCACTCTTAAACCAATGATGCGCTGTCAGCGCAAGCTCCACTTGTAAGCGCCTCCAAATGGCTCCGTGTGAAGGCACCCTTAAACCACTTTTGCGTCACTAACGGAAGCGCCTCCAAATGGCTCCGTGTGAAGGCACCCTTAAACCACTTTTGCGTCACTAATGGAAGCGCCTCCAAATGGCTCCATGTGAAGGCAACCTTAAACCAGTGCTCCTTTACCAGCAGTAGCGTTTCCGAATGGATCGGTGTGAAGGCACTCTTAAACCACTTCTACATAGCGGAACTGCCTCCGAATGAATCAGTGTGAAAGCATCTTAAACCAGTGCTGCTTCGCTAACGGCAGCGCCTCTCGGTAGCGCTTCCAAATTACACCGTGTGAAGACACGCTTAAACTGGTGCTGCTTTGCAAGCGGCGCCTCGGAAGGGCGGGGCGGGGCGAGACGGGGCGAGGCGGGGCGAGGCGGGGCGAGGCGGGGCGAGGCGGGGCGGGGCGAGGCGGGGCGAGGCGGGGCGAGGCGGGGCGACTTACCTGCCGGATTGGTGTCGAAGA